>CM037004.1:37674369-38269193 GCA_020826895.1 Aquilegia kansuensis | reverse complement strand
AAAACTAAATAGGGATAGGGACGGAGATAGGGGTACCCGGCCCCGAACCAACCCGTGAACATCCCTACCTCACATCCTCATCACGTGAGCCACACTGTTTGTTTGTCTTTTAACCAAGTGACACATGGTGTCGAACACCATTGTGCATACACTTACACAAGGACTGAATTTGTAGTTCAATTACTAGTTTCTTTTCTTGGCATTTGATTTATCCATCGGTGACTCGGTGAGGGGTTTTTAAGAGTCCTTCCAGCTTTCATTTTTTTATTCATTCTGTTCCTTCACGTTCCGCGGTGAACGAACAAAACAAAACAAAAAGGGTCGTCTCAACGGAAGAAATGACTCGGTTGCCCTCCTATTAATCTCTCTTCCATAATGGTTTAGATACCGTACATCAGAACGTAAGTTAATTAAGTAACATTCAGTTACAAAAAAATCTAAAACAATACACTTTGTGATTACTTTGAATACACCCATTGATAAGAGTGATTACTTGAGTAATCGCCCATTCATCAGAGTGATTACTCAAGTAATCACCAATTTGTTGGAATGCTTACGGAGGTTTAGGTAATCACCCTATTTATATTTATCGGAGTGATTACTCAAGTAATCACCCATATATCAAAGTGTTTAGTCGGGTAATCATCCTTCTATCAGAGTGTTTTTACTCAAGTAATCACTCTTGCAAGATGAGTGATAACTCAAGTAACTCTAGCCCACCTAAATACCAACTTTTACACAAACTTAAATAACACTCTTATATGACCTTAAAGTAGTTTTACACTAATACGATTTTATTTTTTTTAATGAAATGCCAGAATACGATCTTATGTGACCCTACATGTAATATCAGAATACATTACCTAATGAATCACTCATTTGTATTCTGATGTAATAGTAGGTTTACTCAACTAATCACCCATTTGTCAGAGTGGTTACTTGAGTAATCAGTTATTTGTCCGAGTGCTTACTTGAGTAATCACTCCTAAATATGGTTGCTTACTCAAGTAATCACTTATTTGTTTGAGTGGTTACTCAAGTAATCACTCATCTGTCGGAGTGTTTACTCATCTAATCACTCATCTGTCGGAGTGTTTACTCATCTAATCACTCATAAGTATGGCTGCTTATTAAAAAAAAAAAGTATGGCTGCTTATCCAACTAATCACTTATTTTTCCGAGTGCTTACTCAAGTAATCACCATCTGTCAGAGTGATTACTTAAGTAATCTTTAATGATGAATGAAAATAAAACTGATTTTTAATTAAAAAAAAATGTTTATATATACAACAATTAGGAATATTGGAGCAACATTGTGGTTCATTTGGTTAGCAGTTAGCAAACAATCAAGGTTTTGTTTTTTTAATTTGATAAAAATCTTTTGGAATTAAAGAAAATGATTAAGTTTATGGATAATGAAGATTGTGCCATGCTAGAAACATATTGGATAAGTCCACAATGTAGAATATATATATTCTAGAATCAATAAATAGTTTATTTTAGCAAACTTATCTTAAAGAAGATAATGCGCATGGGTAAAATGGGAAATAAATTAAAAACAAAATCCAAAAAATTTTGGTCAAGTCATGATTACGAACTATGTCAGTATGTCTTACTAATAACGGGAAAAAAGCCAATGAGCCTGTGGCTCAATAGTAGCACCCCTCTCACAAAGTGGAGATATATTATTCTTTATTACAAAATCATTTATTTATTCATGGGCAAGCAGGGAACACGAAAGAACACGTAGAATTAGTTTATGGGTTGCCATTTTGAAATATCACATCAACAATATTTTTTAAACAGTAGTATTGTCCGGTTTTGAAAGAAACATCATTTTGAAGTTCGATTTTGAAATTTACCCAATTCCTAATACAAGTTATTACAGATTCAGCTAATGTATTTTCTTGTTTTATGTTTTGGATGTTCAGACTGGTGTGGGGTAGACATGTTACCACCCACCTAAAACCCTCAGCGCATAATCAACAACAGATCAGCAAAATCCACCCTGAAAAGCACAAAATCAATCAGTGGTTTATATGGGTGATGGGCATAGTAACTGCCGTATGGGTTTTTAACCAACTCACGACACTTGGATTGTTGTATGGGCCTTTAAGTTCAACAAATCCAGTTATTTCCAGTTGGTTTATATTTTGGTTTAAATATCCTCACGACATAGTTAGTGTCCCATGACTTTTAAAATATGTACACACGACATAGTTAATGTCGGCCTATTGGTGGTCTGGTCTCTCCCACCTCCCCATTGGGAAAGCCCTAATGTAAAGTACAACACAAGATTGCTCGGTATAAAATTCCAGACATGGGTATTTTATTGTCTTCTTATTCTTATTTTATCATTCAAAGTGTATGATGTGATTCAATATCCAACCAACCCACTATACATCACGATAACACATTATTCACCGATAATTCAACATCTAATTAACCTAAGGTGTTGGTGTTTTATACAAGTGTGGGAGATCTCCAATTGCAAGTTTGCAATGCTACCCAATATACATAAAATGAACCATAAAATGAGCAGCCTGCTGAAATTTCAGGAAAGGTTTTTAACGTCGGTCCCCACAAATAGACCTATTCTGGGTATCTATCTATACTCTCTATTAAAGTTGGGCTTGCCCTTAAGAAAAAATTCTCTTTCCAAATTAGATCAAATTTGATGCTTCAATTGAAGAGAATTTAACAAAGATTGAAATTTAAAGGGTCATTATTGTAAATTTATATCTAATATGGCTTAAATAGCTAGTTGGTTACATTTAATAACACTATGGGCATATCTGTCTTTTTCACAAATATATTAATGGTTAACCAATGAATTTAATGGTAATATGGCTATATTTATCTTATTAGCCAAAAGATAAAAATTAAATAAATAAATAAAATATAATTTTGTACTTTACCTTCTTCATTCCTCAATATTTACCCATGTTTCTCATACATCAAATTCAATCTATCCTCTATTCCTTCTCTAAATAGTGGTTGAAAAAAAACCCGCACACACACAACCTTCATTACAATAAACGATGTGAATATATGCACGCAACGTCTTCCATTTTCCTTTTAGTACAGGTTAGAAATAAAATTATATAGGCTTTATAACCATATAACATAATTATGTTACGTAGTGATTTTTTAGATTAGTTTAATCTTATTCATCAATTATACTAAAAAAATATTTGAAAAGTTGGCCTTCAGCTAGGGCTGGAAACGGATCGGATTCGGATCGGATGTAAATAAATCCGAAGCTGGATCCGAATTCGATTCGAGTTTAAATAATTAATCTGAATCCGTGATTTATCTGAAAAACCGACTAAACCTGATAACTTTCTATATAAAATCTTTAAAAAAAGATTAAAATCCGAATCTGAATATGTCTTTTATTATAAATCTAAATTTTAATTCGGGTGTATTCTTATATTGAATCTGACATATTCGGATTCGGTTAATTCGGATAAATCCGCATCCACTTCCAGCCCTACCTTCGGCCAAAGGTTACCCTAGGATATAAATTCAATAGTGTTTTCTGAAATCTAAATTATAATCTACAAAGGGTGCATAATTTGACTAGGACTAATATTTAGTGTGACTAGATTAAATTAGTATGACTAGGATTAATATTTAGTGTGACTAGATTAAATTAGTACGACTAAGATTAATATTTAGGGTGACTAGGATTAAAACCCCAATCTTCATCCCCGTCCCCATCTTTCTCTTCCCCAACTTCTGTCTTTCTCAAACTTCTTCCCCGTCCGGCCTCCCCCATCTCATTCTCTTCTCTTCTCAAATTTTTAAAATTTGTAATAAAACATCATCATATCAGTCATCAATCAACTTTCTTCAAAAGGTATGTATTTCTCCTTCAATCAAACCTCTCTTTCTACTTTTTTATCAATTTCAATAAAAAGATTGATATAAACTGCATCAGCAATAGATTAGCCATTTTATACATCAACCAAAAGTTGTTTTTTTATTTGGATTTTGAATTTTGTTTTACTTTTCATTACGAAAATCTTACCCATCTCCGAATTTTGTTTTATCAATTTTTTACTTGCAAATATATATCTTAGAAATTATCTAAATTGGTCAAAGCCTCAATTTTTTCACCTGTTCATTCTTGTAATGGCGAACACATTCAGAACTGAATTCTCCTTTGACACTATAGTGCAAAAATGAGCTCATTTATAGTTTTAATAAGAAATATGTAGAAAGTAAGTTCAAGAGACCTATTTGGTTCGTTATATTCATAAATTCACATACTTTAACCTACCCAAAAGTAAATTAACTGAATAAATTCTTAATGGAAGTGTTTAGCTCCGTCTGTTGTGCATACTTTGAGCAAAGTTCTGTTAAGCATTAACCTGAATAATGTCAGTTATGAAGATGGTAGCCTGCCTAACTGAAAGTCATTGTTTTATTTAAAAGTCATGTATCCTTAATCCTCTGTATGGTTGCTGCATAACCAGTATAGAAACACATCAGGTTATTAGGTATGAATGATCTGTGGGTCAAACAATGCGGGATTAGTCATACCGGTAGTTTTAAGGTTCTGGGTATGACTGTTTTGGTTAGTCAAGTGAATCGAATTCTTTTAAAAATATTTTACTATACAATTTAGATATTGATTATACAATTTAGAATGCCGAATATTAGTTGTGTTTTGTTTTAAACATTATATATAAAATCTGAATTTCACTGTCATTCACTGAGTTGTGTATTTTTTCCCGTCATAATTAGACAACTTCAGCAGACTGTTTTGGTTAGGCCAACAATGTAGTGATTTTTATTTGGTTGAATTAATCTACAGATTTGCTTTATGATAAATACATTAACATGTTATAACTTATATAGTAGCAGTCGATAGCATAGTAGCATACCAGTTGCAGTAGTCAGTGTTAGCTACCCATCCAGGTGGGAATATGTTTTTATTGATTTAAAAAAAAAAGAAACTTATTGTCATCTGGATGGCAGCAATGATTAGTGGCAGAGTGAGTATAGGGACTAATAAGACGAAAACGATATGAATGAGAATAGAATGAAAGCCACCAGTGCAAATTGGTTTCTGTAGAGCAAAGGTTTCAACATATGGATATGTAAGCTTATATCAAACAAATTTGAATTTTGCTATTGTAAAAACACAATTTGATAGCTTTAACAATTTGTATTAATCGATTATCTTCATGTTAGCCTTTAAAAATTTATTTTTTTCTACTTCATGTTATGATAATTGTATAAGAGGAAATAAACGGTAGTTTTGAATCATATTATTGTCATGATTCTCTGTTTTTATTTCCTTGATGATATGTTGAACAGTCCCTATAACTTAATTTTGTCGTCTGTATTTTGTTTTCATTCAGAGTCTTGAGCAATAGGAATCCAACCACCTCTCATCCATACCAAACAAGGTACTGTACATACTCCATTCATACTCCATATTAATGGTTGTAACTTTGGTCAATAGAGCTATGCTAATAAAAGTTGTACCCCTGGTTTCACTATGTTCAGTTACACCTGGTTTTATCTTTTATTTCGAATTGTTCTGTAAATTTCTCATCAAAGTTTGATATTTTTACATATTAACATATTACATTTTAGCTACATATAGATATTTTCTATCTACATATTAGCTAGATATTTTACATATTAACATGTCAATTAGTTGTAACCTGTGTTCTCCTTTTTTTTTTCAATTTTTGAAGAGAAGAATTTGAAGCATTTGATTAAAAAATATGTTACAAACTTAGTAAGAAATGGAATTTATAGCTACACTTCCTTTCTAAAATTTAGATTAATCTATTTATGTAATGCAGCTCGTGTGGACGCTGCACCAAAAAAATGATATATTCCTTTAATTTTTATATACAATCATCACTCCTGAATCTATTAGATATTGCTCTGGCATGAAGTTAAGAATAATTGGATATATTTGTTACTGCACACTGATTAGCTCTATTGGGTATTAAATTTTTATAGAATATTATTAGGAGTATTTTGTGTCTAGAGTTGCTTTGCTGCATCTCAAACTAATATGCTATGCTGTCATATCAGTTATTCGTGTTCATGTATTCAGCATTGGATGTCTTACAGTGATCTTCATTCATTAAGCAAAACTAAAAATTCATCGTATTAGTAACCAAAATCATGTCGACACCTTCTTAGCGAAATCACTTATATAGAAAACTAGAACTAATGTTATGGTATTATTAGGAGCCCCAAGGAAAATGATGTAGTCTGAAACCATTTGAATGGGGGAGTGTATAAGACACAGGATATGCACACACAGTAGACTAACAAGGACAGATACATCTATAAGAAGCAAAATGTGAATGGTGTTCTGTGAGACCTTAAGACTTTGTCCTAATATGGGAAGTTTCCAAAATATATATGAAGCAGGAGCCCATATAAGACCAGGAAAATGCTATAAATCTCAAAAGGACAGGCAGCAAGAATAATACCAGCCCCTCCACATAGGCACAATCTTCCTTAATTAGTTGCTGCAATGGGGATACAAATGGTAATAATATCTTCCCATCTTGGAAACGCTTAAGTCATCATCCTTGGCAGTGTATTTACCATCTAGGATTTTTTTTGTAGTCTTAATATCTTCCCTGTATTTGAAGCAAATACGATTGGTTCTAAATTCTGCTGAATTTTTTTTTGAATTTTTTTGATTGGATTTTGAATTTTTAATCGTCCAGTCCTTTTTAATCTGTTTGAATTCAAGCCCAACAGCATCAAGTTCTTCTTAGTCGTCCTTCTTCTTCAACGGTAAGTACCCTATTTGATTCAGAACTGTTTACTGTTGCAGTCAAATTTGTGCTTGATTATCTCAAAATAGCCAGAAATTTCCAAATAACATGCCTGCGACAGTAGCATTGGTATAGTGAATTTTTAATCTGCTCTACTAAAGTTATTCTGTTTATCTCAAATAATTGTTAATTAAATTCTAAAACTATTTTTCTCCTCTCTTCTCTTCATCAACCTCACAACTCGAATTGGCTGGGGTTTGTTCAACAACTATTTCTATCAATTCAGCAGCTAATCAGGTTTTCTTCTAATTGAGGTAAATATAATTTGTTATATTTCTCATTTTTGGTATTTAGTGTAACTCTCTTTTTAGATTATTTCTCTCTTATATTTAATTGACATTCCTGTACCTACATCCGGCATGATAAATATTATCAGCTACAGTCTGTTGATTATTTATGGATTATTCCTATCATTCAATCCTCTGTTGATTTAAGTAATTTAAGTACAACAATTCATGGTTTTAATTTCAGGAATGAATACCGGAAAAGAAATTTTTTCTAACAATGGATGTTCAGGAGTACGCATAACAGTAGAACAGTAAGTGTATAATAATATATACTATGATATATAATATTAATTATTGTGTAATGTTATATAACTATTTTTTTTTTCTTAGGGAAACCATTGCAGAAGATAACATCGTGTCATTGTCTAAAGCTCAGATAGCACAACGCAGACGAAGAGAAAAAGAACGTGCTAAACAAAAGTGAGTAATTTCTACATTTTAAAATGAATTACCTTATCAATAATGATATCAACTCATTTACTAATACCAAAAATGTAGGGGTTTATTAAATTCCAGCAACAACGAAACACCAACCAAAAGTGTAGCACAAGAAACCAGTGCAGGAAATAACATCGTGTTATTGTCCAATTACCAAATAGCACAACGCAAACGAAGAGAAAATGAACGATCAGGACAAAAGTGAGTTAATTTTTTATTTATAACTTACACTCTTTCCTCTATTTTCGATAGGTTCATATTGACAAAATTGATAAAAACACAATATAATTCTTCTTTACTATTCAAACATATAGGATTTTATGATCCAATAAAAGACAATGCGTCAACAAGGAAGTTCCTCAAGTAGAGTAAGTATATATTCTGTTAAGACTACGTGTTTATTTATTCAAAGTGTTATATCAGTAGAGTGTGGAGTTGAATTTTTTTTTTCTTAAAATATTTAGTATACCGTTATCCAATATAACGCAATGCGACAAAGAGGATGTTCTCTCAACAGTTTCTAACAATAATGATGGCATAATTAACCAAACCCTTACCATTATTATTATTTTTTTTTGTAGGTTCAAAATGTCAAAAAGAAAATTGACATATGTCATTGACTCCAAAGAAGCAGATGAGGTTATGGAGCTATTCTTCGAAGAAAAAACAAAAAGAACAAAAAGATATGAATAAAGACTAAGAAAGAAACAGTCATTGGAAAGAACATACAGATACTACATAAGAGAAGTCAAACGTCAAAATAGAGAATTACAACAAACATAAGAGAAGTCAAACGTCAAAATAGAGAATTACAACAACAATGGGAAGATCAACAACAATGATATAATTTATTTTTATTATTTCGAGAAAATCATAAATATTATTATGTAAGGTACATGATTATCTGTTTTAGAAGAATAGATATTTTTAAGAGTTTTAATATATTCATTTTTAATATCTCAATATTGAGTTAGAATAATATTTTTAATATAACTATCTTCAAATTATTAATGGTAGTCGTGGCAGCGCCACGGGTTTTACTAGTGATGTATAGTCTAGACATAACCAAAACTCAACCCAATAATTTGACAATGAAGTGATTTTTTTTTTCCAAAACAAATTTTATTGATATTTTTTTTTATTAAAAAAAAACTATTTTATTAATAAGTTAAAATAATTACACAAAAGTAGAGGACAAACGCGCTACGCTGCAAGTCCTTTCTTTGGGGATTACAAACAGTAGGGATACACCTAAATATAAATTTTGAGGTTTTTTCCCTAATTTTTGTTGTGAAAGCAGGGACTAGGAGAATCAGAAGATATAATTTATATATAAGTCCCACCATTTTTTTACTAAAACTAAAAACCGAAGGCCAACAATTTTTTTTTGATTAGCCAGGAGGTGGGCTTTCATTGTAACTTACTACATACCTCTTTATACCAAGTATAGATTTGTGTAGATGAACTACTTATTATAGCAAATCTATACATACATTTGTGGATAAACATGTAGCTCAAAAGTAGCATCCAGCTCACAAAGTGGAGATGTTGTGGGTTCTAAACACATCAGAGCATTCCCAATAGTAAAAGGGTTTTAAGGGTGCCACATAGGAGAGAGGGGAAAGGTTTTAGCAAATAATTTATGTTAAAAGTGATTAGTACTTTTAGAGTTACCAATGGTTAGTTTTAAAATAAGTGTTAAAACTTAGTTTCACTTTTCCCAAAAACAATATAGTGTACATTGTGATGAAATCTAATTTTTAATTAATAAAATGATCCTATGTGGCACTTTTAACTCCTTGGCAAATTTGCCAAGGAGATAAAAGTGTTTTGCTTGAAAAATGTGTTAAAACCCACTATTGGCAAGAGTTTTTTCTTAAAAGTGGCTAAAAGTGATTTAAAACCTACCATTGGGAATGCTCTCAGTAGCTGATTGTTTGATTAAAAGTTTTCCCACGTAAATATAAAAGGGTTAGGGTTCCCTTCGACCTCGCTTAACAGTAATAATAATATGAAAAAAAAAATATATGTTACCTACTATAATAAGTTTCAATAAACACATAATCCTATCGTGTATTAGAAATACTCAAATACTAATTGAACAAGGAGAGAGAGACAAATCCATATAAGACTCAATTTTCCGCAAATTCATTTTCATAATAATCAAAATAATCAGCAGCAGTGCAATGGCGATGGAAAACAGCAGTGCAATGGCGATGGAAACTGTTAATTGGCAGCGTCTGCGACTGTGTAGTGGTAGGCTGAATCTTAATCAATCTTGTAATCTTCATATTCTTCCTAAAGAAATCATGTTTGATATTTTCTCAAGATTATCTGTTCAAATCCTATCTAAATTCAGGTTTGTTTGTAAACATTGGTATAATCTTATTAATGATCCACTTTTCATTAATTTTCATCATTCATCTGCTACTAGTGGTTTTCTTATAGTTGGTTCTACTACCAAGTTCATCTGCTACTAGTGGTTTTCTTGTAGTTGGTTCTACTACAAAGTTCAAGGAGGATTATGATCGACAAATTTATTTATTAGTTGATAATCAAGAAGACCAAAATGCAATTCCGCATTGTTTTTCTACTATTAGTAGTTCCAATTTGAAGCCTCTCAATATTCAATTTGACGAATTTAAATCACGAAAAATCAGATTAGTAGCTTCTTCTAATGGATTCATATGTGTTGCAGTAATACCCCGAAACGATATTTTTTATATCTGTAATCCTATTACAAGAGAAATACTTAAACTCCCACAAGCACCTGATCTTGGTTCGTATTGCGATACTAACAACCTTCAATATTTGTATGAAACTTCATCTGGTTTTGTTTTTTATGAACCAACTAGAGAATACAAGGTTGTTCGTACTTGGTACTATTTTGCCGTAGATTCTGGGTTTATATATACTGGAATTGAGATTTATACTGTTGGCTCTGCTGGTGATGGGATATGGAAAAGGATAGACAAACACAATATTTTTATTTTTACTCCTATTTTAAAAAGGATGCCATCATCCCAAGAGTTTTTAAATGGAAATTTACATTGGGAATTAGAGGATTTTAGAAAACCCCAATCGAAACATTCAATAGGTGTCATACATATTGGAGGTGAAAATTTTACAACACTCGAAACACCTCCTGTGGACCGCGGACTAAATTATAGAGATTTGATGACCTTACGTCAATGTCTTTGTCTGACTGATGAATTTAATGATCGGCTGGTCATATGGGTTATGAAATCGTATGGGGTGGAAATTTCATGGGTTAGAGAACATGTTATTGATAAAGAAATTCTTGGACCGTTACGGACTGCGCCTTATATCACTGTAAAGACATTGAAGAATGGGAGTGCCTTGTTTTGTGGAGGTTAATACCATGGTTACTATCATTTTGAAAAACGAGAATTTGAACAAATTCTCATTCACCCACCTCCAATAAATTTAGACATTGTTGTTCACATTGGCAGCCTCATTTCTCCCACATCCATTGCTGGTAAATATGAAGAGTATCAAGTTCCACCTACCACAATAAGAAAGCCTATCAGTTTCACTCTTAAGAGAAAGGCGGAGAAACCATTAACAGCTCTTGACATCTTTCAAAACTAATTAAGGGGTTTGTTTCCTTGTCTTTTTTTTTTGGATGATTTATTGTTATGTTGTCATTGTATTTTATTTTGGAAATGTTTTATGAGTCCTAACTGGATTCCGTGGCTGCCAAGGAATTCCACTCTGTAATTGAACGCCCTTGGTGCCTACTTTTGTAATTGGAGTTTGATGAATTGAAATTTATTTTCGGAACTAAAGTGTACTGTATTTCCATTTTTTTTATTCTTTTATGTCAGTCTTTTTCTGTCGATTGCAATCAGGTTTGTCTGGCAACTAGTAATTCATTCATTCACATTCAGTAAAACTCAATCAAACTAGTTAGTCAGTTGAGGATAACAACAATTGGCTCATTCCTCCTTACTCTTAAGTTGTTGGCAATTTGGCATGTTAAACTTGGCTCTATTATTCTTATAGGGCGGGCAGGGATACCAGATGACAGTCAAATCTTTTGTATTGTTGTGCTTTATGCATTCAGCCTTTCAAAATTTTAATAGTTTCTATCAATGTTGTTTTGATAGGTCATTCTTCATATTTTTTGGAGAGGTTGTTCTACACTTCTACATGATGATGATGATGATGATCCTAGTCAAAGAGCATATTTCTGGCCATGCTTAAGCAGCAAAGCTGGTACTAATTTTAATTCCATGGACTTGATAATTTATCCATTTATTCTTTTGACATATATCTAAACATGGTTGTTATTGCCGGTTAGGTTCTTGCTAAGACTGAATTGATCATATCAAGGGGAGACTCAAAAGGTAAATGTTTATTGGATGGCAGTAAGTATAAACAGAAGAGTAAAGTACAATACTTGGTCCTTACTCCTTAGTAGTACTGATAGGTGGAAGGAGGAACTGCTTATTAGATGGCAGTGACTAGTGAGTATAATCTGATAGAGGGTGTTAAGGGGTGGAACTTTGAGTTGAAATCAAATTCCAACTGAAAGACGGGCGGTAAAAAGATATATCATATTGTAATAGACAATGCGACAGACCCTTTATTTAAAATTTAGGAATAAAGATGTATAGGTGTGGAATAAAGATGTATGACACGTACACAAAAGTGGAAAATAAGTGGGACCCATTGTATAGGTGGAGTTCTTTTGATATTGTAGCTGGACCAATATGAATTTGGCCTTGCTAAACAGAATGGATTAGGACAGTAAATAGTGTCTATCAATCCATTTTTCTTTGCTTTTTGGACTATATTATCTTTAGCATTAGTCTCATGGATTTTATAATGAGGGTGTGGAATATTGATTTAGGGATTAACAATTGATTAAAAAGATATATGCTTCTGTAGAATAACTTCTGATGGATGTTTCTTTATGTGGGAGCTATTTTGGGGAATCTATCTGACTTCTTGATGAGTATGTAGGGGTTTGTTTTGCCACAAGAGGAGATTGTTCAGTAATTACCTCATGGTGGAATTTAGATGCAACCTTGATGAAAATATTGCTCAATAGATTACTCACTGGAAGTATAGGATTCACTTTACGGCAGGCCAAATGATGTGGAAAGCTATGTTCCATACCATTTGTTGGGGTTTTGGTTATAGATTGGTACAAGAAAAATGACCACATAAGTAAAATAGTCAAAGTTCTAAATATATTAATGGGGCACTTATGGTTAAATGGGCAGAGAATGATAAGAAAAATTCATGGGTATACCTAGTAGTAAAAAAATTTACAGAAACTGAGTGGGGCACGTGCCCCACTATCCTCCCATGTAGCTCCGTCCTTGCCTCAACCCGCATGTGAAGATCGTCCTGCATCTGCCAAGTTTACAAATGAGGTTTGGGGAATGTTTATTGTTACATATAGTCGAGCTTTCTCAAGATGGGGAATGATGTGAGATGCATATCACCTACGCCCTAGCGTGTTTGTTATGCAATTTTATTTTATAGTTCTACAATTGTAAATTCTTAAGCTTGGATGCTTGGTTTCCAAGAAGTCCATTAGTTATAAATAAGGGGTTCAATCACACATTACAATCATTTGCATGGTTTGGGAAATTGGCATTATAGTTGCTTTGTTGAAATAAAATCTGTTAGGGTTCTCCACCTTAGATAGCTTATATGCCCCCATTTGGCTTTCCATTCACTTATCTGACACCAATTTTATTTTTTTTATTTTTTAATAGAGTTTTTATTTTCATGTTATTGATCTTGATTCAAGAGTAATGAAATAGTGAATACTAATCTAATTTCTTATGGTAATTGCAGAATGCAGAGTTTGCAGATCAGTTGTTGCAGAAGCAACCCTTGATTTTCTGAATGTGAACAAAACGAAACTACTATACAATATCTTTTCGTACTTTGCTTCCACAGGTATCTTCTAAACTACTTTTTCTGCAATGAATTATGCTGTTAAATATTGTGTGGGAATATTATATTTAACTTATTTAAATTCAAAAGTTGTTCAGTGCATGTAACAATGAATGCATCTAGTGTTATGTAAGTTGTTCAGAGTTTCAGTTTTGCTCCTGTGGATAGAGGCCATGGGAGTATTAGTAAAGTTTGAACCAAGAAGATACAAAATACCATTAAACAGGTGACATGTGATGTAGTGATACAAATCAGATATAGGATATTTCGCTCTACTAGCAAGGGTATTTAACACAAGCACGGTTAAGTCTGTGTTCCGCTTAACAGCTTTACACATTACAAAGATTTTGAGATTTTTTTTGTGGTGATCTCAACAACCTCTCACAGTTTGAAGGACTGCTTGGTTTGCTCGATTTATTGGTATACTGGTTGGTAGACATGGTGGGTTCAGTTCAGCTCTTTAGCAAGTTAATTTGGGAAGCTCTTTACTTCTTTATCTACTGATGGCAGCAGATAATAGAAGCACCCTTGGGTGGGAATGATTGATGAATAAGATGGAGAGGATGAAAGGCCTAGATGTGGTGGAGAATGGAGGTAGATGTTCAAAAGAGTTTGTAGCCACGGAAGGGTCCTTTTTTCCTTAAAAACTGCAGTATTGTAGCATCGAGTTAAGGGTAGAGAGAAAGGAGAGAGAGAGAGAGAGGGGGAGGGGGGGGGGGTTAATCGTTCCCTGGTTGAAATGGGCGATCCTTTCCCCGGCTTATAGAATGATATATGTGGTAGGGTACTCTTCTTATGATCCTTTAAATGTGATGGCCCTCAATTAGTTCAAAGTGTGAAGATGTTTAATATTTACTACATCCATATTCCCTACATGGGTTTATGTTATGAACTTATGTTAGACAACTTTAACTCAGGAGACTTGTAGTCAACATTGTAGCCACATCTAACCTCCATGGCCACCTCTACAGCCACATTTACAAGCAAACAATGTGGACCTTGATAGTAGCTACCATGACTTCCGCTCCCATGTATTTAATGCTCTCTAAAGCTTGAACTGCTCGAGTATTTACTGTTTTATATTTGGGGTATTTAGGTTTTAGTCACTTTAAGTATATACTTTAAGTTTTATATTTCTTGTCTATATATAGAGAATAGCACAACACAAATGTAAGTTAATAACACAAAAATAAACTCTTCTTTTATTCCTTACATGGTACTAAAGCAAAATATTCTTTCTTTTTATTGTCCGCTCTCTGATTGTAACATATCACTTAACCAATTCTTTTTCCCCCTCTTGTTAATTGATATGTCTGCATCTGAAACTCTGAAAGCCTTTCAGTTTCCATAAATGTTTCACAAACAAACCTATAATCACTCATGGTCTCACCCAATGTCCCATTTTGTCTTCACCCCTCAAACAGAGATAACTACGCGACATGGTCTCTTGCTATGTGTACGGAGTTAGTTGCTAAAGACAAGTGTGGTTGGATGGCAGCATTCGAAAACCCTAGCACTCTTCATCCTCTATATCTTTATGGAACCGTTGCTGAATCATGGATTTATATTACCAATTCTGTAAGCAAGGAAATCGCAGATAGTGTATCTTACGCTATAACTGCTCCAGAAGTTTGGAATGAACTTCAACAACGTTTTTTCTCCGAGCAATGCACCTTGAATCTTCCAACTGAGGCACCTTATCGCTACACATGTTCAGGAATGACATGGTTGTTTCTTTTAATATTGAGCTTAAGCAATGCTGGTCTCTCACATGCCCTGATGCCCGTCACTTAAGATCCACCGACACTCCTTCTAGGCTGGAGTGTCAGTGTCGGATCCGTCTAGGACACGGACACGACCCCGACACGTGTCGGACAAGGCAAAAGCATATATATATAAACACTTCGGACACGGGCGTGGACATGTTGGGGACACGCCAAGGACACCTTTGGGACACACATAACATAAGGGTTTTTTTGTCGATTTTAATTAAAAATTGTAAATCATAATACTAGCAAATTTTCAAGGAGATGAAAGTAAAAAACTTATATTTTAAAACACATACAAATATCTAGAGTGTGAATTCACATAGCATCGGTTCTTTGTTTTAAGTTGTTAGTTTGTTACTTTGACCTCCTTGAAAATTTGTTAATATTGTTATGATCAACTTTTATTACAAAATAGACAAAAACACCCTTATACGTGTCCTAGAATTGTCCTTGACAGTCTGAAATAATAAAATAAGAGACTAAATTTTGCCGTATCTGACACGTGTTGGAGCTGCGTCCAGGCGTGTCCGACAAACACCGACACTCTAGCCTAGGATCGGTGCTTCCTGGACTAGTGATTCTATTTAACAATAGGTTGGTTAATTCTGAAAATGAATTTGCTTTCTATGCAGACGAAATCTACGCTAGAAAGCAAATATTGTTAGTTCATTGAGTGAACCATTTAATTTTTTTTTCTATCTTTTTGTCTAGATCTATCATCTTTTAACTCGAGGATCATATACAATTGTTGTTCTTTCTCAACTAAAAAAATTAAAGTTTAATGGTAACTACATTTGTTTGACAAAAAAAATTTAGTTTTTTTTTTTTGCAGAACGCTAGAAGCTAAGTAGTACATTTCTTACTTTTCCAAAGTTTGTTAATGTTTCCGGTTTTCCCATGCTTGAGTTTGATTCTCATTATTATTTCTAAAGTGGTAATAATGTGTCGGATCAGGCCATTTTGAGATTGTAGTGTGGTTGATCGGAAACTATTGAGTCATATTGATGTAAATCTGATACTATAGTCCAGTATGCCGATTTAAATGTGGATTGGTTGGATCAAACCAGATTGGATGATGGGTCAAATCTGATAAATTGGACACCCATTTGAGAATCTGAATCACCATAGTATATGAGTTATGACATATCATGTGTTTCAAGTTTTGTTATGAACCCACTAATACTTAGGTTACGGGTTATTGTCTTTGCTAGTAATTAATTTTCACATATTGTCTTTAAGATTTCGTATTGCAGAAATACAGAGGGTGTGTTGTTCATATTGTCTTTTGCATTGTTCAATTGGCATGTATCATTTTTTTGTGATCTTATCTTTTTTCACCTTGATTTTCTCAAAATCATATAAAAATTTATAAGGTACAGTAATTTAAAATAAACCCGAATAACTATTAATAAATCAACCAGATCCAAATTTGGAGTAGAAATTGGAAAAATCTCTCCCTCACTATGTCTAATGTGGGTTTTGTGACATTATTTGACAAAAACCATTACAAAGAAAGCCAAAACTGCGAACAATAAACTAATTGCTATTCTTTAGAATCTCCATCTTTTTTTGAATTAACAGCCTCCTTTCATCCAGAAAAGCCTCAAAGTCAATTGAGTCTTGATAACTAATACCCCGTAAGGCATCAGGTCCCTCCTTCATGAACTTATACATAAGATTTGTCAGTTCAATACGCCGATTTTCTTCAATTTGTTTTTGTAGTTGTTTCTTCAGTTCTTCAATCCTCCTTTTGACGATAACTTCTTGAGTCAACACGTTCCTTGCTTTCTCTTCAGGACTGCAGTTCTGGAACCTAGTTAAAACTTTTCTAGCTTCATCTTCGTTAGGCCATATTTCAGGCGCTTGAGCATTAGGACCATAAGTGATAGCACATGCCATCACGCCACATAGGGTGGTAAGTTCACTAAGCATTTTCTTAAAACCTTTCATTCTCTTACGGTAGCTGGCCCTCCTTATAGTATTGTTCTCAATGAATTGATGTTTCACCTTGCCCCTAACCATGGTTGAAGAAGAGCTGATTGAGATGTCTTCAGCACTTGAGGGTATATATAGAATCCTGAAAAAGATTTTAGGTAAGTTGTTGGCATTAATTCATGGTTCCAAATTTACTACACGGAATATTCAAATTACTTTTTTTCCTGGTATTTAGTGTGAGTTTTTAGGTATGTATTTAATTTATGAATCAAAACTGCAATTGAAATCCTTTAATGACAAACATTTTTATTGTGTATAAACAAATTTTCCTGACAACGGTAATCTTGGCCAAGAGATTTTGATTTCGGTCCTTCCACATATAAAAAAAAAATCAGGCATTGTTCTAAAAAGATTTAGCTATAAGATGTTTATAGAATCAACTACAAGATATGTCACAGAGAAGCACATAAAAGGAAATGATACCCATATATTTAGTTTTTTGCTTTATCATTATTCTGAGA
Source organism: Aquilegia kansuensis (assembly GCA_020826895.1). Taxonomy (NCBI): domain Eukaryota; kingdom Viridiplantae; phylum Streptophyta; class Magnoliopsida; order Ranunculales; family Ranunculaceae; genus Aquilegia; species Aquilegia kansuensis. Next base: position 38,251,482 of record CM037004.1, on the reverse strand, counting down.
ATCAAATTTGCAATTAATAGAAAAGTAGTCTGCTATTGAATTTGCCTCTCAGAATACATATGTTTCACTGTAAATCTTACAAATTTGAGGATGATTTTGGTTCTACAGGTAGGTTGTGTCGTCCCTTGTATGGTGTTCTGCACCTGAACTGAATTGTTGCCATAATGCAAAAAGCTCAAGTGAATGAATAGATGGACTGCTGCTGCCAGAAGAGTATGCAAGAAGTACAGTTCTTTGTTGTGAGTTGTGACTTAAACACGTCTCCGATGTCTGCAACTGTGAGTGATCCTCAGAGATTAGTGTTATTTCATCCAGCTGTGGCCTTTCTTCTGCAACTAGAGGAGGAGCTAAACTATTGATCAAGACGAATCCACTGTAAGTATTTGTGCAGCTGCTCTATTCATAGGTGTGGTTTTATTTTCATTTGACTAGGTAAAGTTGTTCAATTTTAATTTCGAAAAGTAAAAACTACAATAAAAAGTTTTCTTTGCTTCATATGACCTTATTTCTCCTCTACGCATTTACTTGACTTTTAGGTCATCCTTTCAATAATCATATGTACTAAAACAATCTTGACGACAGAATGAAGTTATCAGGACAGGTTATTGGGCTCAATCAATGAAAAGTTAAGCAGTAAGGCATGCGTCTGACTCACCCTTGCATTTGTTAATCTCCTTGATTCAGTCCAAACGCAATTGTTACCATCCACATAGGGCTCGAATAAACCAACGCCGGATAGTTTCAAACTGACAGCCAGTGAGCTGTGAGTCGCTGTGACAATTGTGAGGGACTGAGGACTGAAACTAACTCTTTATTTTGCATCAGTGACATTAATGGTCTTGACCCAGGTAGATGGAAGGTTAGAAAGCTGGTGACAGACTGCCACAACTTGCTTTGGGGATAAATTGAAGTGAAACACCCCAATAGTGGTGTCAGGTGACTTACTTGCTTGGGCATGTAAGCGATGACAAACTGGTGATAATGTTAGAACAAAGCTAGCGGAAGTACAGAGCCCCGGCCACTTGTCAGGCGATTTATTTATCTGCGCTTGGAAGCGTGCACTAATGACTAGCTAATGGAAGTATAGAACCTCGATTGCTTGTGGCCTAGGCTGATAGGCTCGAAAGCCACCTAGGCTGCCACTTATGAAAATGATTAACTGATGATGTTAGCTAGGTGGGTAACAATGATTGGAGAAGCGTTGGAAGGTATGAGCTCAGGGTTGGTTTGGCAGTGCACCCTAAAAGGGTGCGACGGTTACCAAAGGATGTGTAGGGGATCAAGAGGTGTGATGGTTAGGATTAGAACCATTATGCGGGTTACTAGTGTTAGGAGGGTCGCCCTTTGTGGTAATAGAAGTTTGGGAAAAACAGACTTGTCTCATAATGAGAACAAGTACTCTATTTATACTGAGATCAATAGTACAGTTACAATAATACCCTTAAAGAGATAAATAATAAATAAAACCCTTAATTAAGTATCCTCTCTGTCAATACTCCCCCTCAAGCTGGTGCGAAGATATCGACTAAGCCCAACTTGCCAATAGAAGACTGATGCATAGTTGGTCCAGTAGATTTAGTGAGAACATCAGCAACCTGCTGATGGGAGGGGACAAAGGTTGTTGAAAGTACTCCCAAATGTATTTTCTCACGAATGAAGTGAACATCAACCTCTACATGCTTGGTCCGCTCATGAAGAACCGAATCTGAAGCAAGAAAGATAGCAGACTTATTATCGCAAACCATAGTTGATGCTTGAACAACATCAAACCCCAATTCATGTAGAAATGATCTTAACCAAAGGACCTCACACGCCTCATGAGCCATAACTCTATACTCAGCTTCAACGGAAGACCGAGATACTACTGCCTGTTTTTTACTTTTCCACGATATGAGATGTGATCCACGATAGGTACAAAAGCCCGATGTTGAGCGTCTATCTGTGGGATCCCCTGCATAATCAACATCGGTATAGCATTTCAAACCAGGTGTAGTGCGAACCTTGTCCGCATGAGTATAGCATTTCAAACCAGACTGAGTGCCAGAAGAGTAAAACAATCCCAAACCAGGACAAAACTTCAAATAATGCAAAATGTGATAAACAACATCTAAGTGTGGCTTGTGTGGGGCATGCATGAACTGACTAACTTTGCTCACAACAAATGCAATGTCGGGTCTAGTATTAGTCAAATATATAAGCTTACCAACAAGGCGGTTATATGACGATGGGTCTGAGAGTAGTTCTCCCTGTCCAACAATAAGAGGAAGATTGGGATCCTTATGAGAGAGTGCAGGTTTACATCCCAACATGCCAGTATCTTCTAATAAGTCAAGGACATATTTTTGTTGTGATAATGAAATGCCCTTTTAAAACCTTGCAACTTCAATGCCCAAGAAATATCGAAGTGCTCCAAGATCTTTCAAATCAAAGGCTCTCTTCAAGTCAGATTTCAAGCTTGAAATACCACGAGCATCATCACCCGTAATGATTATGTCATCCACATAGACCAAGAGAATAACACAACATTCTTCTTTTCTTTTAACAAAACAAGTATGGTCTGACTAACATCTTTTAAATCCCAGAGACATACAGTAACAACATTACTGAACCGTGTAAACCATGCGCGAGGAGACTGTCTCAAGCCATATAATGGTTTTCGCAAGCTACAAACTTTACCAGCATACTCCCCCTCACCACGAAAACCGGGTGGTGGGTCCATATAAATAGTCTCTGTGAGATCACCATGTAAGAAAGCATTCTTGACATCAAGTTGCCAAAGAGGCCAATCAAAAGATGCAGCCAAAGAGATGAGAAGTCGAACCGAAGTCAGCGTTGACACTGGGGAAAAAGTGGCACCATAATCCTTATCAGGAACTTGCGTAAATCCCTTAACAACTAATCGTGCTTTATATCTGTCAATAGTACCATCAGAAAGGAATTTAACATTGAATACCCATTTACACGCAACTGTCTTCTCCCCCTGTGGTAGAGAGACCAAGTCCCAAGTATGGTTCCTGTGCAATGCATCCATCTCAACTTGTATAGCTGTCATCCAATTTGGACCTCTCATTGCTTGAGGAACAGAGCGTGGTATTGTGACAAGAGAAGTAGCTACCAAAAAACAACTGTAGGATCTGGAAATACCCTGATAAGATACATGCTTAGAAATTGGATGAGCAACCGAACAAGTATTAACATAGCGATTAGGAGGATGACGGTCTCGTGTAGGATACTGTGGTTCAACATTAGGCACATGAACACTAGTAGGTAGTACCAGGCTTACCTCCAATGTAGGAACTTGAGTACTGGAAGGAGCCGAAGACTGGGCAGGGGGGTTACTCGGGTGACGGCGACGAGAATAAACCTGAAGGGGTCTTGGTGCCGGAGTACTCTGTGTTGGTGGAGCATCAAAAATTGGCATTGGAAGGACTGGTGGCGAGATGGGTGAATCTGCAACTGTAAATGAGTCCTGCAACATAGAGTTTGTATCGTAAAAATGTATATCTTCCACAAAAGAAATATCCAATGTATGATATATACGACAAGAAACGGGATCATAACATCTGTATCCCTTAAATAAGGGGGAATACCCGACAAAATTGCAGCAAATAACACGATCATCAAGTTTTGTTCGTGTAGGACTTTTATTATGCACAAAACAAGTACATCCAAACACTTTGGGAATGACCGGAAAAAGAACTCGATCAGGATAGAGTAAGTGGAATGGTGTTTGCCCCGGAAAACTTTGACTAGGCACTCGATTAAGAAGATATGCAGCAGTCAGAACAGCCCAATGCCAATAGGATTCAGGGACATTCATCCCCCTTAAAAGACACCTAACAGTTCCCATAAGACTCCGATTCTTCCGTTCAACAACCCCATTTTGTTCAGGGGTATAAGGATAATTAAGTTGCTGAAGGATACCTTTTTGGTTTAGTTGAGATACAAACTCATTAGACACATACTCCTTTTAATTACAGACCATATTCCTCTGACTACCGTTTTAAATTGTGTCTTAATCATCTGAAGGAAAGAAATAAAAGACGAGAGAACCTCAGATTTCTTTTTGAGCAAATACACCCAGGTACACCTAGTATAATCATCAATAAAAGTCACATAGTATCAGACACCAGATAAAGCGCTTGCTCCTTCGTTCCACCACCATAAAAAACCACCACCACCACCGTCGCCATATATCCCTAGAGAAGTTGCTTTCTTTAAGCGCTTTTCTTGTGACCACCAGACCCAGTTGGAACATCTATCTCGTGGCCACTCATCTACACAGGTTTGGCCTACAAAGTTAGGTATTCCGAGATCTATTTTTGCCCAGGCAGGTGTTGTCTGGAGAATACCCATTATTAAGAGTTCTTTTTAATGGGATGATCAGAAGATATAACTGAGTTTAACCTTCTTTAATCTCTTTATATGGTTGCTCCTTCGTTCCACCACCATAAAAAACCACCACCACCACCGCCGCCATATATCCCTAGAGAAGTTGCTTTCTTTAAGCGCTTTTCTTGTGACCACCAGACCCAGTTGGAACATCTATCTCGTGGCCACTCATCTACACAGGTTTGGCCTACAAAGTTAGGTATTCCGAGATCTATTTTTGCCCAGGCAGGTGTTGTCTGGAGAATACCCATTATTAAGAGTTCTTTTTAATGGGATGATCAGAAGATATAACTGAGTTTAACCTTCTTTAATCTCTTTATATGATCAGCAGTAGATATTTCCGAGTCTCTTGTTCTTGGCCTTTGAACTCTTTTTTTTGTTCCTTTTTTGCGCTGTTGAATCCTATTTCTTTGTTGGAGTTCAATTCTTCACCATGACTGGAACAAAGAATACATCAGAATCCTCATCATATCGAATGAACCACCAACACCATTACATAGTTTTAATTTTGCCCAAGGCCTTATTCAACGTATTGCAACTCCACCTTTGAATGGAAGCAATTTTGCGTCATGGTCAAAAGCTGTCAAGGTTTTCTTAGGAGAAAAAGCTAAGTTGGGATGGATATCTGGTCGTCATCCCAAACCCGCTGAAACTGACACTAAAAAGGTGGAGGAGTGGGAGACAGAAAACTATACTATTTTGGGTTGGCTATTCGGGTTTATGGAGTCTGATATTTATGAGATGTTTATGTTTTATGATACTGTTGAGGGCTTGTGGGCAGCATTGACTGAGATGTATGCTCATTCGCATAATTCTACACGGATTTTTGAGTTATTTCGAGAGATTGCACACTACAAGTACTTAAAAAAGCGATGGGAAGAGCTCAAACAACACGAGTCATTGGCAGCTATCCAGGGGATGACTCCAAAAGTTGCTAAGGCGTTTCACAAACGTGAGGAGGAACATCACATGTACCAATTTTTTATGGGACTTCGTCCAGAGTTTCAGGGATTATGCACCCAAATTTTGAACACCGATCCACTGCCATCTCTTGGGAATGCATATGCCATGATTGAAGATTCTGAGTGTAGGGCCAGGTTGGTCACCAAATCTTCCGTTCCTAGTTCAAAGACCTTTCCAGTGATGGATCAGCTGGCATTTGTTGCCCCTTCTAGTTCTCGTTCACAACCTCAGTCTGGCTCCACTCAATGTACCCATTGCAAAGTTCCTGGTCATGTCAAAAGCGTTGTTGAAAGCTTTATCCCGAGTTGAGACCAAAAAGATTTCAATCGAGCAAGTCTCGTGTCCCCATTCGTACAGTAGCAGCAGCAGCAAAAACAATCCCAGAAGTAGTTCGAACCCCATCTTCATGATGTAGGACAGAACACACACACCAATTGGTTTCCTATTTGGGTTTATGATTTATTTAGAAGCCTAAATAGTATTTCTAAGTTGTTATTTTCGTTTTTATTATTTAGAGTATCTTTAGAAGTGTCTAGAAGTCTTATTTTGAGTCCTAATAGGCTTAGGAAGTTACCAAAAGGTAATATATACCTTAGGGAAGTAGTAATTCAAGTTCTAGTAGGTTTCCTAGTTGTGTCAAAGGAGTTATCTATATAAAGAGCTCCAAAAACGAATTTCTTAGCCAAGATTGATGATTGAAGAGTTTATTATTTAGTTTATTGTCTTTCAATTTAGTTTTTACTTCAAGTTCTTTAATTTCTGCAATTTACTTTCAAGTTATTTAAATTTCAGCTTGTACTTATTGTAATTCTTTTCCGTTATTTCAATTCCTTGCAATTTCAATTGTTAGATTAAGTTTATTTTAGCTTCCGCTGCATCACTTCAGAGTCTGAGCTTAGTAGCCTTCACGCCAAACTGAATGAATTGACTGCTATGTTCAAACAATCTAATAAGCAATCAGGATCCTCCTCTACAGCCATGGCAGCTACAGGTACGACTGCACTTAATGTTCACTCTAGTCATACTGCCCAGGATTGGGTTCTTGATTCAGGGGCAATTGACTATATGACTGGTACGTCTCAGCATTTTACATCCAATATTTCTCCAGCTACAGATAATGTTAAACTTGCAAACGGGTCTTTTTCCCCAGTTTTGGGTCTTTTACCCCAGTTTTGGATCTTTTACCCCAGTTTTGAACAAAGGGGATGTCACTTTATCTCCATCCATCACTTTGAGATCTGTCTTGCATGTACCCGGTCTTGCTTTTAACCTCTTATCTATCAGTCGTTTGACCAAGTGCTTAAACTGTGCAGTAACATTTCTTCCCAATGGTTGTATTTTACAGGACCTGAGTCCGAGGAAGATTTTTTGGCAGGGGGTATGAGAGAAATGGATTGTACTACTTTGGCGATTCTCCAGACCCTTCACCGCCATCTGTTTTGCAAGCTTCAGTGTTGCCTCCTTCAACCTCTTATAGTTTTTCCTTAGATTCCTTAAAATTGTGGCATTGTCGTATCGGTCATGTTAACTTTCAATATCTGTCTTTTATTTCCTGAGTTAATAAAAGCTTGCAATCGTCATAAATTTCATTGTGTTATTTGTTCCTTGTCCAAGCATGTTCGCTCTAGTTATGTGCCTCGCATGCATCGTTCACCATGTGTTTTTGATCTTATTCATTCTGATGTTTGGGGACCATCTCCAGTCACTGCTTTGATACGAAGAAGTTTGGGAAAAACAGATCTTATGGAGGCATTCTTAGAAATGAGCAAGGTGAGTTTGTCCTAGCCTACAATGGAGGATCTAAAAGTTGTTCTGTGTTGAGACAAGAACTGGATGCTATTTGGTATGGTTTGAAGGGTGCTGAGCTTATTCATGTTAATAGAGTTGAGGTGGCCACAGATTCTATGAGAGCACAATGGATATTGACAGGGATTGAAGTTGTTCCATGGTATTGCAGAAACCAAGTTAAAGGTATTCAACTGACCAGCAGCAAGTTCGAGTTCTTCTCTATAAGACACATCTATAGAGAGAGTTAAAGGTATTCAACTGACCAGCAGCAAGTTCGAGTTATTTTTTTTTTCAAGTCCTTTTGATGTAACTTTGAATGATATTTTAGAGAGAGATATAGCAGGAGTGTTATATCTCAGATTATCTTAATTATCTTAATGAAATCTGGTGAGGGTCTGCCTTAACCCTAGCTTACCTTTAAAAAAAAAAAATACTCTATTTATACTGAGATCAATAGTACAGTTACAATAATACCCTTAAAAGGGATAAATAATAAATAAACCCTAATTAAGTATTCTCTCTGTCAATAGTAATAGAGCTTGGTTCTTATAGTTGACAAGGGCTATGAATGTAATTGGCCGAGCCCATGACCCAAGTAATTCTGCTAGTAAAAGAAGTTGGCTCTAGTGATAATGCATTGTCACATAGGTGATCACCCAAAGGTCAAGTTTCCCGAACAGTGAGCGATGCCAAATACTTGAGAAACTTCATCTTTGACATTGAGCAATACTTAGAGGTAGTGAAGCTCTATACTAAGTTTGCTAAGATGTAATAAGGCCACATAAACATGTCCACTTGGGATGACCTGAAGAAATGATTAATAAAACCATATTTACCCGAGAATGTTGTTATTAGCGTGCCGGGAAGTACACAAGATAGGCAGAGCCATGCCGAAAATATAAAACGGTACCTTAAGAGGGTTTTTTTCAAAATACTAAAGGGAACATTGAAACCCTACTATATAAAACTAGTAAAAAACGGTAGAAACTAGGAATAGGGTTAGGTTAGAGGATCTGGAAATTGCCGAGAATTCAATAGGGCTGGTTGAGTAGACTAAATAAAATGTATCTGACTTTTTGTTATGAAGTAAATAAATCTAACTTAGAACTTAATTTCTACTACCTACTTCATAGTTCATATCTCAAATATTCAAAGTTGCAGCATTTTTAGTTTCCATTTAATTAGCAAAAGTCATTCAAATGTATAATTTGACTTTGATCTTTGCATATAAACCTAAGTCCTACTCCATATTATATCGTATATATACAGTGAGTTGCACATGATCAAGATTTTAAGTGTTTGACCCCCATTTATAATTGATCGATTTAAAATAGTTGTAGGGTGTTTTTTAAGAAAACAAATAAAATAATAAACCCAGACACAATTGGATTAAAAAGTAAATGAGGTTAACTAGAGGAATAAATTTTGTCGCTGACTTGTGGAAAGTTGAAAATAGAGAAATTAAAAAAAAAAAGGAGGCTCCTGTTAACTTTCTTACTGAAGGAAGATCGACATTACGCCCTGCTGATATTCTGGTCTACAACTGGTCTGAAGGTAAACATGCGTGTGTTGATGTTACAGGGGCGTCTCCGATGGTTGGGCTGGGTGCTGGGATTTTTGAGGTGGGGCTAGCAGCTAGCAATGCAGCAGCGGCAAAAGTGGAGAAACATGACGGAGCTTGTAGGGCTAACCAACATAGTTTCATCCCCTTTGCATTTGATACATTTGGATTGCTAGGCTCAGAAGCAGTTGAGCTCCTCAGGAGAGTGCAGAAAGTAATGGATAGTAACGTGATGACTGCGGGTTCGAACGAATATGTATTTAGGAGAATCGGGTTTGCTATCCAGAAAGGACTTGCCGCGCAGTTTGTAGCGCGTTTGTCCTCTACTTTTGTGTAATTCGTTTAGCTTATCAATAAAATTTGTTTTTTAAAAAATAATAAAAAAAAAAAAAAAAAAAATTACATTAAGAAAATGGAAAGCAATACTTTATATATATATCATTGGTATAAATAATATTAAGAACATAACAAACCATTCATCTTCTTCAAATTCTCTCACATTGATTAAGTAAGAGTAGGCAGAATGACATTTAAGGTTGAGGTTATTTCCAAAGAAACCATCAAGCCATCCTCTCCGACACCCCATCACCTTAGAACCTTAAAACTCTCTTTACTAGATCAGTTTGCTCCTCCTGTTCATAACCCACTCCTCCTTTTCTATACTGCCCATGACGACGATAAAGTTAAAAATGATAGGCAACTTGATTGTCTAAAAAAGTCCTTATCCAAGATCTTGACTTATTTTTACCCACTAGCGGGAAGGATCGATGGTAATGATTTTATCAATTGTAACGACGAGGGTATCACTTTCTTTGAAGCTCATGTCAATGCTCAGCTCAACCAAGTTGTCAGCCATCCTACACCTGAGGAACTGAACCAGTTATTTCCAGAAATAAGTAACTTCTATTGTTTAGGTCCAAAAGTATTACTATCCATTCAAGTCAATATCTTTACTTGTGGAGGAATGGTTCTTGGTGTCTGCACATCACATAAAATATTCGATGCCTCTTCTTCGGCTTTATTTCTCCAAAATTGGTCTGCTCTTGCTAGGGGAAATAATCAAGTTATTTTTCCCCCGAAATTCGACATGACATCTTTTTTCCCTCCCAAAGATATGAAACCTTATGCACTTACTATTGGAAGCCCGACAGAAAGGGTTGTTAGTAAGAGGCTTATCTTTGATGCATCGAGTATAGCTGCACTTAAAGATAAATCTTCCAGCAAGTTTTGCGTAGAGCACCCATCGCGGGCAGAGGTAATTTCTGCTCTCATATGGAAGTGTTGCATGAATGTGAAGAGAATGAGAATTAAGTCTGTAAAATCCACATCTCTGACCAGCCTTTCTGTGAATATACGCGGAAAAATGATGCCGCCTTTGTCTGCTCAGTATATTGGAAATATCATGATTGGTACAGTAGCAACATCAACAACAGAAATTCCACCAGAACTGCATTATTTGGTAGGTCAGTTGCGGGAAGCGGCAAGGAAAGTAGATAATGTCTATGTAAAAAAACTTATGGAGATTGACGGTGAGCTTTCGAAACATAATGATGCTTTACAAGACTTGTCTGAACTATATGCCAAAGGTGAACTGGATTTCTACGTAATTTCCAATGCGTGTAAGTTTCCCTTTTATGAAGTTGATTTTGGCTGGGGAAAACCTATTTGGATCATTCCTAGTGTGTTTGTTAAGAACATTATCATCTTAGTGGACACTAATTGCGGCAGTGGAGTAGAAACATGGGTTACCTTAGATGAAGAAGACATGGCAAACTTTGAACGTGAACCTGAGATCATTGCTTTCACTTCTGACCAATCTAGTCTGCAACTTAAATCGGCCATTTAATCCCAAAACAAATAGGCCATGTTCATTTTATATAACTACATATGGTGTATGAACTCATGATTATAAAGGAGGTTATTTATTATTTGATCGCGTGTTTGCGTTTGTGTGTATGTGTGTTTTTTCCTTTCTTTTCTTTTCTTCAAAATGCGAGTGATTTGTATTACTAATAGAATTAAAGAAAGTAACATCTACAAATACGAAATCATCGAGGCTTCCAACCCTCTTTCATATCTTATAGTATGCTATATATTATTAATGAATGCTCCCATTTAGTAATCCATCAAGAATTGTAGAATGTGTTGCAGCCTGGTAAGCTGGGAAATTTGCTTCTCTCCGAGCACTTGTAATAAACAACTCTGTAGGCTGTAGCTGCAAGACTTTGTCAGATGATGTTCGACTATATTTCTTGCCAACTTGGAAACAAGGATCTCCCACATATATTTCATTGCCGAATTTCAGATCGTCAATGTTTTAACCTTTGAAGGACACGTGTAGGGGTACCATATTCAACATACATGTGGCACCATCTATAACGTCCATCATGGTGCCACGTGTCATCATCTAATAGGCTCTCTCTTGATGGCACAAGTTACAAAGTTAAAACCAATTATTACAAAGATATTCTCTCATTATTATCCTAGTAAATGCTAAGAATGGAGTTACATTGTAGCCTATAAATATAAAGACAAACTACTCATTCTATGGATGGTCTCATGCTCTCAACATTATCTAATAGTGAGGTCTAATGACCAATGACCTCCCCACTCTCTCATGATGAGACCTCACATCTCAGGTCTCATCTCCCTTTTGTATCATCACCACCATAATAAAGTTTTTTTTTTCTCTCTCTCTCCGTGGATGTAGGCACAATTGTCGAACCACGTAAACAATGGTGTCATGTTTTCTTTATTTTATTATTTATCATGGTCAATCACACATTCATTTATATACATTATTCATTAATGTATTGACCAACCTCACAAATATGGTTAATAAATTATTTGGCGCTGACTATATGGACTTGAGATTTTCTCAAGCGAATTTCACCCACCAAACACAATTGTTTCATAGGTGGTAACTTCAAGAAAATCATCAAATTTCAATTGATTGAATTGCAGTTCACAGTTGGGGGCTTGGAGCGATTTTACTACAAATCTAATACACTCAGAAGAAGCAAAATAAATATCACTTTCATATATTTTTTGTTCATTGAAATAAGGCACCGAACTACCAAGGAGTGACCTCATCATCTATTGTTTATTGTACACAGTTTTACAGCTAATCAATCACATGCTTACATCAAACAATTGAATAGATTCATTTGTTGATCTACTGTCATCATAGTATTATTATATATTAATCCATGTGCTGCTCATGCATGTATACTTTAAAAAATAATGAAAGGATTCAATTTCTTGTTATACGTGGTTATCTCATCCCACTCAGGTTGTTACAACACTTTACATTACTATTTAAGCATATAGTGGTCTATTACTAAGTGACCTGGCTATGAGCATGTGTTTAAATGACATGCATCAGTTACACATGATAATTTACTCCTTATTTACATCATATCTTCAGTTGCAATTGGAGTATTATTGGACAATTGATTACAATGTTAATTTGTACGGGTGTAAATTTCTGCCGATTTTTCGATTTTTTCGATTTTCGATCCGATTTTTTCCGAATTTGGAATGAATTATTGTAGTTCTGATTTCCGAATTTTCGATTTTTCCGAAAAAAGATGGAATGGAATTGGAACTACTTCTGTGAATCCGATCCGATTCGATTTTCGATCCGATTTTTTCGATTGTTAATCCGATTTGATTTTTCAATAAATATTCCAAAATTTTCGATAATTTAAGAGATTTAACTATTTTCATTTTTGAAAATATATGTACGTATAGACCTAAAAATAATATACCAAGTTTAAAATCACATGAGGACTCAATAACAAATTATAATTAGTCTCAAATCTTAATGTTATCAAATATCAATATATGGTTCAAAAAAAAAAAAGTAATAGTAAATTATTGGTTAGTTTATACTTCCGATTGAAGGTCCATGCTTATTAGTCAGATTAATTATTTTCTTGTTCATACAATTATATTGTTATATAAATGTTGTAGTATAATTGTGTTTTATAAGGTGTTATATTCAAGAACTTTGATCTATCATATTAGGGTGGTATGTTAGATAAAAACACCCCAATAAGCAAATTAACTCAGTAGAAATAGTGGATTTTCAAGTTTTCAAAAAACGAATCACGTCCACCATTTTCGATTTGGAATTCCAATCAATTCCAAAATATTTTTAAGTTGAAATTCCGATTTTTTTATGTTGGAATTCCGATTGATCCGAATTTATTTTTTTTCGATTTTTTTCGATATTCCGAAATTGGAATAAATTTTGTTGTTCCGAAAAAATATGGAATGGAATTGGAAGATATTTTTTGATTCCGATTTAATTTTTTCGAACATGCCATTTCCGATCCGTTCCGTCCGATTTCCACCCCTATTAATTTGTCCTTATTTGGGCCTTTAACCATTCTAATGGCATTCTTATGGCTTGACAATGAAAAGAAATATTGTTTGATTACTGCTTAGTGATCTCAAACGCACGACCTGTACTTAGGCGACCTCATATGTGTGCATAATAGATCTTATTGATTTTTATCTTACTGGTTTGATCTTATGCAATAAACAAGGGGGGGGGGTCATTTTCGACCCAAACTACTAATAATTTTCTAAGTTTTTAAATCTTAGCCAAGCAAATTTCAAAACCTTGGCTTATTCATATGGAAGCAAATCATTCAAACGCTAATGGCATGGTATCAACTCTCAAATGTCGACCAATGCTTTAAATTCTTAAGAAGGGGGCTACATATTAATGGACCAAGGAGTGCGAACAAGCTTTTGCCAACCTCAAAACATACTTATCCACTCCACCAGTTCTCACCAAGCCCACTAATGGAGTTCTCAGGTCTTGCAGAAAACTCCTCGCATATTGAGGTCTCTAAGCTAGCGTGCTCAGGTCTCGTCGCGACCTCACCTCATATTCATGTCTCTAAGCCAACGACCTCCCAGGTCTCGTCGCGACCTCACTTCCTGTCAGGTCTCTAATCGTGACCTCGCCAGGTCCCTAATCGCGATATCTCCAACACTCAGGTCTCATCGCGACCTCACTTCATGTCCAGGTATCTAATTGGGACCTCACCAGGTCTATCAACGACCACTTCAAATTACAGGTCTCTCTATGTGCACGTCACATGAACACGACCTCACTCCCCATGAGCGATTTTTGCACAAATGTGCCACATTGTTTTCACTGAACTCTTTAAAAGTGAAATGTTTGATATCAAATATGACCACCCTCATTGACTAGTGAGTCACTCGTATGCGGGACGACCTCAACCACAATTCTCTAGCCAATTGCCTGGTCGAACACATTTACTAGATCGGGCACCAAAAGGTTCCAAGTACTCTCAAAACACTTGGTTAACCAATGCTCTTTCTCAAACGAGCTACATTTGCACTCCAAAGTGCCACATCTATCAAAGTGTCCAATCACAAAGCGACAAAGATAATACATATAAAAGTCATAAGGAAGACGTACAATTTAATGTAAGTCTTTTATTGAATTTTATAATGTTTCACATGCTAACATTATCAATAAGTATCAGGTCTATGCAACTCATCCATAAAAAGGCGACCACCTTGAAGCATGACTGAGACCAACCACCCAAGCATACAAAATGACCCACTTCAGTACGACCTACTTGCAGCCGTCCATCTCGTCTACACGCCTTTTGAACGAGCTACCAGGTCTCCCTGGAACTAACCAGCTCGATGTACACAAAGTCATGATCGAGTTGCCATTATCATAAGGGACCTTCGTCGCGTCCTACAAATCCTAATGATCAAGCTCATCAAAATTTGGGGCGGATCGACTTAGTTAAGGAACCCCACATTTTATTCATCTTGGGGGCTAAATCGGTTCGTTTACTTCTTTTTAGGCTGAACCCCGTTCGACCTAAAAAGAGGGGGCTTATATAAGGGCACCATATACAACATACATGTGGCACCATCTCTACCGTCCATCATGGTGCCACGTGTCATCATCTAATGGGATTTATCTTGATGGCACAAGTTACAAAGTTAAAGCCAATTACTACAAAGATATTCTCTCATTTTTATTTATTTTTTTGCTAGGTAATCTGTGATTTTATTAAGAAAACAAAGTTACATCTACAAAAAGATAGCCTTAGTTACAAGCAACTAAGTCTATTTGTCAAATCTGAAATACATTTGAAAAGGCACTTCCCACTTAGACAACCAGGAAGGCTTTTGATTAAACAATTCTGCAATTCCATCACCTAATTGAGCTCATCTTTTTGCTGTTGCGTCAGCAGAGAAATTTCCTTCTCTCCATATATGTGAAATATAGAAAGAATTAAGCTTTGCCCTTGTTGATCTCCATGATGCTTGAAGCCTCCATGGCACTTGGTCAGTCCTAAATGTTGTTGTAGTAGCAGTCGAGTCAGTCTCTACCCAAAGATTCAACCAACCACTCTTGATAGCTTCCACCAAACCTTCCACCACAGCTCTGCATTCTGCAATAAAGTTATTTTCAATACCAATTCCTTTAGCCAAAAACAGCCTAAATTGGGCCTGATCATCTCTAAAAACACAACCAATTCCAGCCTGACCAGGATTAACATTAGAAGCCCCATCACAGTTCACCTTGATAATACCAGGATCAGGTGGTCGCCACATACACTGACGTACTCTTTCAACCCTTCCAAAAGTAGCTGAGATGCCCCAAGTTGCCAAGATTTTTCTTTCTGCATCGGTGTTGCAAACACCCTTTGATAGAATGTTTGTCACCAACACATGTTTCCCGACTTCCTTTTTACAAAACATTATATCTCTCTTTTTGTTTTCAAAAACCATAAGATTTCTATGCTTCCACAAAGCCAGGAGAGTACCTACCACTGCAGCATTCCACAAGTGATTTGAAATGGAACTCCTCCCCTTAAACTTAGAACAAGCAGCAAAGAAGTCCTGAAAATCAAAAGTCGTAGAGAATTGATTGTAGACCCACAGCCAGAGTCTTTGCAAATCTACATTCCCATAACAAGTACCTCAAAGATTCAGCATCCCTCTCACAACAGTGACATCTTGATGCCAGCCTCATTCCCATCTTTTGTAGTCTCCGATCAGTTGCAACACACCCTTGACATAGTTTTCAGACATTTGCAGCAGCTCGTGGGTGTATATGTTTATTCCAGACAAATTTGACCCAAGGTAATTCAGGTCGTTTGGCTCTTATTTCCTTATAAGCAGAAGCTACAGAGAAAACACCCTTAATATCAGGCATCCACACTCTTCTATCCACCATACCTGTGTCAATAGCTGGCATGTTCAAAATATGGACACCTCTGTCGTTTAGGTACTGCTGAAGGCACAAAGGTAAAGCCCATTCACCATCATCAGTAATCATGCACCTTGTTTACTTTGATTCTGCAACCTTTCAAATTACCATCAGTGAGGCCAAGAGTCTCCTGAAAAGACCCCTGCCCAATCCAGTTGTCTCTCCAAAGATCAGTAGTCATCCCATTACCAATAAGCATCTGAGTTCTTGGCTTGACTTCGTTGATGGCCCATCTAAGACCAGCCCACACAGAAGACTTCTTGTAGTATTGGATCAGGCAACCGTCTCTAGTTTGAAACTTGTTCTTCATGAAATTTGTGAAAGAAGACTTTTCTGATAGAATCTGCCAGGCAAGTCTCATCGCAGTTAGGGCGTTCGTACGTTCAATGTGACAGATAACTTTGTGGAGAAGGAATGTACGTACGCAGTTAGGGCGTTCGTACGTCCCGTACGCCAGATCTTTCTTTCGTGGCTCAACGTACGTACGTGATTTCGACGTACGTACGTCCTCCTCTGATTTTGTGCAATATGGGCCTGTTTGAGCCCAATTCGTGGTCTATTGTAAGGCTATTCTATAAAGCCAAATAGAAGTGAAGCAAAACCTTAACTTTTCTAAGAGAGAGATTGTGAGAAGCCATTAGAGAGTTTGAGAGAACTTTTGTGAGGAAGAAGACTTCGGTTTCTTCATGAGGGCTTGTACAATTGTCTAGATAAGAAAAGCATCATCCTTTCTCCCCGTGGACGTAGGCATATTGCCGAACCACGTATATCTTGTGTCTTGTGTGTGGTTGCTTGTTTATTTTGTCGTTTTTTGCTTTACTTTCATACATTAGTTCAATCATATTATTTGTGCATTAGTTTCCCCTGCGCACAACAAGTGGTATCAAAGCTTAGGTTAGAACTTGAGCGTCTAAAAGGTGTTTGTTGAAATTCCGGTGTGAATTTCAGATTCGTTTGGTGATTGTTTAGTGCATGAAAGTTGGTGGAAAGATGACAGAAGAATTGACTTCGAAGGTTTCGAAGGGGGAAACCAAGACAATGGTTTACTATCAAGCAAAGATTGATGTAGAGAAGTTTACCGGCACCAATAACTTTGGCATGTGGAGGTGTGAGGTAATGGATGCTCTATGTCAGCAAGACCTAGAGGATGTTCTGGAGGATAAGCCAGAAGATGTGGAAGAGAAGGATTGGAAGAAGATGAACAAACGAGCTTGTGGAATCATAAGGTCGTGTTTGGCACAAGACATTAAATATCTTGTGATGAATGATGTGTCTGCAAAGGAGATGTGGCGAAAATTGGAGGAGAAGTAGATGACAAAGACTATCCACAATAAAAACTATCTACTTCGAAAGTTTTATCGAATAGATATGAGAAGAGGCATTTCCATGGCGGAACATCTTAATGATTTTACCAAGCTAATTGCTGACTTGGTGAATCTAGGAGCAGATGTGAGTGATGAAAGCAAGGTAGTGTGTCTCCTAAATTCGTTACCTGACGAATATGAACACTTGGCTATCACACTCACATATGGGAAAGAAAAATTGGTGTATGGTGAGATTTCTGCAGCATTGTTAACTCATGCGTGTATGAAGAAGGACAAAGAAGAGTCCAAGGGCTCTACACCTGAGGTCTTGGTGACAAGAGGAAGGTCTAGTGACAGGAAAGGCCAAGGTGGTAGAGGGAAATCTCGGTCAAAGTCGAGAGGTCGATCTCTAGCAAAGGATGAATGCTCATTTTGTCATGAAAAAGGGCATTGGAAGAAAGATTGTCCTAAAGCCAATGCGAAGGACAAGAAGAAAAACTCTGAGGTAAATGTTGCATGTGATACTAAAGATGATGATGTAGGTTCTGATTATTCTTTATCCGTTTCATCAATGGTTTGTTACATTAGTGGTAATGAATGGATCTTAGATTGTGCTGCTTCTTATCATATATGTCCTATAAGGGAATGGTTTTCTGATTTTAAGAAGCAGGAGAGTGGTGTAGTGGTGATGGGGAATGATCAACCCTGTCACATAATGGGTATAGGTACCATTCGTCTGAAGATGTTTGATGGAATTATAAGGAAGCTGAAAAATGTTAGGTATGTTCCTGACATGAAGAAGAATCTTATCTCGGTTGGTACTTTAGAAGCCAATGGGTACAAGGTGGTACTTGAACATGGCGTTCTAAAGGTTGTGGCTGGTGCAATAGTTGTACTCAAGGGTATCCGACAAAGAAACTTGTACTTCCTTCAAGGTAGTACAGTTACTGGTGATGTGGCCGTGTCTGAGGCTACATCAAAGATTGCTAGAGAGACTACGCGACTGTGGCATATGCGGTTGGCGCATACTGGTGAAAAATCCTTGCAAAGATTAATAAAGCAAGGGTTGTTAAAGGGTGCTATCGCCTGTAAGTTAGAATTCTGTGAGCATTGCATTCTGGGCAAGCAGACAAGAGTAAAGTTTGGCACGACTATCCATAATACTAGTGGAGCTCTTGATTATGTTCACACGGATGTCTGGAGGCCTACCAAGAATTCATCTTGGGGAGGTAAGCATTATTTTGTGTCTTTTGTTGATGATTTTTCTAGGCGTGTGTGGGTGTACACCATGAAGAGCAAGGATGAAGTCCTAGAAATTTTCATGAAGTGGAAGAAGGTAGTTGAGACCCGAATTGGCAGAAAGATCAAGGTACTTCGCTCAGATAATGGTGGAGAGTACAAAAATGATCCATTCTTGCAAGTATGTCAGGATGATCCCAAGTTTCATTCTTATGAAGAGATTTCATCTCCTCATCCATGGCCTTCTTCCACCTTTCATAATCACTACTCTGCAGTGCTTCACGAAAAGTTTCTAGAATACCCTCATCAACAACCGAAAATGCATAAGCTACCATATCATCAGTAAGTCGTTTAGGAACACCGGCATTTCTCTTGGATAATCTAGATGCAATTGGACCCTCATCATTAGAGTCCACATGTACTGTATCATCAACCGTTTCATCATCAACCTCATTATCTGTCATGTCATCAGAATCTGTAACACTAGGAACCTCAATACTTGGAACCCTCATAGTAGACGTTTCCAAATATACAGAACCACCTGGAACATGTGGAGATATATCAGTCTCCACCCACTGCGAAACCTCTTTGGCCTTGCTCTCCACCTGCTGAGAGCTCTTAGGCTTCATCATAGAAGCCTCATCGAATGTCACATCTCTGCTTAGAATAATTTTCTTCAATTCTGGATCCCATAGCTTATAACCTTTTACTCCACTTTGTAGACCCATAAATAAAGACTTCTTTGCACGAGGATCCAACTTACTCTCTCGGACATGATAGTAAGCTGGACACCCAAACACATGAAGAAAACAATAGTCTGAAGCAGGCTTACCAGACCAAACCTCCATAGGAGTTTTGCCATCAATCGCAGTCGAAGGCAGCCTGTTAATAAGGTGACAGGCATACACAATAGCCTCAGCCCAAAACACTTTGCCTAACCCAGAATTAGACAACATACATCGAACCCTCTCCAGTAAAGTTCGATTCATCCGTTCTGCCACCCCATTTTGCTGCGGTGTCTCTCTTACAGTGGAATGGCGTTCTATACCTACTCATGGAGTTGCCTAAGAGAAAGAAAGCAATTGGGTGCAAATGGGTTTACACTAAGAAGGATGGGTCTCCTGGTGAAAATGTACTCTTCAAAGCAAGATTGGTGGCAAAAGGCTATGCTCAGAAGGAGGGAATTGATTATAATGAAATCTTTTCTCCGGTTGTGAAATATTCCTCTATTCGCATCCTATTGGCCTTAGTAGCACAATTTGATTTGGAGTTAGCTCAACTTGATGTGAAAACTGCTTTTCTACATGGTGAGCTAGATGAGGAGATCTATATGACTCAGCCGAGTGGGTATAAAGATGCCGGTAATGACAAGTTGGTGTGTAAATTAAAGAAATCGTTGTATGGGTTGAAGCAATCTCCAAGACAATGGTACAAGCGGTTTACACAATTTATGCTTGGGCAAGGGTACACAAGAAGTCCATATGATCCTTGTGTCTATTTTCGCAAAGTATGTGATGGTTCTTTTATCTATTTGCTTTTATATGTTGATGACATGCTCATAGCCTCTAAAAGCAATGTGGAGATAGACAAGTTGAAAAAGACTATGTCTATGGAGTTTGAGATGAAAGATCTTGGTGATGCGAGAAAGATACTTGGCATGGAAATTCAGAGGGAACGAGACAATGGAAGATTGTGGTTATCTCAAAAGGCCTATCTACAGAAGGTGCTACAGAGATTTAGCCAATATGAGATTGGTACAGCTGTGAGTATACCTCTCTCAAAAGATTTTAATTTGAACGCTTCTATGTCTCCTAATTCTGATGGGGGACGTGCTTACATGACACGTTATCCATATGCAAGTGTCGTTGGTAGCTTGATGTATGCGATGGTATGTACAAGGCCTGACATTGGGCATGCAGTTGGCACTGTAAGTAGGTACATGCATAATCCTGGTGAGAAACATTGGGAAGCTGTGAAATGGATCTTACGCTACATTCAAGGTAGTGTGGAGGTCGGTTTACTATTTCAGAAAGGAAGGGATTTGAATCAGTTTTGTGTTGGTTATGTGGACGCTGATTATGATGGTCAAATAGAGAGACGTTGGTCTACTACTGGATATGTTTTTACATTGGCAGGTGGTCCTATTAGTTGGCGGTCTACATTACAATCTCTTGTGGCTTTGTCTTCGACAAAAGTTGAATATATGGCTGTGACTGAAGCCTTTAAGGAAGCCATTTGGTTACGAGGTATGTTGAAAAACTTGGGTATTGTGCAGGATCAGCTTGTGGTTTATTGTGATAATCAAAGTACCATAAATCTGGCAAAAAACTCAGTTTATCATGCTCGTACAAAGCACATTGATGTGCGACATCATTTTGTCAGAGACATTATTGAAGATGGTGAGATTTTATTGAAGAAGATTCACACTAGCAATAATCCGGCTGACATGTTGACTAAAGTGGTTTCAGGGAATAAGTTCTATCATTGCTTAGATTTGGTCCATATCCTTCCTTCGAGTTGATAGTATATCTTGGAGTGAACTACGATGGCTTGATCCCTTAGAAGAAGGGTACGTAGGCAACCATGAGGTAGTGCAGCCGAGGTGGTCTTTCGGGACATGTGTGGGAGTTTGTGATTTGTGTTTGTCGGCTTAGATTTATTGAATCTTCGCCGAGGTGGAGAATTGTTGGGTTTTATGTGCAAATCAGGACAGAGGGAAGTTTTTTGTTCAGGAACGTACGTACGCAGTTAGGGCGTTCGTACGTTCAATGTGACAGATAACTTTGTGGAGAAGGAATGTACGTACGCAGTTAGGGCGTTCGTACGTCCCGTACGCCAGATCTTTCTTTCGTGGCTCAACGTACGTACGTGATTTCGACGTACGTACGTCCTCCTCTGATTTTGTGCAATATGGGCCTGTTTGAGCCCAATTCGTGGTCTATTGTAAGGCTATTCTATAAAGCCAAATAGAAGTAAAACAAAACCTTAACTTTTCTAAGAGAGAGATTGTGAGAAGCCATTAGAGAGTTTGAGAGAACTTTTGTGAGGAAGAAGACTTCGGTTTCTTCATGAGGGCTTGTACAATTGTCTAGATAAGAAAAACATCATCCTTTCTCCCCGTGGACGTAGGCATATTGCCGAACCACGTATATGTAACGCCCCGGGATTTCGTCTTCGCTCATCCCGGTGCGTCGAGCACCATACCGCTCGCTAATGTCAATATTGTCCCCCTTTAGTCACTGCGGATATCCAGCAGTAGAGGGTTTTGGATCAGGGCCCACCCATGTGGTTCACCCCAAAAGGCCTTGACATTAGTTAGAGTATGTTTAAGCTTTATATACTACCAATACAACCACTTTCTTGGCAATGTGGGACTAACACCAACTCATGGGTGTTACAATCTCACCACCTTAGAAATAGAGCCGTCCTCGCCTCTGCAGTACACTCAGTACAGTCCCAAAATCTCCGACGTTCCTTGCCAAGTGAGACAAGTACCTGGCGCTCCCTGGGCCTTTCCAGCGTACTTTCCCACCTGCAACAGGCGACCCGTCGTCGGCTCTGATATCAACTGTAACACCTCGGGATTTCGTCCTCACTCATCCCGGTGCGTCGAGCACCATACCGCTCGCTAATGTCAATATTGTCCCCCTTTAGTCACTGCGGATATCCAACAGTAGAGGGTTTTGGATCAGGGCCCACCCATGTGGTTCACCCCAAAAGGCCTTGACATTAGTTAGAGTATGGTTAAGCTCTATATACTACCAATACAACCACTTCCTTGGCAATGTGGGACTAACACCAACTCATGGGTGTTACAGTATATCTTGTGTCTTGTGTGTGGTTGCTTGTTTATTTTGTCGTTTTTTGCTTTACTTTCATACATTAGTTCAATCATATTATTTGTGCATTAGTTTCCGCTGCGCACAACATCACTGATTTACAACATTTATCCCATGAAACTATGATAGCTTTCCTTTCCATAGGGTTTCCAGACCACAAGAAATTTCTAAACAACATCTCACCTTCTTTAATCATACTCTGAGGCCATTTGTAGATGGCCATATTATGCAAGGGATAGCTACAAAGCACAGATTTTATAAGGACACACCTTCCTTTGAAAGAAAGTAACCTGCCCTTCCCACTAGTAATTTTCCTTTTAATCTTGTCTAACAAAGCCCCCACAGCTACTCTGGTTACCCTGCCTTTGAAAAGAGGCACACCTAAGTAAGTCTCTGGAAGTGTCCCTGCCTGAATACCAAACAAAGATTCCACCTGTACTTTCTTGGCCATTGACATACTGCCAACAAACAATTTACTCTTAGCTTTATTTATCATCTGCCCCGCGTTGAGTTGATAAACATCAAAGAGTTTAACCACTGCCTTGAGTCCACGCAAATCTCCATTAGCAAAGACAAAGATATCATCAACAAACAATAAGTGTGATGGAGCCTCAACACCCTTCCGAATTGTAAGAGGTTTAAGAATTTTTTCCTCTCTCAAAAAATTTAGTCCCCTACTCAAAGCATCCTCAGCAATAGCAAACAACAACGGAGACAAAGGATCTCCCTGCCGTAAACCTCTACTCATAGGAAAGAACCCACAAGGCCCACCATTAACAAGAACATATATTCTCTCATTATTACCCTAGTAAATGCTAATAATGGAGTTACATTGTAGCCAGGGGCAGAGTCAGGGGGGTGTAAGGGTACGCACGTGCGTACCCTGAGATTTCAGAAATATTTCATTATTTTTTTTTTGGGTCAAAATAAAATTTACAGATATCTGGTTTTCATATATATTAAACCACTTTTAGATATTAATCAAGATATAAACTGAATTTACGGAAAAATCTATAGAAAGTGGGAAGTAAATACGTGTGATAAAAAGAAAATAATAAGAAATCTCTCCTAAATTATCTCTCCCTGACCTCTCTTAATTCTCAAACATTACTGTCAACTCTATCTCTTTCTAACTTCAACATAGTTTCATCCCCTTTGCATTTGACACATTTGGATTGCTAGGTTCAGAAGCAGTTGAGCTCCTCAGGAGAGTGCAGAAGGTAATGGATAGCAACGTGATGACTGCGGATTCGAATGAATATGTATTTAGGAGAGTCGGGTTTGCTATCCAGAAAGGCCTTGCCGCGCAGTTTGTAGCGCGTTTGTCCTCTACTTTTGTGTAATTTGTTGAGCTTATCAATATAATTTGTTTAAAAAAAAAATTGGAAATAGCGAAAATAGAAAAGTAGAGCGCGTTTGTCCTCTACTTTTGTGTAATTCGTTGAACTTATCAATAAATTTTGGAAATAGAGAAAATAAAAATTAATACACAAAAAAAAAAAAAAAAAAAAAGAAGTCTTTCTTTGAACCACTTTTCTCCGCTACCTACCACTACAAGTCGGCAATCGAATTTAAGTTCTGGTAATTTTTTTATGTTTTGATTGTATTATAAAAATTACAATATTTTAAGTTTATTTTGTGTAATTAGAGTTTTTTTTTTTTTTTTGGTCGATTGTGTGATTAGAGATTTAAAGGTTTGCAAAGTTTGAGTATTTTTTATGAAATTCTTGTTTTCTCTCTTGTAGCTATTCCAATGTCCACAGGCCATACTATTCAATTACGTAAATAGATTGATTTTTGAATTATTTTTTTTTCATGATGTTGATTGATTATTTGATTGTATTATTTATAGAGTTTTATTTGGAGATAGTTGTTTGCTTATTTGTAATTTGTGTATAAATTTATATACTGTATTTGTTTTGAGATAAATAATTATTTAAGTGTCTGATTAATTATATAATAAACGTTTGAGATATTATAAGCGCTATTTGGTTGTTTGTAGTTGCTAGATTTTTTTTTGTATACATTGCGAAATTGAGTGCGCACCCTGACTTAGAATCCTGGCTACGCCACTGATTGTAGCCTATAAATATAAAGACAAACTACTCATTCTATGGAGGTCTCGTGCTTTCAACACTATCTCATAGTGAGGTCTCATAATCAATGACCTCCCAACTCTCTTATGATGAGACCTCACATCTCAGGTCTCATCTCTGTTGAGCTCTCCTCATCATTGAGCTCCCTTTTGTATCACCACTAGTATAATAAAGTTTTTTTTCTCTCTCCGTGGATGTAGGCACAATTGTCGAACCACGTAAACAATGGTGTCATGTCTTCTTTACTTTATTATTTATCATGGTTAATCACATTCATTTATATACATTATTCATTATTGTATTGACCAACCTCACAAATATGGTTCAAACAAGTTTGGAACTGGCTGTTTCTTGAACCAGGTTGAGGTTTTCTCCATTATCTACATATTGAAGTCTGAATCAGAGAAGATCACTCTGTTCGTCTTCTGGGACTGTACAACCTGTCTGGGCCTGTATTTCTTTGATCTCTTCCTAAATTTTTTGTGGATCTCCCTCAAATGGCCCAAAGCCAAGCCAGTAGTATTTGTATGCTGACCCAAGTGATAGCCCTCAAGGCTCGACCTTGCCATGGTGCCTCGGGGATGAATGTGTGGCTTGGTTTTATGGGGAATGATGGGGACTGCATCTAATCGGGGAGGGCTGTGGTCTGTGGATCTATTATTATTATTATTATTATTATTATTATTATTATTATTCATTAAGCATGCAAATATTTTTTACTGACCAGGAAAAAATGGTTTTAACCTTTACACATGATAGACCTTTTGTGTGTCATGGCTGTGTCGAGAGATTGAGCATTCCTTTACCTACTGCATTGAAGATGCTCTACCATCAAAATATGATCCAAGGTTATGGATCTTATGTGAGTTTGAATGAGGGCTCATAAAGGTCAATGACATGGATTAAGCTCACACAATCTAGGTCCATACCAAAGTGCCGAGGCTTAATCTACGAGGGCCTGGTTTGAGGGCCTTTAACCTCTATAAAGGCCTTCCACGGTCCGCTCGTGGTATTGAGGATGGACTGTGGTCTGTGGAGCTAACAATGAACCAGTCTAGGCTACCTCATTATGTAACACTGGAAAATATCTGCATGATGCACTGTCAGGATTCCCTTAAAACAAAGGAACAAAAATTGCCCATTTGGTTCATGTAAGACCTTGGTACTTCAAAACATGTGTATTTTTCTGTTCTTCTCAGCTTAAATTTGCTTCCCCAAGTCTATAATTGAGATGGAGCCAGTGATGGACATGCACCACCAACTTTTCCATCTGGCTTTGTTGGAATAAAATTTTGCATTAGAACCATGGCAGATTGGCAGCACTCTATTTAAAGAAGAAGGACATATGGCTCTCTCCTGCTTCAACTCAGTGTACAAAAGAACAAAAAACCCACATGTTTTTGTTGCACCATAGTCAGTGACTCAGTGTTCTATATGTATAATTTAATTTCATCTGTCATCTGCAAGTTCTTTGTGATTAATAGCAAACTCAATTACAACTATTTATTTAAGCTTCCTTTTATGTTTATTTGTGCATGACAATTGACAAGGTTGTACTTAATCTGAAAGAGTTTTTAAGTTACAATCAAAGGAGAGCCATTTTATCCAAAGAGCATATACCACATTGCAAGAGACATGATGATATAGTATAGTACTTCTGCCTCATGAATAATGCAAGAAGCAAAAGTTTGCCATTACTTTATAACTTTCCTTTTCTTTAATAAAGTTGAACAAACACCTAACCCCCCATTTATCATATTTATTGGTTTGACAGTGAAGTTTTTAATATGTGAGTGGCCTGTGTTCATTATTCTGGGGACATTTAGTTCACATGACTATTGATGAAATTGCAAAATAAAAGAAAAGTCAAGTTGCTGTGTTGCACACTTGCACCCATACATCATCACCTAGACATTTTTAAGAAAGAAAATGAGAAAATCATTGTCAACTGCTATGAACACTGCGAAATGAATGCCGACTAGGGCATCCGATGCTATCACGCTTACCTCGAAGGCATGCAAGGATCAGCTTACTAGATGAGTTGATGCTCACTTAGTTTGCCGACTAGAAATTGCCTACGTATCTGAGTTTGAGATTTAAAGTCAAGTACATAGGTTTGTCAACAGGCCACCATTGAAATTTGTATTAACCAAAGCAAATATCTTAATCTCATAGCATATACTCATACATTTTCTTCTCATGAATATTTTTAACAAAATCACAAGGACTTATTAGTGCATCAATGAATTTGACGAAGGATAAAATGATTAGTTGGTTGTAGTTAGTTTGGGTGATTATACTAGAGGTCTCGGTTCTGACAGTTTAATTTTTTTTTTCTTTAAAAAAAACTATTTTATTAATTAAGCTAAAAGAATTACATAAAAGTAGAGGACAAACGCGCTACAAACTGCACTGCAAGTCTTTTCTGAATAGTAAATTTGATTATCTTAAATACATATTCGTTCGAACCTACAGTCATGACGTTGCTATCCATTACCTTCTGCACTCTCTTGAGGAGTTCAACTGCTTTTGAGCTTAGCAACCAGAATATTTTTTTTTTTTTTTTAACAAAAAAATCATTTTATTAATAAACTCAAATCAAATGAAAATAGAAGACAAACACACTACAAAACTGCGTTGTAAGTTCTTTTTGAATACATGTTCTTAAAACAGCAATTATCACATTGCTATCCATTACCTCTGCATTTTTTTTCCCCTCAAGTGCACCTACTTGAACTCAAATAAATCTTTGGGAGATGATACCAGATGTTTCATATCCAAAACAAACTTACCACAACATTTTCCCTCAACATTGATTAAGCAATTTGAGACTATGATAAAAAAAATTCAGTAAATAATGTTGATATACAGATCACCATAATGCCAACACTTTTTTGCTTGAAGTCCAAATGAGTCCCACACCAAGTCACCAACAACAATTGACCCCACCAATTACAAAAGAACCCCAAAGGACAATATCGTCATAATAAAAATAATACTTTACAAGTTTTTACCTCAGTTCAGCCGCCTACTGTATTTTCCCTTCATAAACCATCATCACAGACAGATCCGCCACCTCTCTCTGTTTCTCTCCAACCTAATTAATTTTTCTCATAAACATTAGACATTAGAGATTCGTTTATTATTCTTTATAATATTCTCTCTAATTCATTCAAAAGTCCTCCTTTTACTTATTATATATTCTTATTAATATCTTTCACTTATTACTACTTTATTATTAATAATTCCATTCTCATCAATCTTTCCATCTTTTCTTCTTGAAATCTCCGTTTCATTAAACTTTTCTAACTACAAATTCTTCTGAGATTTCAAGAAATTTGTAAATTTTTTGAAGTTTTAAGAAGATCAATAACAACATCTTCATCATATTTGTCGATTCAACAGTTTTCTTGATTTGAAAGATGATTTGCTCTGTAAAACAATCTGCTAAACTTTTATCTATTTCATCTTCTTCATCATCTGATCTGTTTCGAAGTAGATCATCTGGTTTATCGTTTCGATATATAAAACCAAGATGCTTGATAATTCCATCAATTTCTGCAACTAGTGATTCTAAAGATTGTTTAAATTCTGTTTTAAACAAGTCACTAAACTTTGGATCTATAAAAGGTTTATGGTCTAAGAAGTATGATTTGAAGAGAAATGAATGCAAAGCTTATGAAGCAGATAGATCACAACCAATTGATGAGAATATTGAATTAACTGATCAACAAACAAAAGCAGAGGCAGCACAGAAATTGAAAATTGGTGTTTATTTTGCTACTTGGTGGGCTTTGAATGTTGTGTTTAATATTTATAATAAAAAAGTTTTGAATGCTTTTCCATATCCATGGCTTACTTCAACTTTATCACTTGCTGCTGGATCATTGATTATGTTGATTTCATGGGGAACACGAATCGCCGAAGCTCCTAAGACTGATTTGGACTTCTGGAAAGCTTTGTTTCCGGTAAGAATTTTAGGGTTTTAGAAGTGATCTAAGGTTTAAATTTAATGTGTTGTTGACATTTTTGTTTGTTTGTTTGTTTGTTTATTTTGTTTATAATCTGTTTGGTGAAATTATTTAGGTAGCTCTTGCACATACAATTGGTCATGTTGCGGCGACAGTTAGTATGTCGAAGGTTGCTGTTTCATTTACCCACATCATCAAAAGTGGTGAACCTGCTTTCAGTGTTTTGGTTTCGAGATTTATACTGGGAGAGTCGTTCCCTGCGGCGGTTTATCTTTCACTTCTTCCGATCATCGGTGGTTGTGCTCTTGCTGCAGTTACTGAGCTTAATTTCAATATGATTGGTAAGTTTATTCAATCTGGATCCCCAAATTGTTTTTTATCAATTGGTTTTTCAGTATGATGATTTCCTTTTTGTATGTTTAAAATTGGGAAATGTTTTTGTAATTACTTATAAAGGTTGGTTTCTAAATGGGTTTGGTTGCATTTGTCGTTTAATAGGGTTTATGGGAGCTATGATATCAAATTTGGCGTTTGTGTTCCGCAACATATTCTCCAAGAGGGGAATGAAGGGGAAATCAGTTGGTGGAATGAACTACTACGCTTGTTTGTCTATGTTGTCCCTATTGATTCTGACCCCCTTTGCAATTGCTGTGGAGGGCCCTCAGATGTGGGCAGCTGGCTGGAAAACTGCAGTTGCTGAGATTGGTCCCAATTTTGTTTGGTAAGCTCATGAATTATAACAGCTCACACTTCTATGTTCTGGTTGCTACCTATTTAATTTTTTGTTTTCACTGTTCTTTTGGTTTTTTGCTGGTAAATATTTACTCTGAACTAGATGTCCTGTACTTTGAATAAGTGTCCCCTTATCAAAGCATAATAAGACCCCTTGAACGCATTTTTAGTCTTGTTCAGGATACACAACCAGACTCAAGATACTTTGTGGTGCATATCTCGTGGTCTGGTGTATCCTGAAGAGAATGCGCATTGGGAACGTATCCACCTTGTTGTTTAGGTGAAATATGTTCTTCTATATTTTTGCTTATGGTCATACGAATATGCATACTCAGAATTCCTTTGCCAGTGGTTGATTAATCTGGGCTAAACTGTCTTCTTTAAAGAATAATCGTGTTTGATATTATTTGAGGGTCACAAAATGTTGACCCTACTCCACCAATAGCTGATTTACATGAAAACCATATCAATAATAATTTTTCCTGATAACGTGACGGTTGGTTAAAATAAATTTACGGTACCTTTTTTTCTTTTCTTTTTGTTAAATTAATTATATATTAGATTTAGAACATGTGACATTTTCTGCCTTTTGAACGTGTCAAATAATTTCAAATTCATGATATTTCAAGTTTGGACTTGTATATCACCTCTGTTGTACATATGTACAGATTCGAATCCGTGTGCTTTATTCTCTTCTTTTGGTCGACTATGAGTGACTGGAGACACAATTTCCATGTCTCATTTTTGACAATTTATTAGTGATGACCTTTTTTTTTTTTTTTTCTGTGGCCTCATATCTTTTAAAGATTAATTATATTTGTGGTTCTGAATCTTGCATAACAGGTGGGTTGCAGCACAAAGTGTATTTTACCACCTTTACAACCAGGTTTCATACATGTCTCTAAATGAGATCTCCCCCTTGACGTTTAGCATTGGTAACACCATGAAGCGGATATCAGTCATTGTCTCTTCCATCATAATCTTCCGCACACCTGTTCAACCTGTCAACGCCCTTGGAGCTGCCATTGCAATTCTTGGAACCTTCCTCTACTCTCAGGTAAATTGGTTGTCTATTTAAATCTATACTTACTGCAGAGAAGCAATTTTATGTCTTCATTTTCGAGAAATGACTAGCTTGCCCTTTGGTTTACCTTCAATGAAGATGTGCTAAAAATCGTGAACTATCGCACTGGAATTGGTATAGTTCACATGGATAATGACCAGTCCACTATTCTTATTCCATTGATTCCTTCCATCCAATGTGCCATAAACACTTACGAATTGGGGTAAAATGGGAAAAACCTTCGCATAAGAGTGGATCCTACTCACTTGCATATCCTTTTGTGTTCCTAAAACATTAATCCCTTTCTCACTGTAGCACCTCGGGCACAGTCAAAAGTACCACGTGGCAAGAGCAAAAAATTTGTGAGGAAGGGAGTAATGTTCTGTTAATGTAACTTTTAAGTAGTAGTACTTTTTCCTTGGTCAGCACCCAGACTCTTCTGTAGGGAGAATACAATTGTTGTAGACTTGTAGTTTAGGATGGTCAACATGGGGAAGAGAATGGAGGGGCTGTGGGGTAATCAGAAGGTGTGCCCAGTGTCTGGATGCATTGGATTTTGTACCACATTAGATCGATGAACTTGTATGTTCAAAGAAGACTAGGAAAAATAGGGCTGCTAAATATTGAAATAAAAAAAAACCTGGATGGCAATGTTGAAGTCAAAATGGAACGGTATTTTGAAGGGATTTTTGTCTTCGCAGGTGGTCCTACGACCAAAATCACTTTGAAAAATGAGATATTCCGCATATTACATAAGTTGAATCAAATATGACTTTAGTTAAGTGTCAATATTAGCCATTGTATTTCAAAAAAATTTGTTGTTTTTTATTTGAAACAGAAAATTTTGTTGTTATTTTTGCTTCTTACTGTGTGAGTGGAGCTAAAAGGCGTCTTTTCATTTTATTTGCAGGCAAAGCAGTAAAGGGTATGCAGAAAACATATCCGTTGTCGTGTAGTGTGAAGATAAAAGATGGCAGTAGCACAAAGATTTAGTTTGAGCTGAGAATGTTGCCTGTTGTTTCACGGCTGTAAGAAGTACTACCCGATTTTGTTCAGTTGGAGCTACAGTGGATCATGTTGTAGATATAATAATAAGAATGACTAGCAACGACAATATTACTATACGAGATCATCAGGTAGATAGTTTTGCTATAAATTCGCAGTGTGATTGAGATGAAAATAACATTGAGAAAACAAGACTAGTTCTTTTCAGGCAAATAATGCCACCATTGTGGTGTCTATACTTGTGAACTTATTTGATAGGAAATATTTGAATCTTGTTTTAAATGTGTACTTGGCAAGTATAGGTAAATTGTTTTTACATTCAACCTTTGATCCCATTCAAATGGAATTGAAATGTCTTAGTCTGCATCAAAGGCCATCATAGTTGCTCATGTGCAAGTGGGTGGGCATGATTTGACCTGACCCTTGGATGTTTTATTTGACCCATGATGCAGTTGAAAAGGCATGATCAAATCAGACCTTTTGGGTGCCCTTTGGCTTTGACTAGGGTTGTGCAGATCCATGACCATGATGTACTGAATGTTTCTGAGCTATATTTTGAGCTTCTGGGTTTCTATCCCCCGCAGCTTGTCCCGAACAAATGTTTGCAGACTGGATATTGATTTTGAACTTCTGGGTTTCTGTCCCCTGCCTCTTGTCCAGAGAAAATGTTTGCAAACTGGATATTGATTTTGAACTTGCTTTTCTGTGAAAACGATGTTTGCAGTGGGAAGCTGAAAAGTGCTTCATTATAATTTGATCAGGCAAGAGATTTTTTTGTACGTGAAAGTGTTTTAACTTTTAAGATAACAAAAAAGGGTACACATACTGGCTAAAAGCAGTGTTCGAAAAATCGGCCTAGGTGACTTGACTAGCTCCTAATCGGTTAAAAAAAGTTGGTCATGACGCCTCTAGGCATAAAACATGTTAGTTCTTGATAAATATTGATATATCATGCTCGATGTTAAAGTAGAATAAAAATAGTGTGACTTTAAACATAATTATATTTGTGGGTATTTATTTTGAAATTTGTTTAACTCATTTTATTTTGTGAATTGCGATATGTACATCACAGTAGTTAATATATTGTTATTATTAAATAGTTTGCAATACTATAATTTTATTTTATATTTATTTATAAAAATATTGTTAAATAAAAACGCCTAACGTCTAACCGTTTAATCTCCATGTAATGTAATCGCTCTAGTCGCTAGGCACTATCAAACCGCCTAGCTTCCGACTAGTAATTTTTAGAACATTGTCTAAAAGTAATGAAACTTCCAAGAAACTCTGAGCTATTCCGAGATGCCCCAGCAACCAATGCCAATGAAGAACCCTAAGTATCATGTCCATACTCCATACCATATGGACCATATGATGATATGCAGTTCTATTTACTTCCTATACTGTAGTTTGGATGTAAGGGATCTTTCCCAACAACAGCCGTCGAATATCATGTAAAAAACTGCTCAGTGCCGACAGACACAGCTTGAGCTTCTTAACATGACCCGATCGCCTTGTGAACCCCTGCTGGACATCGTTGGTAAGCAAACAGAATTCACCTTAAACCATAGTTTAAAATTCCAAATCCGGGCGAAATTTCGAATTCAGAAAAAAAACGGTATATTCCAACATTCCGACCTTCGAAACAAATGTCACCTGAAATGTCAGGAATATTCTCAGATATTCCCGGAATTTACAATGCAACGCCGAAATTTTGCGAAAATATGTTAGCATACTATGCCTTAAACCACCCTGGAGTAGACCCTCCATCATCAAAGTTTTGTTTTTGTCTATAAATTGCAAGACCAGATTCAGATGTACTACACAATCTGACAAAACCGGGCTTTTCACCTTTCAGCCCAATACAAAAAAAAACTGGCCCATTGTCTAAAGTCCAAAACCAAACATTATCAATTCATATTCTCATTCTCTCTCATCAACATCATCACTACAACACAAAAATCGATATAATAAATTGATACATTTAACACGGCGGGAAAACTCATAAATTCACCAAAGAATTTGGCGGGAAATTTCTTAATAAATTTGCTTTTTTTTTTATCATTTCTTTCAAGTTTGAGTAGAAATGGGAAAGAAGAAAAGTAAATCTAGGGTTAGGGTTTCTTCATCTGAAGAAGAAATTGAAGAAGAAGAAGTTTTTCATAACCATGGAGATTCAAGTGAAGAAGAAGAACAAGAACCATCAACAAAAGAAAGAAGCTTGTATGAGGTAATTTGAATTGAAAACCCTTTTGGTATTGTTGATAAGTTAGTTTTAAATTTCATAAATTAATAATAATTATTTATTTATTAAATTATCAAAGAACCCTAATTTTCTTATTCAATTTTGTTTGATTATTAATAGACATCACAATAGTTTGATAGCAGTAATTGGGAAAGTGCTATTAAATTATTAAATTTCATAATTAATAATTTTTTTTGTTAAATATTAAAAAACCCTATTTTGCTTATTCAATTTGTTTGAATATTAGACACATGGTTGAGGTTTATTTGAGAAACATTACCAATAAAGAAGGGGTTTTTATGCAATTTGTTTTTGTATGGTTGAGTCTTTCAAGTGTGCATCACTCACCTTAGAGACTGATTTTTATGTATTTGTGTTGTAAGTTAGATATATTAAATATGAGCAGATTGTATTCGCAAAACATTATTATTTCCATAATTTTCTCAATACCACATGAACTAGTGTAAGAAAGGATTAGGCAAAAGTGTTGTAATGAAAACATTTCTCTTATTGAGAGATTTGTCATTGGAAGATTGTCGTCGTTCTAGCATAATGTGATTCGTAATGTTGGACAGATCTGTTATAATGGTCTCAACCAGGTAATCTTTAATTGTATCAGAGCTTAATGTACTATAATATCATCTGATGTTGTACTGCAGAAGTGATCCACTCAGTCTGAAAATGAAAATAGCATGGAGATTACTATTGAATTTTCTCACCCCTTGTTCATCTGTGTTCGATGCATATTCTGTTTTTTCTAAAATTTAATGGTCAACATAGCCACAGATATGTAATAAGGAGTCAATCGTTGTGTATTCACTAAATGAGTGCTATTCTTAAAACTGCACTCATTTCAGCAAAGCTTCTGCTGGATTTGTTTGGCTTATCTGTCTTTATGACTTAATCTTTAGAATACCAAAGTCCCCACAAAATAATATCTGCATTTTCTAGTTGAATTTAAGTTTATATTTATTCTTAAAAGGAAATTGTTTATCGGTAGAATGTATAATTTTGGAATTTACAGCGATGAACACGGTGCAGTCAAGTTATGTAACAGTCGCAGCATAGATTTATGAAACAGAAAGTAGTAAATATCCCTTTTTCGTGTAGATACTTGGTGTAGAAAGGACAGCATCTCAGCAGGAGATCAAGAAGGCGTATCACAAGTTGGCATTGCGTCTTCATCCAGACAAGAATCCTGGTGATGAGGTAAATTTTTGATGGTCCTTGACCGATACAGATCCTCATTATCAATTTGACTTCAATAGGTTCTGTCATGTGACTGCTCTGTTATTTCTGCTGATAGGAAGCCAAGGAAAAATTTCAGCAACTCCAAAAAGTGATATCAATTCTCGGAGATGAGGAGAAAAGGACTCTTTATGATGAGACCGGTTGTGTGGATGATGCTGTAAGTGGTTTTCATAACTACTTTCATTCTTAGCATTTTGTTGAACAAGTTGATTGATTGAGACGTACCATTTCTTAATGCCTTGTGTATCATCAGGACCTTGCAGGAGAAGTTTCGCAGAATTTACAGGAATATTTCAGAACGGTATTCAAAAAGGTATCACCAGTTTCTTTCTCTCGGTAGAAGCTGTGTTAAAAGTCCCTCTTGCCATTGCAATCCTGTGAAGGAAAACATTATTGTTTTTCAATTGTCAATCGCAGGTCACAGAAGCTGATATCGAAGAGTTTGAAGCGAACTACAGAGGATCTGATTCAGAGAAGAGTGATTTGAAGGATCTGTATAAGAAGTGCAAGGGTAATATGAACAGGTATAAAGATCATTATAGTCCTCTTTGACCTGTCTC
This sequence comes from Aquilegia kansuensis, assembly GCA_020826895.1. Lineage (NCBI taxonomy): Eukaryota > Viridiplantae > Streptophyta > Magnoliopsida > Ranunculales > Ranunculaceae > Aquilegia > Aquilegia kansuensis. Next base: position 38,216,194 of record CM037004.1, on the reverse strand, counting down.
TGGCTTTCAAACTATTGATGGATAATATTTTTGTTTCCACAGGCTCTTCTGTTCAATGATCTGTTCAGATCCTAAGCTGGACTCGCATCGGTTCAAAGACATCATCCAGGAGGCGATAGCTGGGGGTATTAGTTCTTCTTTTTCAACCTTGATGATTTCGCATGTCTACAAAATCCTTACGGCCTCTGTTAACTGTAGATTTTAGAACGGAAGATAGTTTTTTTTTCCATCTTAGAGCACAAGCTTATGATTGTAAGTTCACTAAGTTACTTATTTTATGCAGGGGAGCTGAAGGAAACCAAAGCATACCGGCAATGGGCAAAGCAAGTTTCTGAGACCAAGCCACCAACAAATCCTCTGAAAAAAAGGGCGAAGTAAGTTATCCTGCACTCAGTTAGGTCATTGCTAGTATGACGTAATCTGAAATAATATTCTAGTGTTGGTTGAACCACTTTGCAGAAACAAGAAGTCAGATGGGGATCTATATGCCATTATTTCTCAACGACGTGACCAGAGAAAAGAACAATTCGATTCTATGTTCACATCTATTGTAGCAAAATGTGGTGGGAGTAAGTCGGCCAAGTCAGGTCCTGAACCTACTGAAGAAGAGTTTGAAGCTGCACGAGAAAGGCTTGAAAGCCAAAAGCAAAGCAAGAAGAGGAAGAAGTAAATAGGTAGCCTGCCCTCCACATTTATATTTTTATTTGCCTTAAAAGAATCTCTAAAGTCTATTTCCCATGAGAAAAATGATATCCGATTCCTTCTGTTGGAGTGTTTGTCTTGGACAAGTGAACGACATGAATTCTATAGTTAATTTTGTGGTTACTTGGGATCCTGACGTATTAATATGATGTCAAAGTATGCACTTCCCTTGCATCCTTAAAACAGTTTCCTTTTGTTATTTTGAAATGAGGATGTCCATTTTAGTACTCTGACCTGATTCAGGTTTGAAGCACGTATAATGTTAATGTCGATGGTATTAATATACAAATTCATCATAATTATGTAAAAACCCAATGTAATGTCAGCCTGTGTCTATTTTGAAGGAAATGTAAATTTCTGTCAATTCACATCAAGGTGATGTTACTATAAGTAAATAGAGTTATCTCGTTTACGTGCAAAGAAATTGAAGGTTTCTGAAAATTTGAAATCCCTCTTACAGATGGATAACTGAACAGCAAGTAGTGTTATTATACGAACTAGAGTTGGTCACTTGTTCACATCAAATTGTGTGGGCATTTCATTTCTTTTTTCAAGTGAATTTATGTTGAGCTTGCTAATTTGTTTCTTAGGTTAAGGTATGTGTTGTTGCAGGTTAAATCTATCCACAAGACATGTGGAGACTAATGCCAATAAGTATTAAAGCTAAACAGATACATACAGACACTGGCTTGACTGAATTGATAGGACTAATAGACCTAACTGCACCCAATTAGTACTGTCTCTACTGGCAATAAGATATAATTAAATCAAGGCATGCTCACCATCTTTCTTCCCTAGACTGTAGGTATTGGGTGGCTAGCTGCAATATAGTTCATAAATTTAAACTATTGCATGCATATCAAGATCATCGAGATCAATAAGAGCATCTCTAATGGGTCTCCTATATCTAAAATATCTAAAATTATAGAAATTCTAAAAAAAACCAGCCCTAACGCATCTTCTAAAAATATAGCAGCCGGTCATCCACGTAGGACGTGGTGGGCCGGTCTGCTAAAACTTCGGCTAAAATCGATAGATAGATAGGAATATAGAAGAGATGCAAAATTAATTGTTCCACGCTAGTACGACTTGCGTGGAACTATTTCAACTCTTTTTTTTTGTTCCACGCAAGTCTAACCAGCGTGGAACCATTTCCCAACTTTTTTTTTTGTTCCACGCAGGTCTAACCAGCGTGGAATCAAACGGACTTTCCAAAGCCTAACCAAACCAAACGAAGCCCAGCCCAGTCATAAAAAAACTTCCACGCTGGTGGAACACAAAGCCCAGCCCAAAAAACTTCCACGTTGGTTGAACCAGCGTGGAAGATAGAATTATGAAAAAAAACCCGTACGCGTTAGGGATACCCCTGATATAGGTATGGAAGACCTGCTAAAAAATGTTTTAGGAAATTACGTGGCACCTATGTGGAGGCCATAACTGCCTATGTGTCGGCTAAATATAGGAGACCCATTAGAGATGCTCTAATAGTTCATAATTTTAAGCTACTGATGGAATATCAAGAACAAAAACCACAATCGCATATTGGAACAAGATTAAGACAGATGGGTCTGATGCTATCCACTGTAGAGCTATTGAATGAGGCTATTGAGTGATGGAATAGGCTCTCCCTTGATCAAAGGGCTCCTTCTGACAAGCTTGTAGCATATCTACTGGGTTTGCCACAATTAAGACCAAAAGTTGTGGCAGCTGGTCTTAAAACTGAGTGGCAAAGGTGCATTGGAAGAGAATTAATAATTCACTTTAGAACTATTTTGGATTTATAAACCAAAACATCAGAAAATTATATGAAATTATGAATATATTTTAAAATTGGGAACTCGTCGAGTTAAACTGAATTGATTCAAATCCCACTCTTTACATTTTTATTACTGCCTTCGTTTTTTTTTTTTCTAATCGATCCTTCTAGTCTTTTATCTTTCATAGTTCATACAAAATGACTAATTAATGTCAAAATTATGCATGTTTTTTTTTATTGGCAAGCGAGGCTTAGAGGACCCCTACCCCCTTTAAATTACGCATGGAAACTTATATCAACAATCAGCTGATGACGTGTTTTGAACTGACAACCTCTTCACTTTGAGAGAGGGGTTCATTGAGCCAAAGCTCATTTGCGAAAAAAAAAATTGCATCCTTACCAGTTATGTATTTCATCTATTTATAAAAATGAAATTCGATACAAAACACACAAAGCAGCGTTGTGATCGGCAGAGATAGTACAAAGACAAAAGCCTTCCCTACCATGAACATCCTACATATTTCCGATTGTAAAGGAACAATTTTCTTGTGATATGCTGATCAATAGTTGAGGCAGAAGAAAATAAAAAGGTAATCAAAGCCATAGAAACATTTGTATTATGTCTTCACCTAGGAATGACAGAGCAACCAGATGTTACTCTACAGTTTACACCATATACAAACATTTGTATTATTTTAATAACAACATTGCCATTTCGATGTATAACATCCCCAGCTTACAAAGTATAAAAACAAAGCTTATTGGAAGAGTTTAAAAGCACTCAAATCAGAGCCAAGGGGAATTGTAAATGGGAGTTACAACAGACTTGACATGGAGGTATTTCTCAAGGGCATGCATTCCCATATCCTTTCCAAAACCACTCATTTTATAGCCACCAAAAGGACAGTCTGGATTCAAAACAAGGTAACAGTTGACCCAAATGATACCTGCACGGATTGATCTTGAGACTCGATTAACCGTGTTTAAATTGTTGGTCACAATTCCTGCTGCTAGGCCATATCTAGTGCTATTAGCTCTTTCAATAGCCTCCTCGACAGTCCTACAAGTACCACAAAATGGAAAAAAAAAAAAAAAAAGAAAAGAAAAGAAACCTATTCATCAATATCTGTGGGATTCCTTGGATGAATTCCATAATCATTCCAAGTTACTTCAAGCAAATTTCAAAATCAAGGAAAACAGAGAATAAAACTTACTTGAACTTCATGAGAGACATTACAGGTCCAAATATTTCATCCTTCACAATTAGCATATCCTCCTGGCAACATAGATCCCAATTATGTAAGAAAATCGTCAGCAAAATACACACATAGCTTATTTGATAATCAATAAAATGACAATTTGTCTAAAATAGTCTATTTGAAATGTTCATCTATACTTGGCGGTAGGTAAAGCATATTACCGTAACATCTGTAAAAATTGTGGGTTCGATATAGTATCCCTTCTCACCGCAGGCTTTGCCCCCAGTTAACAGGGTAGCCCCCTCTCTCTTCCCAAGTTCAATATATGAAAGGATTTTCTCAAATTGTTTCTTGTCAACCTACAACACAGAAACAGTAAGCGATCTAAATTTGATAAAAAATATAAGATGTCCATGAAGGACAAGTTGACAGATTATTAGTCTCAAGTCTCAACGCGGCAAAAGGATCCCCAACCATATAGGAAGATCTGCATCTTCTACACATGTTGAGAAAAACAACACACCTGGGGTCCTTGTCGAGTAAGAGGATCAAAAGGATCCCCAACCACCCAAGTTTTTGCCTTTTCAGCTGCCTTTTGTACAAATTTATCATAAATCCCTTCCTGAACATAAACACGAGATCCCGCAATACACATTTCTCCCTGAAAGATCAAGCCGCATACCAATGTTACTATTCAATACATTGCTTTCCTGGAAAATTTTATCATCATTAACTTCTTTCTAATAATTAATAGGAAAGTGCCTTGCCTTATTGTGGAAAACGCCGGGTAGAGCGAGATCCACTGCCATGTCTACATCAGCATCATCAAAGATTATGACGGGCGACTTTCCACCCAATTCAAGTGAGACAACTTTCAAATTACTTTGGGCTGCAGCTTGCATTATCAACCGTCCTACTTCTGTGGACCCTGTAAAACTAACCTGAAGAAAGAAACACAGTTGCACAGTTTAACAATTTATAGTGTAACTCACGCATGATGATAGATACAAATTCAAGAAGGTTACTTTATCAATATCCATATGTGAGCTAATAGCAGCACCAGCCTTGGGGCCAAATCCAGTAACAACGTTGACCACTCCGTCCGGGATACCAGCCTGCAGAATGAATTTACCCAAATTTGAAAAAAAGTTTAGACAATCTCAACCGACCAGTTATATAAATTTACAGTCATATATTTCTTCCTAACTTTATATCATAGCCGCGACCAGTTATATATTTTTTAAAATCACGGTCGGGGAAAAATGTAAAGTTTGTAACTAACTTCTTATACCAGATAGAGTATTCTTGAAACAGTTTCTCATACATGTACGTGCCCACAATGAGAGTTGATCAAACGGTTCAAAGATGTCAAGTTTGGCCTTGTGCTTAATAGTCCTAATTAGATGTAGTTAATTATATTTATGATTTGAAACCTTGAGTTCTACCCACAGTTATATATTGAACCCTGAACTATAGTCAAAACATACACAAATCGATCATATACAGGTGCCATTTGATCAAGTGTTACCAGCTTAGCAAGATGTGCACAAAAGAGAGCTGTAAGTGGAGTCTGTTCTGCAGGTTTCAATATCATTGTGCACCCGGCAGCTAAGGCAGGGGCAACCTTCATGAAGAACATTCCACTGGGATAGTTCCAAGCGATGATGTGTCCTACAACACCAATGGGCTCACGCAAAGTGTATCCCTGAAACTCTCCTGACATCTTTAATGTCTCTCCGTGGATTTTGTCTGCAGCACCAGCATAATAGCGAAGGAGATGCGAACACAGGTGTATGTCCGGTGACTTGCTCGCACCGAACAACTTCCCTGCATCTATAGCATCCAAGAAACCCAATTCTTCTATATTCTCATCTATCAGGTCTGCATATTTCATCATTATCTGTCCTCTATCCTGACATCAATTACAAGTAAACACACAAAATGTTTGTCATACCCCGAAATTTGTATAACCACATAAGAACAATGAATAATGAGCCACAAGATGCTCTCTTCTGTATATGTATACTATCATGTTGAATCCTTCTCTCACTGGATAACTCTGATTTCACTGGGTGAGTCAATGAATTCCTCATCTCTAAGATGGATTGGGATTGCTTTGCTATCGGTTCTTAGTACTCGTTTTTATTTTTAAGGCTTTATGCACGTACAACACGCGCGATATCAAAGAATTTTCATTCTGTAATTGGTGTATATGGGTGCTGGTTAAATCTCATTTCGTGCCTATAATGGTTCATGCGGTTGGCTCTAATGATGTTTGACATGGATATGATCTTATTTATTGGTTCTAGCCACTGGTCTAAAATTGGGGTAGCTTCTTTACTGGCTCTCTCCATTACTGTGGCTGGCTCTGAGCATGTTTTCATTTCTTTTGATCTAGAAATCAGTGGTCCTTAACTAGGAGGATGTTTTCATTTCTTTTAGACATAACTCAATGTGATTAATTAATTTATCAAACAAACATATAGAATTGACAAGGCCGAGACTTACAAAGCCAGACATTCGAGGCCATTCTCCATTGTCAAAAGCATCTCTAGCTGCTTTGACTGCCAAATCAATATCTTCTTTATCTCCTTCTGCCACTCTTGTTATTACTTCTCCTGTCCTTGGATCTATTGTTTCAAATGTATTACCTGAATTTTATAACAAAAAAAGTCGAATTAAATGTAAAAGAGCAGAAAAATTGCTACGTACTATATGTATTTGGATAGTTAGAACTTTCCTGACATGAACACATTCTCACCGTACAAACACACTATATATATATATATGTCATTGAACATAATTATGTAAATGCTCTTTCTATGATAGATGCTGGTCATTTAAAAAGAAAATGGAATATACTAAATCAAAGGAAATACAAACTATACAAAGAGAAAGATAAACCTGAAACTGCGTCAACAAATTCTCCATTGATGAACAACTTAGTAAACTTAATGTTTGGAATCTTAAATGACCCATTTGAATGCACATTAGTGCTCTCCATCTTCTTCTCTATTTTTTCTCTTGTATTCTCAACTACAAGACTAGTTACAATGAACTATTGATTCTCCAGTCGTTTTAGATGGTGTTCTTCTCAACAAGTGTGCAAACCTATTGATTTATATAGGGAAAAAAACATATTAATATTAAAATTATGTCAACAATAAGTAGCTAAACCTAACAATTCCATTACATGATTTGTATTAGTAAGAGTGGATATACGTCCATGTAAAACAAACTTGAAATTAAATAGGAAAAAAATTATTATTTATTTTTATGGATGATTTAATGGTTGGTCCCATAATTTTTAGATATACCTACATACAGTTATCATTTATTTGTTTCGGAATTATAGAATTTGTTGTCCCATCGAAAAAAAAAAACATGTTTAAAGGGCTGAAACACGATAAACTAATTTGCAGATGAGAAAGACATGCAAACTTCTATTACTTACTAATAAGAAACATGAAATGGTTAGCCTATGTACCTTCCAGTGCCTCCTCATCAGTTAAGCTAAACATTCTGGCTGAGCCATATCTTTAAGAAAACTGTGCTCTGGTCCAACACCTAGCTAGGTAATCCAAGGTATATGTAACACAAGAAACTAATAAGAAACATACGAAGGAAACACCACTTTGGACCATCAATGTATTAACCATATTTGTGAGGTTGGTCAATACATTAATGAAAGATGATGTGTAAATGATATGAACAATAATAATAAAGTAGAGACATGAATACCATTGTATACGTGGTTCGGCAATTGTGCCTACATCCACGGAGAGAGAGAAAGAAGTTTATTATAGTAGTGGTGATACAAAATGGGAGCTCGATAATGGAGAGAGCTCAAGAGAGAGATGAGACCTGAGAGGTGAGGTCTCATGAGAGAGTGTTGAGGTCTTGTGTATGATTCACCATAAGACCATGTGAAGATGAGTAGTTTGCCTTTATATTTATAGGCTACAATGTAACTCCATTCTTAGCAATTAATAGGGTAATGATGGGGAAAATATCTTTATAATAATAACGCTTAACTTTGTAACTTGTGTCATCAAGAGAGAGCCCATTAGATGTTGACACGTGGCACCATGATGAACGGTAGAGATGGTGCCACATGTATGTTGTATATAGTACCCCTACATAAGCCCCCTCTTTTTAGGTTGAACGGAGTTCGGGCTGAAAAGAAGAAATCGAACCAATCTAGCCCCCAAGATGAATGAATTATGGGGTTCTTTAACGAAGTCGATCCGCCCCAAATTTTGATGAGCTTGATCATTGAGATTTGTAGGACGCGATGAAGGTCCCTTGTGGTAATGACAACTCGATCATGAATTTGTGTATAGCGAGCTAGTTAGTTCCAGGGAGACCTGGTAGCTCGTTCAGAAGGCATGTAGACGAGATGGACGGCTGCAAGCAAGTCGTATTGAAGTGGATCTTCTTGTATGCATGGGTGGTTGCCTTTTTGTGGTCGAGTTGCATAGACTTGATACTTGTTGATAATGTTAGCATGTGAAATATTAAAAAATTTAATAAAAGACTTACACTGAACTGTATGTCTTCCTTATGACTTTTGTATATACTATCTTTGTCGCCTTGTGATTGGACATTCCGATAGATGTGGCACTTTGGAGTGCAAATGTAGCTCGTTTGAGAAAGAGCATTGGTTGACCAAGTGTTTTGAGAGTTACTTGGAACCTTTTGGTGCCCGATCTAGTGAATGGTCGCAGCGTGGAGACCTGTTTGACAATTCTCGGGCATGTGGCCTTTGTGGGTCTGCATTACGTTGAGAGTGAATGCGTTCGACCAGGTGTGTGGCTAGAGAATTGTGTTTGAGGTCGTCCCGCATACGAGTGACTCACTAGTCAATGAGGGTGGCCGTATTGTATATCAAGCATTTCACTTGTAAAGAGTTCAGTGAAAGCAATGTGGCACATTTGTGCAAAAATAGCTCATGGGGAGTGAGGTCGTGTTCATGTGACCTGCACATAGAGAGAGAACTACAAAAAATATCATTAATAGCTAATTGTGCTAATAATAAGTTAATTTCATTAGATAAAGTGAGAATAGCCCCCTGTATGGCAAAAATATTGTTGAGGTCGTTGAAAGACCTGTAATTTGAGGAGGTCGTTGATAAACCTGGTGAGGTCGCGATGAAGGACCTGGTGAGGTCGCGATGAAGGACCTGGCATGAAGGACCTGGTATGAAGGACCTGGTATGAAGGACCTGGTATGAAGGACCTGGCATGAAGGACCTGGCATGAAGGACCTGGTATGAAGGACCTGGCATGAAGGACCTGGTGAGGTCGCGATGAAGGACCTGGCATGAAGTGAGGAGGTCTCTGCAAGACCTGAACATCTTGCTTTCGTCGAGTTTCACATACAGTAATGGTAATCGAAAGTAAACCCCCAATTGGAAATTGCGATTGCAATTCTACCAAATAGAATTTCTTGAACTTGAAATCACCACTTTGAGAACCTTATAACAATGGTGTAATGGTGGGGTTGGTGGGTGGAATTCACTTGAGAAAATCCCAAGTCCCTGTAGTCGGCGCCAAATGTATTAACCATATTTGTGAGGTTGGTCAATACATTAATGAAAGATGATGTGTAAATGATATGAACAATAATAATAAAGTAGAGACATGAACACCATTGTATACGTGGTTCGGCAATTGTGCCTACATCCACGGAGAGAGAGAAAGAAGTTTATTATAGTAGTGGTGATACAAAATGGGAGCTCGATAATGGAGAGAGCTCAAGAGCTCAAGAGAGAGATGAGACCTGAGATGTGAGGTCTCATGAGAGAGTGTTGAGGTCTTGTGTATGATTCACCATGAGACCATGTGAAGATGAGTAGTTTGCCTTTATATTTATAGGCTACAATGTAACTCCATTCTTAGCAATTAATAGGGTAATGATGGGGAAAATATCTTTATAATAATAAGGCTTAACTTTGTAACTTGTGTCATCAAGAGAGAGCCCATTAGATGTTGACACGTGGCACCATGATGAACGGTAGAGATGGTGCCACATGTATGTTGTATATAGTACCCCTACAATCAACATATATAAGAAACATTTCTTACCCAGCACTAATAGAATGAGGCTCAACAATCTAAAGTGCAGAATGCCGTACGTGCATGTTATGTGTTTGTTTGCATCAGGTACCCAAAAAAACATTTGTCTTAAATGTCTGTCTGTCGTGCATCCTCCTTTTTCTTCTTCTTCTCATCTGCTGCTCTTGTCTCAGCCTCTCATCTCCTCTTCTTTCAGCCACCACCCAAATCTCCGCCAGTTTCTTTCAAATCCCTAAATCTTCGGTCGGTGCCCACTGCAACGCAATCTTCTATTTATTATAGAAGATATTATTGAACATGGTGAAGAACCTTTAAACCCAAGCTTTTATCTAATCTAACTTACGTGGAAGGAGTGGTTGGTTGATCTTGTTGACGATGTTTTGCAGAATGACCCATGATCGAACTGAAGTAACTGAGTTGTAGTTGTAGCAGTAACAGAAGTAGAATAGGAGCAATAGTTGATGGTTTTGCACCTAAAGAAGAAGAAGTAGCAGAGTTATTGGTTATTAATGGTGAAGGAAAATGAGGTTGTTGTGTTGATCTTGAATATCAATACAAGTAGGAACTGAAGTTATTCCTACAGGTTGCAAAGTTGAAAAAAAAAAAAAAAAAATATATAGGTCTTGCAGAAATGTTTACTAAAGGTATTGATCCTTTGGTAGCAGTAGAGCAACAACAATTTGATGATTTGCTTTTTGAATAGGAGGTAAACCCGAAGAACTCACTGCTGTTGATCCTAGGTTGATCAAAGAATCAGTACTGGGATTGGTAATACTCCCTATGTGTTGTTACTGTTGTTATTATTGTTGTGGACTTGAAACTCTTGCTCTGTTTCTCTGGGTTCTTTCTTCAAACACATACCAGTCACTCCATGTGTTTGTTCATCTGCATATAAGTTATCGTCTTCTTTGACTTCACATTAGTTCCCAACACTGGTGATTCTCAAATTAGTGAAACATTCAACTTTATCTTCAAGTTCTTTACAAGATCCAATGTTTTTCTTTCGATTTCTTTACTATAATTATAATTGATCATGGAGATGACAAAGTCTAAATCATCGTGGTTTGTTTTATCAGCTTAAAAAAAAATGCAACATGAGAACTTCCCAGGAGGTCACCCATCCTAGTACTACTCACAAATCAAATCATTGTGGTTCTGTGTCTTGTAATATAAATAGTACCAATACAAAATTGCATGGATGCTCAAAGATGAATCATGAGATCATCCTATAGTTCAGCCATAGTTAAAAATTTTGAAACTTTGTTACATTTTGCGAAATTTCTACAGTATATGCCGATATTTGAGAATTTGGAATCACAAATATACACAAAATTTCATGAAACTCAGCTTGCAAACTATGTTTCCGGTGTCGGAAACTCGGCATATGCCATTATTTTATTTTAGGAATTGAAAGTTTGCTTGAAAATCAAAATTTTGAACTATGGTTTCAGCTAGCTCAAAATTTTGCCAACGAGGAAACCAAACTACATGCAAAATCTTCCTTTTCCTTCTTTGGTCCCATTTCTAAACATACTTTCATAATAATCTCCATTTTTGTAAGTGAGTTTTCCATGTCCTTCTCCAACGCCATTTATCCATTCACCAATATACTTATTTCCATTTGCCCAAACAAGTCTTTCTTGTCCTTCTTTTTTTAATCTAAATTATAATCTACAAAGGGTGCATAATTTGACTAGGACTAATTTCTATGACTAGGATTAATTTCTATGACTGGGATTAATATTTAGTGTTACTAGATTAAATTAGTTATTAATATTTATGGTGACTAGGATTAAAACCCCAATCTTCATCCCCGTCCCCATCTTTCTCTCCCCCATCTCATTCTCTTCTCTTCTCAATCAACTTTCTTCAAAAGGTATGTATTTCTCCTTCAATCAAACCTCTCTTTCACTAATTCTTCTAACTCAATTAACCCTAAGCTTCTCTCTCAAACCTCTCTTTCACTAATTCTTCTAACTCAATTAACCCTAAGCTTCTCTCTTTCACTAATTCTTTTAACTTTAATTTTGATTGCTGCTGCTGCTATTCCGAAATTCCAAGGATTTGATTTACATATGTAATTTAAAATTAAAATCAACATTCAATTAAAGTTTTTAAATATCAACATTCAATTAAAGTTTTTAAATTTAATTTTGATTGCTGCTGCTGCTATTCCGAAATTCCAAGGATTTGATTTACATATGTAATTTAAAATTAAAATCAACATTCAATTAAAGTTTTTAAATTGATTGCTGCTGCTGCTATTCCGAAATTCCAAGGATTTGATTTACATATGTAGGGTATGTTTGGTTCAAGGTAATTCAAATTCCAAGGAAAGTGGTTTCCTAAGGAATTCACTTTCCTAGAATTCACTTTCTTAGAATTCATTTTCCAATGTTTGGTTCACTGGAAAAGGAAAACATTTTTCTGGAATTTGCTTTCCTATGTTTGGTTCACTTAAAAATGACTCAGAATTTTTTTTTTTGATCCATTTAAGCAAAGAAAGCCAACAAGTATAAAAAAACCCCAAACAAAAAAAAAAATAAAAAAAAAAATAAAAAAAATAAAAAAATCCGTAAGAAACCTCTTTTGCAGGCAATTCTTAAACTTTGCCCAAGACTTTCAAGCTTAATCAGGATAATACTCTAGTGTCAAACTTCCACTGTGTGTATCGATATTTTTAATATGTATATCATATAAATGGACAAAAGAATAAGAAACCTCTTTTGCAAATTTGAACATCTTATTACATGACACAACATTATGATCTGAAACACTATAAAATTATTGTATCACTTTTTAGAACTTTTGTAAGCACAACAATACAATTAGCTAGAATAATAATAAACAAGACAACCATTCAATTTTGACATACTATATTTAATAATCAAGACATCTAATCAACATTAGCTATTTGTTAATTCTCATAATTTGCTTAAATAAACATCACCATACTCCTACATATAATAACATTCATTCTTCTCTTATAACACTAGAATTGTGCCCACATATCATTGACTAGTTTCATTCTATACTCTTTCCATCTTTTGTTTTCCTCCCTTTGCTCTCTTCGTGTAAGTCTTATTGCATGAGTTGGAGTCTCTTCTTCTTCATCCTCATCATCCTCTTCTTCTTCTTCTTGTTCATTTTCTTGTTCAGGTTCTTCGTTTTGGGCTTGTACAATGAGTGCATCATTTGGGTCGACTCCCATGATATGATTATGTAGAATACAACACGCTAAAACAATATCTACTTGTGTATCATAATCAAAATGTGCCTCAGAGTCATCTAATATCTTCCACCTCTTCTTCACTACTCCAAATGCTCGTTCAACGGTGTTCCTAAGTGAAGAATGGCGATGATTGAACAACTCTGTTGGAGTTGTTGGATTGGGATTTTGATCATCAAATTCAGTCAAGTGGTATCTAGTTTTGCGGAACGGAGCAAGAAATCCCTTACAATTTGTATAACCAGCATCCACCAAATAATATTTACCTGCAAGATAAGTAAAATCTAAAGTTGACATATCTTCTAACTGGATAATAAATATAACAAATAATTTTTAAATCACACATACCCTCAGGAACAATTAGTCCATTAGGACGTTTCAACGCATCTTCAAGAACACGAGCATCGTGAGCACTCCCTTCCCAACCAGCTAAGACATATGTAAACTTAAGATCAAAAGAAACTGCTGCTAAAATATTTTGAGTTGGCTTATCTTTCCTTCCACGAAACCTATTACATATACTATTCGGAACGTTGACACGAACATGAGTGCCATCGATAGCTCCAACACAATCCTAATTTAAAATATTGTTAATTATTAATAAGAAAAAATGTACTTGATTTTTTAACAAGGAATAATCTAATTACTTACCTTAAAAAAGGGAAAGAATCTAGGATCAGATTGTATCTTTTGGGGTGTCCATACCATGAGTTGGTTGTTTCACGAGATCATTGTGAAGACTAAGTATGGCCTTCAACACCACATGAAAATATCGACTAATCGTTTCACCAGAACGCGTGAAGTTATGATTGATAACTCGATTCTTTTGATTATGGCCAATCGTGTGAAGAAGCTCAGCCACTTGTTCTTCAACTTTAATATTTCGTGAATCTCGTAATAACTTCTTCTCTTTGAGCAAAGCAACTAACTTGTAAAAAACTTCTTTGTTCATTCTTAATAGATTATGACACTCAACATCAGTCCTATTGTAGATACTATCCAAATACTCGTTTCGATTACTATTATGAATGGTATAAGACTTTTCCTCTATAGTATCCATTCCAACACAAAGTGTGGCAATACCACCAACAGTTGCCGCTATAGCTCCTGCTACTGCAGCTATCTTGCGTTTTCTATTCTCAGTGTTCATCTAGATAAATGATCACAAAATAAATCAATGCAAAATAAAACTATTTTTTCATTAATACATAATTATACAGAAAATGATAATATTGTACAATATTTGCAATCTATGCTAAAGTATAAATTGTAAACGCATACCTATGCCACAATGCCATGAAGCCTAGTTATATATATATATATATATACGATGATAGGCATAGGCTGATGATAGCTATTAGCTAGGTAGGAACAAGAAGAAAAAGAAACACGTGGTAGTCTTGAATTGAGACTTCTAGAACATGTAAGTAAAAATAGAGAATCTAGCTAGCCAATGCCAATCTGCCCAATCCTATTCCCATAAAAGGTACCAGCTACACCTACACCACCCGTACGTAAAGCCAAGCCAGCAGGCCACCAGTAAAAGTGTAGAAGGGAAGAGACTACACATGGATTGACATACTGAAATATCAAAAAGTTGTGTGTTGTGCGTATATGAGTCATGACTCATGACCCTGAGTCTTCTTTACCCTTTGGTGATCTTTAAGGGTTGTTAACGAATCACCAACTCAGGATGAGTAAATGGCAGTAATGCCCAAACTTAGAAGAAAATTGCAGGACTACTACTAAAATAATGGATATGAGACATCAACCACAATAAAATAGTACTAAAAACATTGGTTTATGAGTAGCTATCATAATTTCACGCTTACATTGTTTTAATAGTACATACATACTGTAAATCAGTAGGTAAGCCACAGATGAATGCAAACTTAGCGTTGGTGACATTAGGATTTTATAAGCTCTCCTATTATGTATACTAATTGCAAACTTGAAACAGCCATGCATTAATTGAAATAGAATAAGAGGCAAAACAACAAGTGTAGAATAAGAACTTACAGGATGACAAGGATCTGCTAGCATGGAAAAAAGACCTCTAACTAATGTGATCGCTTTACCTGGAATTAAGGGGGAATGATCATAGTCAGCCTGTACTCGGCAATCAATCTGTATACACCAAAGAAAAAAAAATCAGAGATCCAGAGATGAAAGATGGACATTCAAAGGAAGCATTACTGCATGTAAAAGTATCCAAATTTAATATAAAACCATAAACTCGCAACAATACATTATCGTGCAGCTCTTCCAGATGAAGTGAACACATTAATCACATATACTTTCACCTAAATAGCTGCCCGCACCTATTAATTGCTGCATAATAAGAATAAAATAAAATGAAAATTAATAAAAGATAGATTTGAAAGTATATTTAGTTAGATAACACTATCCATTAGGCTGTACAAAGTACAATAAATTGTCTCAAAATGCTTGGAGAGTTGGCGTTCTGACTTACGACAATCATGTTCAAAATTTTAGCTTAAGTAAGATAATTACAACTTCTAATCGAATAGAGTAAAAAGAAAAGGTAAGGGAAGATCTATCTATAGTTTGTTCTTGAGAATGTACTCAGAACGTTAATGGATGCTCATAGCTATTACCCAAAATATAAATAAATAAATAAGACTACCATGTTAAGACTACCAAAGTTGGCATATATATATGCCATTTTAAGTTTGCAGTAAAATAAATAAATAAATAAATAAGACTACCGCTCCAATTACCCTCAAGGAAAGTAAACTGGCACATTAAACTTTACTTAGAGAAGCCAATACAATACTCTCTCTTTTTGTTAGAGTTACAATTCCAAAAGCTTTATATGTTGAGGGTCCGGATCCAATACTCGTAAAGACACTTTCCAAATTAAATCTACTTAATGGTTGGAAAATATTCCTGGAAGATGCACTTTCAAGACCAATTACACATGGATATTACAATCCTTTAAAGCTTATTTTGCAGAAACAGTTCCCATCAATTACAGAGTGCCAAAGTTAAACAAGAAATAAGTTGTGCCAGACTACTTCTAACCTACTCATATTTGTTATATACGAAAGGAAGTGAATCTCCAAAATCTAAGAGCTTGCTTGGACTGGCCTTTCATACCCCAATTATTTCATTCAACAAGTATATAACACTTCATTAAGAGTCCGCATCCTACGAAAATCTTCTCTATGAATGACGAGAATAACATAGCGTAGTTCATTTAACAAATGCAACTACGAAAACCTTCTCTATGAATTCTTTACTGTAATTTGAAGTACCACTTAAGTTGAAAACATTTAAATTCTACTAAAAGTTTGGCCTAACATTGCCTAGAGGGGATGTCACCTGATGATCTGGACATGAATGAAAAGTTTGGCCTAACATTGCCTAGATCTAACCATCTAAGGGCAGTACCAACTTATCGCCTTCGCATGAACTTGTAAGACCTACAAGAGCAGGCAGACAGTACTTATAGGCCGGACACCATCGAAGGGGTGTTGTAGACTTGTAGTTGTACCCTGCATATTTGTTTTCAATATTCATGTCCAGATACTCTGCTTATACCCTGCTGCGCCAAAATAAATTGAATTCGTGATGATCAAGAATGTATGTTTGGTCAAATAAATTGACAGACATAGTTGGGTGAGAGGCTGAGAGCACTTGTGATTGGGGGTGCTTTAAAGTTTAAATATTGTATTTCTGCTTTCATACCAAACTAGTTATGTTTTTTTATATTTAAGCAGATAGTATGACAGATAGCAAAATGACATTTTATCCCAGCTACGGGGTTGTAGGAGACTAGTAGTAGTCCTGCAATTTTCTTCTATTAGCAACGGAATCGTTGTAGGAGACTAGTGGCAGGTTTATACTCTTTCTACTACCTCCAGTCTTCCATTCAGCGCAACAATAGACCAGAGGTATAGAGTTGGTTTAGTATGGAGAACTCAAGACGGCACACAACAACGTTGTTGACACTAAATTACCACCAGTCATTGTTAGTGAGAGTGTCTTTCACAATCTTCTAAATTCGCCTAAAATTGATTGAATCTATTGTTTTTTCAAACAATAACGCAAACCCATTTCTACATTTGAATTACCCAAGCCAAACCATAGCAGTAAAAATTATTTAAAATAATAGAAAGAAAAGAGCAGATTGTGATTGTGAATTTTCATACCGTTGGAACAACACTAGCAAGTAGCAACACAAGCAATCACAGGTGCCTTAGTTCCTGCCCTAACCCCTTCTGCAAAACCAAAACCAAAATCAAAAACAAAATTGATAGAAATGAAGAAGGGGGGTTTAGGGGTTTGAGAATTGAGTAGTAATAAGTAATAACCTTGAACATAGTTTTTGGAATTAAGAATTTGTAAATCTGGAATCACCCCTAAAGCATGTTAGCAAAAAGGAGGAGAGAGATAGAGAGAAGAAGAAGAAGTACAAGGAAGAAGGAAGAAGACACGGTTGAGAGAGAAGGAAGAAAATGATAGATTGAAGATGAATCAGTAAAGTTGCAGAAGATGAAGAACTGGTTAATGGGTTTTATAATGAAAATAAAGAGAGAAGATAGAGAAGAAGAACACAACTAGTTTGAGAGTGAAGAAGTAGAAGACTGGTTTTCTTAGGTTTGATAGAGATGAAAAGAGATCGGGGAGAAAAGAGATCGAGACAGAGAGAGAGGAGAGAAAAAGGAAAGCGGTTTCCATAAAATAAAAAAGGTGTCCGCTTTCCTTATTTTTGGTCTAGCTCGAAATAACGGGGAATCTGCTTTCAAAAGTTTTAGTTTTCCAATTCGAACCAAACACCCGGAATTTGTACTTTCCAGGAAAACGTTTTCCTTTCCCACCTTTTCCCTTGAACCAAACATACCCGTAATTTAAAATTAAAATCAACATTCAATTAACGTTTTTAAATTTAATTTTGATTGCTGCTGCTGCTATTCCGAAATTCCAAGGATTTGATTTACATATGTAATTTAAATTCAACAAATCATCATCTTACATCTCTGAAATCAATTCATCATCTTACATCTCCGAAAATAGATATATCCTCCAAAGATAAGTAGTAATGCATTGGATGATCAATTAGTCATCCATTTGAAATTGCTTATCAAGTGGAGTTCTCACAATCATCACTCTTTCATTCTCCAGTATCTGTTCTACAGGTCAGTTTGCATCAACATTCTCTACTATTTGTTGCGCTTCGTCTTCAACAGGTCCGTTTGCATCAATCAATTCTAGGTCTTCAATATCTTGCTTAATTCAACTATCCCTGTGAATATCGAATCTTTTTATATTGCTTTTACATTTTGTTTTAATCTCTGCAAACTGTTGTTTGATTGTGGTTGAATTATAGTGAAGCCTCATGTGTTTAGTTTTAAGTTCTAATTTGCAAACTGATGTTATCTGTCATGCAAGCTCTGTTTTCGTTTACTTTACTTTGACTATTGAAATCAAGCCTACATGCTTTGATGATTTTAATGATCACTTGGTACCATTCATGCTGATCATGGACTGAATGTTTCTGAACAATATGCACCATCTGAAAAAAAAATTCCCCATTAATCAAGTTGATATACATGTTATAGAAGATTGATACAAGTTAACACGCTATTAATTTGTGATGCGTTCTTGGTATTTGGCACCAATTAAATTAGCTAGGAACGATCAAGACCATTTGAGCTAGCTAGAACATATGCTATAAGGGTATCTCTCTGCCTGTTTTTCAGTTGCAACTCTCTGTCCCTATCTCTCTCTCATTTGCAACTCTTTGTCCCTATCTCTCTCTCATTTGCAACTCTCTATCCCTATCTCTCTCTCATTTGCAACTCTCTGTCCCTATCTCTCTCTGAACTCTACGTCTCTCCGATGTCCTCTTCCTCAACAATAACATCAGATATATCGCTCTCCCAATCTTCACACTCTAATTTTCATGAAGGAAGATTTGGATTGAATATCAAATTTTAGGTAATTGTATGTTTAATTTAGTTGTTGAAGTGATATATGCTTAAGTATGTTTAATTTCTGTTCTAATTAGATTAGAGTTGGCTTCTGCTAATCTATTTGCATGTGTTTAGTCCACGGTATCCACGAGCTGGTATCATCTCTGTAGAAACTGGTGATTGCTTTAAGTTCAACCATTCAAATGATTACTATACATATATATTGTTAGTCATAGATGGAGGGTTGAGAGTAGTTAATGAAATAGAAATATTGTTGATTGCGTGAATAAGTAAAACTATTGTTAAGAATCCATATATACAGTATATATAACTTCATCTTGGAAACGCTTAAGTCATCATCCTTGGCAGTGTATTTACCATCTAGGATTTTTTTTGTAGTCTTAATATCTTCCCTGTATTTGAAGCAAATACGATTGGTTCTAAATTCTGCTGAATTTTTTTTTGAATTTTTCTGATTGGATTTTGAATTTTTAATCGTCCAGTCCTTTTTAATCTGTTTGAATTCAAGCCCAACAGCATCAAGTTCTTCTTAGTCGTTCTTCTTCTTCAACGGTAAGTACCCTATTTGATTCAGAACTGTTTACTGTTGCAGTCAAATTTGTGCTTGATTATCTCAAAATAGCCAGAAATTTCCAAATAACATGCCTGTGACAGTAGCATTGGTATAGTGAATTTTTAATCTGCTCTACTAAAGTTATTCTGTTTATCTCAAATAATTGTTAATTAAATTCTAAAACTATTTTTCTCCTCTCTTCTCTTCATCAACCACACAACTCGAATTGGCTGGGGTTTGTTCAACAACTATTTCTATTAATTCAGCAGCTAATCAGGTTTTCTTCTAATTGAGGTAAATATAATTTGTTATATTCCTCATTTTTTTTATTTAGTGTAACTCTCTTTTTAGATTATTTCTCTCTTATATTTAATTGACATTCCTGTACCTACATCCGGCATGATAAATATTACCAGCTACATGATTTCTCTTCATCATTTCATCATTAAACCAATATCTCTGCCTCTTCATCGTCTTCATCATTAAACCAATATCTCTACCGAAATTCTTCTCTCTTTGAAACCCTCAAATTCTCACTCAATAGCTGATTGAAAAGCTCTTAATTGCAAGGTTATCCAAGTTTTTAAATTTAATTTTGATTACTGCTGCTATTCCAAAAAAAATTTCAATTGCAAGGTGCATATGATTGTTGTTCTTCTTATTAATTAATCTCTTTAGTCTTTCTTAACTAACAAGAGGTTTTTGATTTTACAAAAGAGGTGCTGCTACGCGCGTTCTGCGTTATCAATCTTCATCACTCTCTCTTTATCAGGTACTTATATTTACATCACTCTCTTAAATAATGTAAAAACAATGACAGACCTACTTCTCAATTAAGAGCTATTGATTTAAAACAGAGATATAATACATTTGTTTTCAAAATGTTGACGTACAAGCCAACAACAAGTCACTAATAATAATACTATAGAGCAATGAATATTATACGAACACTGAGTGATCAAAATATATACATAACATTGATATTGAATGTATGTGTTATTCTTAAGAAAAAAGATTCCCTTTGAAACTAACTAATAAGCAATTGAGGATGATGTAGAGAAATACTGAATGGTGGAAGTAAGCGTGATTTGAAGTAGCCATCATTTTCAAAAAATAACGTAATTTCAAACAGTCGTAAAATTACCAAAAGGTTTGAGTTCCGAGAAGCAGTTATTCTCTCTGAATGATCACAATTTTTTCTTAGCACGTAATAATTTAGTTTTATTGGTCATTAGGGTAAAGCCGCAACAAGATTGGATTTGGATTTTGAACATGTCAACCCCAGTGTAGAATTAAGAAGGGTGTGAAGGAAAGGGTGATTTCAAACTCACTTACTGTAAAAGTGAGTGTAAGATCTGGAGAGGAGCAATGTGTAGACGTGTAGCAAAGAACATTAGAAAGAGCATAAACAGATTTAATTTTGTTTTAACTATTATTTCTTTGTGCTGAATTAGAAATTTAGTGATATTATGCGGTCATTATACGGTTTGTACTTTTATTAATTACAGATAGAAATCTACTTCTACCTATAAACTCCATTAGAAAGAGAGTCGAGGAGGACGTACAAACTCCAAATTTATTTTGGGGTGTTTGTACTTTTCTCTCTTCTATTTGATCGGTATTCCTGTACCTCCATTCGGCATAGCATATTACCAACAGACTATACCAACGATCATGCAACAGGGAACCCTTACCCTCCACCGACGCATCCTGGCTATGGCCAACCTACACAGCCTGCAGGCTATGGTCAACCTATGCAACCTGGTCATAACCTGTCCAAACCATCGTTTTGCAGACACATTCTCCTGCTTTGACATTCTCTTGCTTTAGTCAGACCGTCCCATTTGTGTGGACTCGCTGATCACTCACCATTTATGAGATGTGTTGAATTCTGTTAATGGAGTCCTTTTAAAATACTTCTGTTAAAGAATTATTATTTTTAAATAATCATTATTTAAAAATATGCTATCCTCAGCTCTTTTTTTAGAAGTAGACACACACTATATGTTCCTGAACATAAAGTCTGCACCATAATTCTACTCCTAATTTTTCTAATCAAACCAATTTTTGAATTTGTGTTCCTGAACATATAGATCTATGGCTTAGATTAGTTAAAATTTTTTGTAGATCCATATTACCATTCGATTGAGCCAGCCCAAATCTACTTACGTTTTTCAGTCCATATGATTTAGGTCTCTTTCTATCGTTCACTCCATCTCTCACCCTCATCTCTCCATGATTTTTCTTCTTCTGATGTTCTCTGCTTCCCTGCTTCTCTGGTTCAAGCAATAATTGATACTCCTACTATGTTTTTTTTTAGTTTTTTCTTCAGGAGTAGGTATTTGCACAGTAATTTTAATCCTTCTCTACGTAATTTAGGTATGAATGTATATATATTGCTTATGCAAGCAATTCTTACGGCCAACTTCCCTGGAGCATCCGTATGAAGATTGCACTAGGGGCTACAAAGGCGCTTGCCTTTCTTCACAGTGCTAAAGTCAATGTCATACAATAAATCATAAATGTAATTGCTAGACTATGTTTTGAAAAAAAAAAAACTACTTTATTTAACAATTTTTAACTCTTGAACTTTGTTTATCTGCATCGGTTGCCCTAAGGTTTACATCCCAATTGGGTTTTAGACACAACAATATCTCTTCAACAATCACAGTACACATGCATATATTTGTTGCTATTGATCTCATTCTATTGTTGTACAACAATCACAGGACTACAATGCAAAGCTTTCTGATTTTGGTTTAGCTAGGGATGGCCCTACTGGTGATATGAGCCATGTCGGTACAAGCGTAATGGGGACTTGTGGATTAATTTTCCCTGAGTATAGCACTACAGGTACGTTCCCATCAACGCCCTTTTTAGGCATATGTGTTTGAATATCTATGTCTAGCTTCTTGCAAATGATCGTATTTATGTGTACATCTCTAGCATTGAGGCACATTACTTTTATCCTTTTAACCCAGTTTTTAGTTAGGTGAAATAAGCGAAACATCTATTGAAATGCCGTCTGCACCTTCAAATCCACATAAATGAAATTCTTTCGCAATTGAAAATGTTGTCTGTATATGACAGAAAGTTGCATTGGAATCTTCTGATGACATCTTACACAGGTTGTAATGTCAGGGAAGTGTTATTTGTTGATTAGTATGCATAATTGTATAAAGTAAGGGAAATATTGAATGCTTGAGTACTCTGGTTTGAGTATCCTTCTTCATACAAGTAGAAAGAGAATGGACACATACCCTTAATAACTGCCTCCATAGTACGAAGTAGGTAGATATAAGCTCTACTCTACTAAATATTTTTAAAATACCTATGCTATTATAATCTCCTATGTGGTCTTCAAGACTGTAGTGAATTCTCTGTCAAGATATTAAAAGTTTCTGTTGAAATCAAGAATGAGAGAGTGTACATCATATAGAAGAGACAGAGTGAATAACGAGACACAGGCAGTGAGTTTTCTTTCAATTAAGGTATAAGACAGATACAGATAGCATAGAATCTATAGCAGGTACTCAGGTAGAAACGTAAAGTACACACACAATAACATTATTACTCAAGTTGAGAACCACAATTGATTAAGCCTTATTCCTACGAATATCCCTTCTTCTTTCTTCTTTCGTTAAACCCTTATTTTTCTTCCTCTCAAAAATCACTCTCTATATTTCGTTGAACATTTTTTCTTATCCATGAAAATTTGAGATGCATAAGTTATCCTTATTGAACTGATTCTGCCTATATGATGTCTTACAGATTACATGTAGTGTTGAGCATTCCCATCCCCCTGATTTGTTTTGATATTAAGTAAGGTTAAGTTGATCTAAGGTACATGATAATGAACTGGTGTATTCAACCCAATAGTTAAGACTTGCAAATGAATGAATGCTCACTGGAAAAAAAACACAAAGTAAGGGCACACAGGATGTAGGGTTTGTCTTGAACATCATACATATGATAATCAAAACTCTTTTGTGTGTCTACAAGGTTGTGGTTTCTTTAATTGTCAGGTATAAACACTGTTATGGTGTAACAATACATGACAAGTTGTGTGGTGAGCGTAAAGGATGAAAATTGTTCTAGGCTTGCTAAGTGAACTTGGATAGTGCCATAAATGCAATCTAAATGCTTTGGTTTGCAGGAGAATATATTTTGCGTGTCTAGGTGAATGTTAACTTATTGGCCTGGTGGCAGGGGAACCTAATTATTCCTAGGCTACTTATGAATGTGAACTACTAAGTACTATACTACAAACTATAACCTTGAACAAGTGCAAGAGCATTGGTGCTTTTGGGCCGCACCTTACTACCTCTATTTCACAACTTGAATTTATTGTCTACTTTTTTTTTTTTTGGTTATGAATTTTTTGTCAAATAGAATTCAAATAACCTGATTCTCGCAATCCTTAATAAACTTGTAAAAAAGACTCTTAGTTCCAATTCTTAATTTTTGACGTGAACTCTTTAATTTTGTGCAGGTGTGATCTTCTTCAACTTGCCCCTTTTGTCAACAAATACACCCCCTATCCGACTATCAGAGCTGGAACGGTAGTACGGTACACATATCTATCTTATTGTTGCATATTGCATTTTGTTGAACATTAATATATATTTGTGGCTCTGATCAGTCAACTCTTTCTTATTTGATCATGCCCCCACTGTAATTTAAAACTATTAAAATCAGTTTCTCAATTTTCCAGAGCCAATCTTAGCAACCATTTCAACAAGAAGAAGGAAATGCCTCCTCTTCAATTAAAAGGTGCAAAGATTTCACATCTTTTTCTAATAAACTTAGTAAGGGACCATCTATAATTATCTCATACTTATCTAAGGTTTAGGTGGGGACCAATATAGTTTAAGCTAGATTAGTTGGGGGACCATTCAAATCAAAAAATAAATGGGGGAGAGACCACTCTAATCATAGATGGGTAAAGATTTGCTATTTTTGCAGCCCAAACAAGCAGGGCCAAAATTAGAAAAATCTCTTGGAGCGGTTGGATATGGTCTAATAACAATCTACCATAGTCCCATGGAGAAAAAATTTGCTCCCGGCAATTCTTGCTCATTGCCTCATTGCCCAATGTCCATAAGCCACGTGGTAAAGTTTTCTAAACTCTAAGGTAATATTTAACGACAATTGAAACGGAGACGGAAAAAAAAAACAATTTCACTTCGTCTTCTTCTTGATTCTGTACATCAAATGATAGTGAATTAGAGAACAATATCTAACAGTAAACTTATTGAAGATGATTTATTAAACAAAAATTATGTATTGATACCCCTGTACGTATCAAATACCTTTTCTTGTTTTCCTTTATCTTTATGAATTCATTAACTGCTTAATAAAGTTTTCAGTCTCTCTCCCTCATACTCTAGTACCAACAATCTGGTTCTATTTTAACTAGTTTCTCTTCTTGGCAATCTATTCTTATAAGCTACAATCCCAAGAAAGAACAAATGTGGTCATGTAGAAGCCAAGAGTAAATCATGTGCTTTCAGGAAATTTTTAAAAATAGGGCAGAAGTTCTTTAATGAGAAAAAATAGATTTGTTGGATTTCTAAGAAATGAACTTCTAGAATGTTCATAACCAAATTAACAGGAGAAGAATTTAAAAGTTAAAATATGAGATAAGAGATGAAGACGAAGAAGAGGTAAGAACAACCAGGGAATCTTTTCTCTTTTGGATTCTCTGTTAGTTTTAAATTGGCTCTGTTTTTGACAGTCCACGTGTTAACTCGGGAGTGGGTAATGATGTAATGAGCAAAGATTGCCAGGAGCAAATTTTTTCTCTAGTACCATCATGTAAGTTTGTAGAGAGGCCGTAAAGAGAATTATTGGGCCTGAGGTCCATCAGTGAGAATAATGGGCCTGTTGACCATTAGATAGTCCACTCTAAAAAGCAACTAACCGTTGGATATTGTAAACCTTATATCTACCGTTGGATGTTGAAAACCTAGAACGTCACGAATATAAATACCATCCTCCAACTCTAAAACACAAGACAAAAAGATAGCTGCAGCTTGTTTCTCTTTCTATCCTTCTTTCTTCATTGTAGTTTGGTAGTTGTTCTTCTATGTCAGATTCAATTCAACGATGCCTATGCCAGATCCAATTCAAGAAGAAGAAGTGCAAGTGATGATTATATATATATAAATGAAGGAAAATTGTTGTTAAACTTTGGTTTATCAACTAAATTTTTCATGAATCAGAGTCTATTATGCTAATAAATGAAATCATGAGATGTTCCTCTAAGTTTTAGATCTATTGATATATAGATTTGAATTTTGAGGAAGGTATATTGATTTCTATG
Source organism: Aquilegia kansuensis (assembly GCA_020826895.1). Classification (NCBI taxonomy): domain Eukaryota; kingdom Viridiplantae; phylum Streptophyta; class Magnoliopsida; order Ranunculales; family Ranunculaceae; genus Aquilegia; species Aquilegia kansuensis. The sequence continues at coordinate 38,190,393 of CM037004.1, read as the reverse complement.
ACATCTGATATGATATAGTGTGTTTTTTTCTTATATTTTTTATATTTAAGAAAAATTAAGTCCTTCACCGGGGTTATTCCTAAAAACGTAGACAGTAATAATATGTGAAAAAATACTGTGATTTAACTCCCTTTTACTATTTCTCTTTCCCTCTCTCTCGCTCTCAGAACTCAGAAGGTTTCTTGTTGTTGGTTTAGTCATTACTCATTAGTGATCTTTTTCTTCATTTCCATCTACTTCTTTGTTTTCACGAATTACAACAAAAACATTTCATAAGGTATATTTCAATTCCATCTTCTTCTTCTTTGTTTTCACGAATTGCATTTGATAAGTTCATTGTTTTCATTGTTATTAGGGTTTTGATTCTTGTTTTCTTGTTCTGAGAAATAGTGGTTTTATTGTAGTAGGGTTTTTGATATATGTTGTAATTGTAGTAGGGTTTTTGATAATTTTAGGGTTTTTATAATTTTATCAAGATAAATGGTTTTGATTCTGCTTTAGGGTATGATTCATTGTTACTTTTTGTTTATGATTCTTATCAAGATAAAGGATTTTGATTCTACTTTGGGTATGATTCAATGTTACTTTTTGTTTATGATCATTCAGAATCAGGGGTTTTGTAAGTTATAGGGTTTTGATTCTGCTTTGGGTATGATTCAATGTTATCTTCATCATCTTTCAGAATCAGGGGTTTTGGTAATTTTATTCAATGAAGGTTTTGTTTCAAGGTTATAATATGATTGAATTTCATATCTTCTTCACTATAGTTGTTAGTAATAACGTTCATGTTTACAGTAGATATAATGTAACTTTAAAGTTCAATTCTTTTTATTCTTCTTCTTCTTCTTCTCTGCAAATCCAATATTGGGTTTCTAAAGATCAATGGGTATGTATTGATTTAGTCTTAAGATCATGTCTTTATCTTCAAAGTAACAGTAACTGTATGTGTGAAGAAAGAATTGCCTTTTGTAGTAAAACCAAAGTACTGATTCATTCAGTATATATAATGTTAATGTGGACCTGACATGAACTGAGTTACTCTTTTAATATGATAGGTTATTTTTCTATAATTATGTGTTGTTATTAGATGCTGGCATATGCTTGATTGACAATCATCCTATTATTCATGTACTTGACTACTAGTTTCATATATTTTTTTACCAAGTACATTGTTATGAATTATATTTTTTTTTTGGTTTTCTGTTTCATACCCTCTGCAGGATGAAAGTCTTTGTCAAAACACTGTCGCAGTCTAGACAGTGGACCACCGCAACTCTTGTTGTTCTGCCCACTGATACAGTTGAGAGTCTTAAGAACAAATTCCATTCTGAGGAAGGTTGTGATGTGAGGAAGTCGTTTAATTACAATGGTGAAGCACTCTTTGAAAAATCAACGCTAGCCGAATGCTCGATAGAAGATAGTGCTACACTTTTCTTTGTTGAGCCTGCAGAATTGGTTTTTTCGTCTGAACCAAAAGAAGAGACTGGTAATGGGGAACTAGCTGCGAGAGACGTACAGCAAGTTACAGAAGTTGAAGGTGAAGAAGATGGTCCTTGTGTTAATGTGTTGGTTTCCTTTGCTAGTAAGGTTCAGGGAGAAAGTGATGTTGATACTCAGTCAAAAACAAAGAAGAAAGTGTCTTTTCCCCTTGGGGCGACTAAAGTGTCTTTTCCCCATGTTATACTCAGTCAAACAGGAAGAAGAAAGTGTCTTTTCCCCTTAGGGCGACTAAATCTTTGGTTGCAAAAGGTCCAGAAAAAGATCCATCTAGACAATGAATGGAATAGAATGGTTGGATTGAACCATGTAGTGGATTAGATTTGGACGTGTTAAACAAATTAACACAAGACCCGTATGATGGGGAGACGTCCCGGAGTGTTGTCACATGACATAGCTCGATGAGTGTATGGCTATGATGCGTACGACTCGGTGCTACTGCACAACTTTGTATATGAATTTCATGAATTGAAATTGATGGATTTGGATGGACTTGATGATTTGGTTTAAGATTGAAATTGATGGACTTTGATTGATTAGATTGATTTGGGCGTGTTAGTTATACTAACACAGGACCCGTGGATTTTTGGCGTGTTAAATCTTGTAACACAGGACCCGTTGGGAGACGTCCCTAAGTTATGTCAAATAACATAGCTTGATGAGTGTATGGCTGTGATGCGTACGACTCGGTGCTACTGCACAACTTGGCACTTGATGCATGGATTTGGATTGACGTAATATGATGGATTGGAATTACTGGATAAGGACTTGATCTGATATTACAGATTGATTGATTGATTGAAATAGATTTTGATTATTTGATTATTGGAACTGGAAACATGATTGACATTGCGGAGTACCAGAGAATGATCTTGTTGATTTATTTATCATTGTGTTAAATGTTACAATAAATTGATTAGTATTTATAATTGTTTATCTTTAGGAGGCGCGAATTCCTTTTCTGGGAATTAAGATCGAACCTCAAGTTCTGTAACTTGCTTGCGTTTAACGTCTTCCTTTTTCCCTTTTCAGGATACAAGTGTTTTAGAGATGAAGTGTTCGATAAGAGCTTGGTGGAGGTTGTCTTGAGTTGCTCATATGTCTAGTTGGAGTTTGATGAGTTGTAACCTTCGGGCATGACTCTGATGTATATTTATATTTATATAGTTTGTATTTTGTTTAGTCTTCCGTTGTTAGTTTAGTATTTGTTGTTTATTTTATTATGTTCTTCTGTGGTCTAGAGGTGTGATGTCACGTGACAGTAGTGTGACCCTACGGTCCATGGAGGACATATGGAGATCATTATGACTCTGTTGCCCGGTTTTGGCCTGGCCAGCTAGGATCGGATTTCAGGGCCGTTACAGTTGGTATCAGAGCTTAGAGTTCGTTTGTCCTTTAGGGAGTACCTGTGGAATCTTTAGGAGTATTAGCAACCATTAGTAGAGTTTATTTTAAACTCTACTTGAGTGAGGATCATTTTGATTGAATGAGGTTGTGTTTTATTGATACCTTTGTGTTCGGTTGAGTTTTTATATATGTATAGATATATTATTTTGTTTGTGGTGAGGAAGTGCTTCTAGATATTATTGCATTATTATTATGTGTTTGTTTTTCCTTATTTAATATTTCTTGATGTAGCATATGATTTGGAAATATACAGTGTGGATAGTTACCTTCTGGAAAGAATGGTTGAAGTAGATCCTTGTGAGGATAGTTTGGTTGATGCCCATGTTCTTTTGGGATGGTATTCCAGATGGAATGAGGATTAGTTGCAATCATGTTGGCGAACGTTGTTGAGAGATTTGATTTATTTTGTTGCTTATGATTGTTTAAGTATAATTGAAGCATGTAGTATTTGAGATTATAAGATGTTTTAATGAGATTTATATCACTTCTGATAGTACTGATTAAGTGCATATTTTTTTCTTTGGAATGGAAAATACTTGATGATTTTATGTTTTAAAAAAAAAAAAATTTAAAACTTGAAAGATAAGATTTTTACTTTGTAAGCATAATGTTTTTAAAAACATTTGAGATTTGTTGCTTTGATCTTAAAGCATTGATTGTCATGTTATATGAAAATATGGGTTTTTTTTTTTTAAATAAACAAATTATATTTGAATTTGGAAGATTGATGCATGATAAATGTTCTTCATGTGATCATGTTTATTGATGAGATATATGTAGCATACATAGGTTGATTTGATTGAAAAATTCTTTACATAAGGATTTTGGAATAAATATATTCTTAAGATGATTAAGCATAATGGTATAAATTGCTTATGTTATTGATAGGATGTTTGAGGGTGATTACATATCTTAATTCAAAGATATATGTTGTATTGCATGTGGAATTAATAATAAAGATAAATTGGATTTATATGATATGTTTATTGCATTCTTTAGAATGACTTGATTAAGTTGAAGCGAGATTAAAATTCTAAAAGAATAAAGTTTTGATTGCATGTTGTAAGATTTGGCTAAGGTAGAGTTAAATCTATAAAACATGCTTATATATATATTTTTGGTAGAAAATATGAAAAAAGTATTCATTTTGCGTGTTATTATTACTGTTCATGCCTTTTTCAGAGTTTTCTATTATGATATTTTCGAAAACTTTATTTTGATGGTCTGTAGATAATTCGAATACGGTCGTTTTAATATATAGTAGGCATCGTTTTGATATTTGGCTGGAAAGTTATGATTTTTCTCGTAAAACTTATATAGATTTTTCTGATTACAATTTTCATTAAAATTGGTTATGAATTTAGAAAAAGTTTCTTCTGATGAACTGTAGACTTTATCTCTACAAAGATTTTGACATATTGTACATGTCGTTTGGATTAGCAGTTATTAAGATATGAATTTTTTTATTGAGTTCGATTGAATTTTAGTTATTGTTGGTTTCAGAAAAATCCGTCAGTCTTTTCGAAAAACTTTCTTCTGATAGATTGTTGATTATTTAATTATGAGCATTTTGATATACTGCATGTCTTGTTTGAATCAGTCAATAAAAAACATATAATTTTTCTCGTATACATTTAATGTAATTTGAGTATTTCAGGTTTTCTGCTTGAAACTATCCGAAATTTTCAAAAGTTTCTCTTAAATTGTGTGGAGTTCGTTAATACGATCGTTTGGACATATAATTCGCTTTATTTGAAATTTTGGCTGGAGAGTTATGAATTTTTGAATATTATGCCACGTTTAAGATAAAATTGGTAATATGCATATTAAAGCATCGTGGAGCCTGGAATATTATAACATCATTCCATTCATGACAATAATAATGTAAAACTCCGAATAGTGTTTAGTTTATTTATTTATAATAAATTTTATCACAACATAACATGATTTTGATTGTATAAAATATTTAATAGTTATGTCATATAATTAAATAAATGTTGGGTTATATATTTGATAATATAGTTTGCAGAGGATAATAATTATCTCTCTTATAGTTTTATTTCGGTTTTGAAGTGTATTATATTTGCTTTATGCATAAGTAGATATTTTGATAATTGCGGATAATTGTTTAGATAACATGTTCCATATTTTGTGTAGAAGCATGAGTAAAGTTTGATTAGTTAGCTTAACATGTTAATAGCAAATTGTATTGTTAATGATTCAGTTCAAATCATGATTTGAGAATTTGATTTATTGAAAGAAATATGTTTCTGCAATATTTTGAATGTTGATGATTTTCATAGAAATTTAAGCATTGTATTTCGATAGTTGGAATTTTTAGTGCCTACAAGCAAATTGGATATTTTGAAAGTATTTTAATCGCAAGAATGATATAATTAACTGAAAGCTCTTAATTTGTAATCCATTTTTGTATACATGAATAACCAGGTTGGAGGATTCTTTTCAAATACAAATTATTGTATGTTTTTAGTTCTACTGATGCACTTTATACGCATGTTATAGATGAATATAAATGTATTAGTCTTTATTTATGAATTTGTCACGAAGATTTTTCTGGATAGTATATAATAATACTATGTACTAGTACGATGCATTTTAACTGGATAAGAATTCGAACTTAGTTAGAAGAATAAATTTTTTTTTATTATGCCAAGAAGGTTTATTAGTTTGGTAATGTGTATAGAAATCTTATAGTGGATATATTTATATTGAGGTTTTGAACTTGATACCTTATTTGGGTTGTGCTAGTATGTTTGCGATACGTTTTGAATCTTACTTTGGAAAGTTCATTTATCTGAGAAAAGAAAATAAGATATATCTATGCTAGATGGTTAATGTATGTATGATTATTTTTATAATCAATTTAGAATTAAAAAAAATAAAAATTCAGATATGTATTATTATTACAATAAGGTTGTTTTGATCGATATGGCTCGTGCATGAGTAAATGGTTTGGTGGTGTTCCTGGTTTGGAAGTGACAAAATTGAATATTTATGCTATATTGAAAAATATTAATAAATGCATATTTAGTGTGGTTTATGGTATCCTTTTGAATATTGAATTAACGATGTAACTTGATGTTACTTGCCTTACTTTTGATTCGAAGTGTTGTAAACCCTTTTACTTAGGGCCGACTTTAAGATTTGGAGGGCTATTTGTAATTGCACACATTGCACTCCCCCGAGCTGACACTGCTTTTACTAGGAGCTAGTTGACTCTAGCATGACTATATGATATATTAGAGATGTATGTTGTTTATCCATGTTTATTTTTTTTATGATTGAGGTTATACGTTATGATAATAACATTTACATTCTCTTACGGTTGGCAGAGCGTGACCCCATGAGTTGGGTAGAGATTTCTACTATTTGTTATCGGTTTATCTATTAAACGTTGATGTATTTTAGATAAGAGTGATGGATGCTCTAGCATGATTGGATACGTAACCTGTGTACTGGGATGGTTTTGGATAAGGTAGTGTCATATTATGATATTTAATTTTGTTTGGATACTCTTATGAGTTGTTGGCTATGTGTGGCTATTCGGTGTGTGCGGGTCGCGTACCCAAGGAAACACAAGAGATGATTGGAGTCATTGAATATTACTATTTACATATCAAGATTATAAGTTTGGACATTGAATATTCTACCCATAAGGTTGATAGAGACTTGTCTCCTATATTTAGTCTTTCGATAGACATTTATATGATATAATCATTTGTCGCATATATATTACTATTTACATATCAAGATTGGCGATGTGCGGTTGAATGTATCGAGACACATTTCATATGGTACCCTGACATTCTCCTGACACTTTGTTGTATTGTTAGATGCATATGTATTAGCAATGTTTTATATCGAGCTATTTATAGTATCTAAATCATATGATGATTATTTCTTTTTAGTCAATATATTGTTTACCTAGCTTTATTTTGATGTTTGATTTGAATCTCGAGGACGAGATTCCTCTTTTTAGGGGGGTAGAATGTAATACCCAAGAATTTGCAGATTCAGATAGAGAAGAAGGTTCGGTCGGTTGATCCAAATGGGCCGAACCGACCCGTTTCATATATATGTTTTTTTTTTTTACCCGTTTTCGGTTTTTACCCGTTTTACGGTTTTGACCCGTTTTCATGTTATAAAAACCAGATCTGATTTTCAGCACGGAATTTCTTATTAAAAATCAATTAAGAAACTTAAGAAGAAGAAGAAAAACCTTCTAAAACCTAGGGTTTTGATTGGGTATTGCTTGCTTACATTGTTTTGATTAATTGGTGGCTTGGAATTGAATTTTCTTTCTTGTTTGTGCATCTTGGTTGTGTTCATCTTCAAAGGTAAGTTATATTACTTGATGTTTTCTCTTACTTTCTAGATTAGGTTGAAGTAACCCCTTGTTAGCATGTTTAATTCGTTTATTATAATTGAATTGCATGATAAAGTATGATTTAGTAAGTAGAACTCAATAAAGTTACAATCTTGTTGATATTTAACTATGTATTAATGCTAAAATTTAACTTTAAGAACATATTAATGTAGGAATTGGTGATTTAAAACATGCTTAATGTTAATTCAATGTCCCAAAGCATAATAGATGATTATATTGCTTAATTTGTACTTTGTATGATGAATAAAACATGATTATATTGAATTTATTAATGCTGAAATTTATATTTTAAAATATGTTATTATTGGGCTTGATGATTTGACTTGGTATTGTAGTGTTTGATTGAACCCATTGGTTATGGACTTTCTTACTTTAGAATTTCCTGAACTTGACATCATACTTGTTTATGTTGTTCGTCATATATATTTATATGGACAATGAATGGAATAGAATGGTTGGATTGAACCATGTGTTGAATTAGATTTGGGTGTGTTAAACAAATTAACACAAGACCCGTATGATGGGGAGACGTCTCGGAGTGTTGTCACATGACATAGCTCGATGAGTGTATGGTTATGATGCGTACGACTCGGTGCTATTGCACAACTTTGTATATGAATTTCATGGATTGAAATTGATGGATTTGGATGGACTTGATGATTTGGTTTGAGATTGAAATTGATGGACTTTGATTGATTAGATTGATTTGGGCGTGTTAGTTATACTAACACATGACCCGTGGATTTTGGGCGTGTTAATTCTTGTAACACAGGACCCGTTGGGAGACGTCCCTAAGTTATGTCAAATAACATAGCTTGATGAGTGTATGGCTGTGATGCGTACGACTCGGTGCTATTGCACAACTTGGCACTTGATGCATGGATTTGGATTGACGTAATATGATGGATTGGAATTACTGGATAAGGACTTGATCTGATATTGCAGATTGATTGATTGATTGAAATAGATTTTGATTATTTGATTATTGGAACTGGAAACATGATTGACATTGCGGATTATCAGAGAATGATCTTGTTGATTTATTTATCATTGTGTTAAATGTTACAATAAATTGATTAGTATTTATAATTGTTTATCTTTAGGAGGCGCGGATTCCTTTTCTGGGAATTAAGATTGAACCTCAAGTTCTGTAACTTGCTGGCGTTTAACGTCTTCCCTTTTCCCTTTTCAGGATACAAGTGAGGTTGTCTTGAGTTGCTCATATGTCTAGTTGGAGTTTAATGAGTTGTAACCTTCGGGCATGACTCTGATGTATATTTATATTTAGGGCGAATTTGAGATTGCCCACTGGTTTTAAGTGCCAATTTGCGATTGCCCATTATTTTCAACAAAATTTAAGAATGCCCACTACTTTCAACTTTCAGGTGGTCAAACACCATTGACCCGGTCATTTATTGAATATTCCAAGAATACCCTCTTTAAGCCATGTCGGGTACGATATTAGTTTGATCTAACCATTAGACCGAAACTCATTTGTTGACAAAACCTTTTTTTTTGTTTGAAAACAAAGTGTAGGTTTTCCTACTTACCCCACTTCATTCATTTTCTTCAGAAATTGTGAATACATTTGGGGTTTTAGAGTTTTGTTTAAAACTTGAAATTTTAGGAAGACAAAGTCTAACGGTCAAATGATTGTGTCCTTTAGATTGTCCTCAATTTGATCATATGTATATCTTCAACTTGTTATATGATTACATGTCATTAACCTGCCAAGGTGATATCTAACTGCCAGCTAATTAGAAAAGGAAAAGGGTAATTCACCAAAAGAACAAGGCTTGACCGGGTTAGTGGTGGTTTGACCACCTGAAAGTTGAAAATAGTGGTAATCTTAAATTTTGTTGAAACCAGTGGGCAATCGCAAATTAGCAATTAAAACAAGTGGGCAATCTCAAATTCGCCCTTATATTTATATAGTTTGTATTTTGTTTAGTCTTCCGTTGTTAGTTTAGTATTTGTTGTTTATTTTATTATGTTCTTCTGTGGTCTAGAGGTGTGATGTCACGTGACAGTAGTGTGACCCTACGGTCCATGGAGGACATATGGAGATCATTATGACTCTGTTGCCCGGTTTTGGCCTGGCCAGCTAGGATCGGATTTTAGGGCCGTTACAGTTGGTATCAGAGCTTAGAGTTCGTTTGTCCTTTAGGGAGTACCTGTGGAGTCTTTAGGAGTATGAGCAACCATTGGTAGAGTTTATTTTAAACTCTACTTGAGTGAGGATCATTTTGATTGAATGAGGTTGTGTTTTATTGATACCTTTGTGTTCGGTTGAGTTTTTATATATGTATAGATATATTATTTTGTTTGTGGTGAGGAAGTACTTCTAGATATTATTGCATTATTATTATGTATTTGTTTTGCCTTATTTAATATTTCTTGATGTAGCATATGATTTGGAAATATACAGTGTGGATAGTTACCTTCTGGAAAGAATCATTGAAATAGATCCTTGTGAGGATAGTTTGGTTGATGCCCATGTTCTTTTGGGATGGTATTCCAGATGGAATGAAGATTAGTTGCAATCATGTTGGTGAATGTTGTTGAGAGATTTGATTTATTTTGTTGCTTATGATTGTTTAAGTATAATTGAAGCATGTAGCATTTGAGATTATAAGATGTTTGAATGAGCTGATTCAGAGGGGGATCATTTGGATTAAATCAAGATCCTACGAATGAATTGGAACAAGAAGGAACGAAAAACATTATTCTCACATTTTAAGAAATCTAATTGACTTGAGGTGATTGGTTATACATACTTGGAATTTAATGGGTGTGTGAATAATCAAAAAAGTATTATTGTTTCACCCACCATGAAAGCCGAATTTATAGCATGTTTTAAGGCTACATGCAATGTTGTATAGTTGCAAAACATTATTTCATGACTTAAAGTTATTGATTTCTAAGCCGTTGAAATTTTATTGTAATTATGTTGCAACTATATATAATGTTGTATTCTAATGCTCAACACAAGAATATGAAATACCTATTGATTATAGATTAAGTTTAGAACAAGTGAGAGTCAATGGAACACATTAGTACACGTGTTAGTAAATCCACTAACTTAATAGCTGGAAATAAAGACATTCTAGCATTATGTTAACAAGATGGGTTTTGAATGTACCTATAACTTGATGATTTTGTGGATTACTTAGTGCTTATTATTTGACATTATTTTGAGCTCATTATTATTGATTAAGTTCTGAATTTTATGTTTTTCATTGTTTATGAACATAGATGTGAATGAATAATTGTTGACTGAATTAGTCTTTTACGAAGACATTACTGGACCATTATTGATATTTTCGCTTATACACCTAATTAATTAAATTGTTGATGTTGTAGTACATAGAAGGAACCATGTTATTTGTGCAATATGGAACCGCCATGACTCACATTCATGGTTTGATTAATGACGGTATTATGATAACCATTTTGGAAACTAATTTAGCTCTTATTGCGCGCATTATGTATTCAATATTAGACCGTATGTGAGATTATATATATTATGGTCAAATAACTAAAAATAACAACAACGTTTGCAACAATTTTCACTTTTAACAATGTATTGCAGATCATGACAACCAAGTGAATTTTCATTACACCCGATAACAACCATGTTTTGCTCCGGTAGCTGAAGCCGATGACCTGTCCACGTGGCATTTGTAGAATTGGCCTATCAATAATAATAAAAAAAAACACATATCAATAGTATGATTTAGTCATAAAATTGTATAATGATTTATTATTGTACTTGAGAGAATCAATTTCGTTAATATAATACTATAGTTAAAAATCCCCAAATTTATATAAAAAATTTACATACTTTAGTCACAAAAACCCTAATTTGATAATAAAATGGTATGATTTAATTTGGGGCATAACAATATATAATGTTTTATTATTTTCCTTGATATAATGTTTTTTATTTGATTACGTGTATTTTTTTTTTTAATTTTTTATTGACATATCAACTTATACAATTACCACATGGACCGGTCACCGGCTTCCGGTACCAGAAGAAAACATAGTTGTTATCGAGTGTAATGAAAATTCACTTGGTTGTTATGATTTACAATACATTGTTAAAAGTGAAAATGGTTGCAAACGTTGTTGTCATTTTTAATTATTTGACCATTATATTATGGACCAAGTCGGAGACTGTTGGAATTTTCATATCCATCTATATATATATATATATATTTAATCATGTTTAATATAGAAACTAGCTAATTATATTAGTAATATAGGTTATGTGGAAGTTATATCTACCGTAGATCTCGTTAACTATGATGGAGTCCATCGAGATCTAATGTGCTTAGGGTTATTGAAGTAGGTCCTTTAATTTCTTCACCCTATAAATTGGTGTATGATCTCCATCGTCATGCACTTACTATTACAAAACATATTAGGGTTTCATAGGCAAGGAGAGCGAAATCTATATCTTGTGTAGCTTTTTAAATTATCAATAGTTGTGGACAAAGGTATGTGTATTTGTTAGTGATTAATTACGTTATTCATGATCCTTATTGTTTATTGATTGTATTAATTATGCTTATAAATACTACTTATTACCCCAAAAAAGTTTGAATATAAATGTGCATTGTGCACAGTGCATGACCAAGCCAGATGGGTTCTTCCTTTCATATTCAAAAAAACATATTAGCAAATGGTGGATGATTTTTGTTTTGGAGAACGTCATGCAAACATGTAAAATTATTTCTGATAGTAATACAACGTTAAATTACATTATTATAAATGACTCAACCTGTTTTGCCTTAACATGTTCATATACTAGTGATAACCCATGCCTACGACACAATTATTTTAATTTTGATTTTAAAACTTTGTTTTCAAAAATTATTGAAATGAATACAATTAAATGGTATTTTATTTTTCATAAAAAATGTAGGTGATGCAATAGTATTTTATTTTATTTTTTTGGAGCCATAGTTGGCATACTAATTTTTTATGTAGTAATAGGCGATGCGACATTTTATGTTTAAAATATTATTTCAATGTTTTTTAAAAATGATTGAAATGAATTATTGTAAAATAATAATTATTTTATTAGGGGTTTAAAATTTTGATAGAACTATGTAAACACAAAATTCGAAAAACTATTATATAAGTGTTTGTAGTGAGAGGAATAGGAATATTTGGATACTTTGGCAACAATTTACCAAGTGTTTTTCCAGTTGCAACACCTGAAGTTTAAAGAAGTTGCAAAGTCAAGATACTTTGAAGGTTAAGTTTAATGTATAACCGATAATTTTTTTAAGATCACACACAATTTTTAAGTTTGGATCATTTGACATCATAGTTGTTCAATTTGATCATTTGCAATGAATATGATAAAAAAAATATAGACAGTGTATAATTTTGTACAATATTTTCATCTATGCATTAAGTACAATTTTTTATGTAACAATTAACAAAAATCGAATATAATGGCCATGCATGGTTCATCACTACCAATAAAACACTTTATTATGTGTTCGTTTGTACTTTTGCCATATCCAGCCGTCATTTCCTTCTCCTATTATGCATAAAAGAGGTGAAAATGTATGTTGAAAAGACATTAAGGAGAAAGATAATATACCAGTATTTTCACTAAAAAAAAAGAGAAAGATAATATAGCTATTGTTAATAGATTGAGGGAAGAGAGTGACATGTGACCATTCCTGCAAAAAGATTACTAAGGTGCATAACTATATACGCATAACCCATGTCTGTTGAATCTAAAGATAATATAGCTAATGATAATAGATTAAGGGAAGAGAGTGACCAGTGACCATTCCTGCAAAAAGATTACTAAGGTGCATGTTGAATGTACAAAAGATATCAACAATCAATAAAGCAACAAAATTGATATAGAAATTAGTGGAACAACCAATATACTCAAGATTATTGTCCAACAAAAAACTATACAGTCTCCAAATTAAGTTGATAAACAACCATATACTTCTTCAGAATAAGCAATGAATTTATTCCTGAAAATCTATAAAGAAAAAACAGAAAAGAAAAAATGACTCACCTTAATGAAATGGTGCAAATTAAGCGTAATAAAAATATTATGGAAAGTATTTTACTAAAAGAAAACCATACATTTGACAAAGAGGCAAGCAACAAAATATAACATAACCAAAAGAATTCAAATGGGATAAATAGAGGTCGAAATTCTTGTGGTTTCATCAGTTTCATTTTTTAGGTACGCTAATTAAATTTCTCCATCTCACAAATATTTTCTTGGTGGCAAGTGTTAGTCCATTTTTTTTATTTAAGTGAAAGTTTGTAACAGTCCATATAGCCAATAGGTTACTCATTAGTTTTTCTGTTGGTCGAATAGAAAATTTATTTGCCGACAATTGAGGGAGTGATTATGCCCCTAAGAATATGGATTTTCTTGATATTTTCCAATTTCAAACTTTCCATTTATGACATTGTAAATGAAGGAAAGAGAAATAAAGAGAAAAATTATGAGAGATTCTCTCATTTTCATAATTTCTCTCCTAAATATTGAAAAATGTATTAAGTGTTCATAATTAAAAAAAATGATTAAGAATTTATTAATTTTATGAGGAAAAGATGAAAGACACTATATCTAAAAGGAGGTTATTGTGTAGAACCTAAGCAAAAAAGTATAATGAAGTTATTATGTTAAATTTATTTATGGAGTTATTACATTATAAGTTATATAACTTATATTTGGCACATTAAATAAAAATGATTTAAATAATGTTAATCTTACGGCTACGATTGTCTTAATAGACAACTAAAGGTTAAGATCGATTTTCAATATCTAAGGGCTATTATTATATCGATCATATAAATTAATTTACATCCAATGGTTATGGTTGCCTAATAACATCTAACGGCTGTATTTATGAGACCGCTTTATAATATTATATAGTTCTACATAAAAAAGTAATAAATACATGAAACTAACAATTTAAATAATATTTCTTACTAAAAGTAGATATAGGTTGGAAATAACATCAACTTAAAATTAGATGTAATTATTAGTATTGATTTAGTGTTTGGCCCAGAATTAAGGGAGATCTTAGTCACATCATACACCACATTTTTTAATAAATTTTGAATAATTATGTTTTTACGAACTTATCCCTATTAGTCTATTTGGCACACCACACATTACAGTAATTTTTTTTTTCTTTTAAATATTTTACTTGCCAAATAAAATTTGGCAAATAAGAAAATATTGTTAAATTAAAGTTAGCAAATAAAGATACCTTTATTTTTTGCTCAAAATATGCTAAAATAAAAAAAATTCAACTAATCTCTTCTTCTTCGTCAAACTTTTTCCTTCTACTAAAACTTCATTTTAGATTTTCTATGAAAAAGAAATATGGAACGTCATGACCTTATTGAAGAGAACAATAATCAAAATCGAAGAATTGAATATTTTTTTATGATTCCAATTGTAGATGAAAGCAAACTCTCTTATCTAGAAATATTGTTGTTATTTTAATTTATTTCAATCTTCTAGATTTTTTAGATTTATTTATATATATATTTTACTATTAAAAAAATAAAATAAAATGTGGTGTACTTAAAGGGTTTTTTTTTGTTAAATTTTATTTGTGGCCTGCCTAAAAAATCTTTAAGAATATTCGTGGTAAGCTAAACAAATGTGGTGTATAAGAGATTTGTGTGGTGTGACTAAGATCTTTCAGAATCAATCCTATACCTACATACAATTTTTATTATATGTTTGGGAGAATAACCCACGTTGAATTAGCCAAATTTCTTAAAAGACTAAAACAAGCTAAACTAATTTGCATGAGAGAAGCACATATATGCAAATTTCAATTACAAACTAATATATTAAAACAGAACCCCGCTTGATGATTTCGTGTTGCGGTGGGAAGATATAATGTTTTCCCATTGTGTGGAATTGGACTAGTAGCTTCACACACTTTTGAATTAAATTTTATTTTACCAGCCAAAAAAATACATTTAACACGAAAAAACACAAATGGTTTATCAAGATGAAAAGATGACATCCAAAGGGGAAAAAAAAAATAAAAGGGTTATTTTGTATTTGGTCCCTCTAGAAGATGGCTATTTAGCAAGTGGTATAGAGTTTTTCATTTATTAGCAAATAGTCCTATTTCCGTTACTTGACTGTCAGTCAACTATGTTGACTAAAGTCAAACCATCCTTTATTTTAAAATACCTAAATTACCCTTTATATGCTCATTGTGTTTTACTTGAATCTAAATTTCCTACCACGTGTCGACATATCGTTCACCCATTTAATTCAACATTTCAAGATCTAAAGGCATAGGTGAAGGATCTGTGACAAAGGTTGCTTGAATCAGGTCCAACCGTGTTAAAATTCATTACTTTCTTTTCATCTTCTTTCTACTGTGCAAAAAAAAAAAAAAAAAAAAAAACCTTAAAATCAACAATCTGAAAACCTCTTCGACGGAGTTTGTTATGAAGTTACCGGAATCAAGTTCAACCGGTGAATCAAGGGATGAGTAGCGGTGTTGATGGTGGTGGTGTTGGACTGTTGGTGTCGGATTAGTTTGGCCCTCCCATGGTGGTGTGATTCATACTTTCTCATTTACTAATAAGGGTCTGTTTGATTCGGGTGGGATTTTTTCCCGGTAAATTTTTTGAGAGGGGTATATAAGTAATTGCACACAAATAAGAAGAAAACTCAATGCTCCGTCAAAACTGCCTCAGACTTCGGTGTCTTTTTCTCCGACATTAAATTTTTAATTCCATCGGCTGTCCTCCATTTTTACCGGTAAACTAGTTTACTACTCGAATCAAACAGACCCTAAAACTGTTTTGATGTTTCTCAATTGCAACAATTTGCTTATGACAAACTTGTTTCTCAATTGAAAGAATAGGATTGGAGACTTGCTCTACAGTTTCTTAGTTGATCAAGCAATCTTAAATTCAGATCTAATCAATTATCATTCTCTAACCTTCTCAAATCGGAATCCCGTACAAACCCCAATTTTTGTCTTCGCCAAAACCCCAAATCCATTAACAAAGTTGCAAATGAACACCATTAATCCATTACCCATTGCTTTGTTCAATTATTTTGATAACCAATTACTGTACTATTATGTTTAATTTGATAAAAACAAACAACCCTTCCTCTTTTATCCATGATAAAGGATAACAACAAACCTTAGCACCGAAGACACAACCAGTAGACATTATGTGTGCCACTCCATATCCTATGAACCCATATAAATTATACATCTTGCGTTAACAGTAGCAGTGGGCTGTTCAGCGCTTCGTGTCTCTACTAAAATGTGTATTTTTTTCAAGTGTTTTCGTAGGAAAGCTTGGGCAATGATATTATAAACTAGTGTCTTAGCTGGTGCGTAAATTTTAATTTATTCATTTTCGATTACCATTCAAGTTTTAAGTTATTAATTTTATTAAATATTGCATTAATTTATTAAATCTAATATAATGTTTATTTCTTAAGTAAATTTAGGTATTTTTTTTAATATTTTATAGGAGTTCATTATATTCTTTTAATTTAATTTAATTTTTTTAATTATTGGACCTTTTACTTATAAATAAAAATCTAGCCCATAAATAAAATATATTAAATTACGATAAAACCATAATTTAAATGGTATTATGTAAATTTACCAAAAACCATGACTAAAAGGGTATTTTAGTCAGAATTAGGTGACAAAATTCTAAAACTCAATTCTCATTAACAGGGACTTACCCTTGAATTTTATTCAGGTTTATAATAGTAGTATAGATTGGAATGTTTTTAATGTTTTATAAGCCACTCAACAAAGTAAAGTGGGCTCTCTCGGCCAACGTGGTATTTCAAAATCTCATCCAGTTCTCTTTATAATCAAAACAAAATAAGCTGAAAACGAATCCGGGATTTAATTATGTATGCGTCAACTCTAACAACATACAATAATTAGAATGAATCATGACATTTCGAAACGGGTATGGATTATCTGTTTCGTAGCGAAATTCAAACTTTTATGATCAATTTTCGCTGTATAATAATAATCAAACAATTTTATGGAGTTTCATCCAGTTGCAATTTGGATTAAAGTTCAATTTTTTGTGTTCTAAATTTGCATTTGGTATTTTGTTTTCCCGCCGAAAGAATAGATTTTGGAAATTCTCGAAAATAGAACAAACCTGGAATTGGAAAGCTTCATCTTTGGAGAGTTCATACATTAATGTTTCAGGAACATAATTCCTAAACCTACCAAAGAAATTAGGTCTTTGTGAAATAGTCTTTAACTGAGCATCTTCATCTCCATTTCCATTTGGAGTGAGCAAGAATTGAAAAAGTTGGGAATATTAAGGATATTGTGATAAATGAGAACTAAGAAAGGATATTAAGAAAATATTGTAAGAAAGTATGCACTCAAGGAGATTTAAGAAAGAAAAAGAAGAATTTTAGTATATCCTAAACATCAAAATTCCAAAAAAATTGGTGGCATAGTTCAAACTTTGATGGGAATCTGGGATAACATGAAACTTGCTAGAAAATAAGTTGCATAGATGGATTATTTGACCATAGTGTAAAGTAATAATTAAACACACAAGCCTTCTCTATCATGAGGCAGAACTGCAGAAGAAAAATAAAAAGGTAAACTTAATCTTTATTATGTCATAACTATCCTTCAACTTGGAATGGCAGCATAACCAGATTCTGCTCTACACCATACCAACATTTGTTTTATTTCAGCATGTGCCGAGATAATAAACACCAAACTTTCAAAGTATAGAATCAAAGCAAATGGTGGGAGTTTAAAAGCAAGCACTCCTGCCATTCAGAGCCAAGGAGAATTGTAAATGGGAGTTACAACAGACTTGACTTGGAGGTACTTCTCAAGTGCATGCATTCCCATATCCCTTCCAAAACCACTCATCTTATAGCCCCCAAAAGGACAGTCTGCATCCAAAACAAAGTAACAGTTGACATAAATGATACCTGCACGGATTGATCTTGAGACTCTGTTGGCCGTGTTTAAATTGTAGGTCACAATTCCTGCTCCGAGGCCATATTTAGTGTTATTTGCTCTTTTAATAGCCTCCTCGACAGTCCTAAAAGTACCACAAATGCAACAAAATAAATAAAAATTGAAATCGACACAACATATACTTGAATTTATTTATACATATTTTTCAACTAAAAAAAAAAAAAAAAGAACAGGTTCTTTTACTCTAGGCATAGTGTTATGCCCATTGAGCTGTGTACAGCAAATTTCAAAATCAAGGAAAACCGAAAATAAAACTTACTTGAACTTCATGAGAGACATCACAGGTCCAAATATTTCATCCTTCACAATTAGCATATCCTCCTAGCACATTAGAACCCAATTATGAAAGAGTATCCTCAACAAAATGCCAACATATCTTATTTGATTATCAGTAAATTCACTGCCGGTAGGTAAATCATTTTACCTTACAATCTATGAAAATTGTGGGTTCAATATAATATCCCTTTTCACCGCAGGCTTTGCCCCCAGTTAACAGTGTTGCCCCCTCTCTCTTCCCACATTTAATATATGAAAGGATATTCTCAAATTGTTTCTTGTCAACCTGCAACACAAAAAGGATAAGCGAATTTGTACATGGGAAGATCTGTATATCTTCTACACATGATGAGAAAAACAACACACCTGCGGTCCTTGTTGAGAAAGAGGATCAAAACGATCCCCAACCACCATAGTTTTAGTCTTTTCAGCTACCTTTTGAACAAATTTATCATAAATCCCTTCCTGAACATAAACACGAGGTCCAGAAAGACAGACTTCTCCCTGAAAGATCAAGCCACTTACCAATGTTACTACTCAATGTACATGGCTTTCTCGAAACATTTTCATTAATTGCTTTCTAAGAATTGATAGAAAATGGCCATGCCTTATTGTAGAAAACGCCAAGTAGAGCAAGATCAACTGCCATGTCTACATCAACATCATCAAAGATTATGATGGGCGACTTTCCACCCAATTCAAGTGAGACAGACTTCAAATTACTTTGTGCTGCAGCTTGCATCACTAACCGGCCTATTTCTGAGGACCCTGTAAAACTAACCTGAAGAAAGAAACATGTTTCCCAATTTAACAATCCATAGTGTAACTCAGGCATGAAAATTATAGATAAAAATTCAAGAGTTAAGAGTTACTTTATCAATATCCATATGCGAGCTAATAGTAGCACCAGCCTTGTGGCCAAATCCAGTAACAACATTGATCACTCCATCCGGGAAACCAGCCTGAATGAATTTACCAAAACGTTAAAAGAAGGTTTAGACAATCATGACCGACCAGCTATGAGTACAGTCGTACATTTCTACTAATCAGGGCTCGGGCAAAATTGAAAGTTAGCCACTAACTTGCGATTCTTGAAAATAAACACAGTTTCTCATACACACGCCCAGTGAGAGTTTATCAAATGGTTCATAGATATCATGTTCAGCCGTGTGCTGTGGTGATACTGCTAGGTAGGAGTTATTGAAACTTAATAAAAACTTTGAGTTCTATCCACAGTTATATTGACGCTTGAACTACAGTCAATACAGACACAATCATGTATAACTGTCATTTGATCAAGTATTACCAGCTTAGCAAGATGACCATAAAAGAGAGCTGAAAGGGGAGTCTGTTCTGCAGGTTTCACTATCAGTGTGCACCCGGCAGCTAAGGCAGGGGCAACACTTATGAAGAGCGCTCCACTGGGAAAGTTCGAAGGGATAATGTGTCCAACAACACCATAGGGCTCACGCAAAGTGTATCCTTGAAACTCTCCTGACATCTTTAGTGTCTCTCCATGGATTTTGTCTGCGGCTCCGGCATAATAGCGAAGGAGATGCGAACACATTCGTATGTCTAATGTCTTGCACAAACTGAACAGCTTCCCTGCATCTAAAGCATCCAAGGCAGCCAATTCTTCATTATTTTCGTCTATCAGATCTGCAAATTTCATCATTATTCGTCCCCTATCCTGACATCAAGTACAAGTAAACACACAAACTGTTTTGTCACACCCAAATTAACAACCAATTCTGACACATGAGCATGATAATGAACAAACGAATGTATAGAATAGACAAGCCCGAGACTTACAAAACCAGACATTCGAGGCCATTTTCCATTGTCAAAAGCATCTCTAGCTGCTTTGACTGCCAAATCAATATCTTCTTTATCTCCTTCTGCCACTCTTGTTATTACTTCTCCTGTTCTTGGATCTATTGTTTCAAATGTATTACCTGAATTTATAACAAAAAAAGCCAAATTAGACGAAAACAGATAAGAAAAATCACCCAACTCGTTTATATACATGCCACCTTATTTGTACAATCGAAGGTGTGATAAATAATATTGACGCCAGAGGCTAGATATAACTTATACACATTTTCTATGAAGCAAGGAGATAATTTTAAAATGCGAAACAAAAGGAATAGACAAATCAAAGGAAATGCAAACTACAAAGTATTATAAAGAAAATGAAGTTACACCTGAAACTGCATCAACAAATTCTCCATTGATAAACAACTTAGTAAACTTAATGTTTGGAATCTTGAATGACCCATCTGAATGCCCAGTGCTCTCCATCTTCTTCTTTATGTTTTTTTTTTCTTGTATGCTCTACTACAAGATTACTTCTCAGCAAAGTGTCCAAAATTTTTGATTTATATAGGGGAAAAGAACATAATAAATGCATATCTACATTATTTTTTTTATTTTTATGTTTTAAAGAACACAGAAATATTGTTGAAAGAGAAAAGGTTTGACTATGAATGTACATTGTGCATGACCGAGCCAGATATAACAAATGGTGGATGGGTTTGTTTAGGAGAACGTTTGGCAAGCTGGTAAAATTATTTCTGATAGTAATACAACATCAAATTACATCTCGGCAGTTCTTGTAGTCCCTTTTCCGTTGGAACCTGTACTTCCGTGGAACCCGTGGAGATGTTTGAGCTTTGTCGGGAAACCTGCACAGAAGAGAAAACCACCGGTGTTTGCACCGGTGTTGAAACTCCGATGATCAAGTCAGTAGAGTGAAGTGGAGGAGTTGAAGTGATTGATGGGACAAGAGAGCGTACCTAATGATTGGAGGCTGCCCCTATTTATAGGTGTTTGGTCGGTCTATCCGGCACCGTTGGATTGCACTTCTGATCAACGACTGGAGATGCTAGGCACGTGGGTGGCCTTAGAGCCTAGTGTTCCCTGCACTTGTTTGACTGTTAGTCAAACAGTGGAGAACAGCTGGCCTCGTGCCTTTCACGTGTTCGTAAGCTTTGTCTTGTCTGTGGATTTAATGATCCTGGGAGCATTTTAAGCTTTTTGCTTATCTACCATCCACGGTAGATGAGCGTTCGGGATATGGTACTTACATCGCCCCCTTCTCTGTGGCGACGGAGTCTTCTGGGGAGATGGCACAGAGAATACCTACTGCTCGCTCGGAAAATCCAATCTTGAGTTAATAGTTTTTGCTTTTAACTTGGTGGAAGTTTTGGCGGGAAAAGATGATGTGGAAGTCAACGAGGAACTTTGACCGTTTGCACATGCCTGTTATTAGATAAGTAGGATCACGTGCATGCCATGTGTGCCTCGAAAAGGTGCGTAACTTTATGGCTGAAAAGACAACGCCGTCAATTCTCCTCGTCAATCGAAACGTTTGCGTCGTTTGACAAGAGTAATAATGAAAGAGAGAATGTCTGTTTGAAATATAAATATCTCTTCTCTTGTTTTTTGTCTTTATTTTCTTCCTTCTTCTTCAGTCTGCCATTAACGAACTCTGTTCGTGTTTTTAGAGTTCTGAAGCTGCTCATCGTTTCCCGTACCTTGGAGCTTGCTTGAAGCTTTGTGTTTTCTTTCCTGGTAAGTTTCTTTGCTCCTTCTTCGAATTAGAATTCCTGTTTTTGTTGTTTGTTTTAGGAAATTTGGTGGTTTTCTCTCTTTTCTCCAACTGGGGTTGTTCCTTGTTCTGATGAGTTTTGAGAGTGGGGTTCAAATATGTTCTGGTGTAGTCTGAAGGTGTAAAGATCTTTGAAATAGGTTTTGCTGAAACCCTTACTGTTTGATTCTAGGGAGACTTGAGCCTTAGTTGTTTTTGTTTCTTTGTCAGTGTTCACGGTGCACACATTCTGTCGCCCCCGTTTCCTTCGTGAAGAATGGAACCAAATCCGTTAGGTATGCGCAAATGGGTAGATTACTTCAAGAAGGAAAGAAGTAACCCGAGACCACCGAGTAAGGAGAAGGGTGACGAGGAAAGTAGCAGTGGCTCTGTGTATTGCCTAGATAGGTTGGACCCTGATCTGTATGAGTGGAGGCCACAGTTGGATGTCTTCCGCCAAGTCTATCGGATACCACCTAATGTATCGGTGGCTCATTATTCTAGTGCTCTGCGATACTGTGATTATGATCCTGTTGCTGGGTCCGAGTCTATTGTTGTGACGGCAAACCAGATCAGAGCTAGTCTACGATTTCCATTGTCTACCTTGACAAGACTGTCTTGAATTTTTATAAAATGTCTCCTGGCCAAGGTATTGGTAACTTTTGGCGAATAATGAGGTGCTTTAATAGGATTAATGAGCATCCTGGCTACACCGTTACCTTAATGGATATCCGAAAGCATTACTGAGTTCGTCATTCAGAAAAGTCTCCAGATCACTACTACCACTTCTGTAGCCGGCCGTATAAGAGGCCTGTTGTTCGGTCTTTACAGACTTTTGATAAAGAGTGGCCCAAATTTCCGTTGGTTATTGGTGGAATGTTCGTAGGCTACGGGGATGAGCTTACCGTAGAGCTTGAGTATCCATGGTTTAACACCGGAGGTGTGCCTTATTTGTTTTCATTTTTTTCTGGGTTTTGTTTTCGGTTAATGAACTGTTTTTTCCTTGTGTAGTTATCAACGGTGATACCGGTGCATGTGAAGATACTACTGATTCCGTTGTTGACCGGATCCTGGGTGAAGAAGAGAAAGGTGATTCTATCAGCAATTACTCTTTGTTGGAGAGCATTACAGGTGCCGATCGCAACGGTAACCATCCCATCGATACTCGTGGAGTTCGAATTGGTCAGACTACTACTGTTGTGTTCGTTCCGAAAGGTGGTCCAAAAGAAAGACTTTCGTGTAAAGGTGAAGGCTAATAAGAGGAAGGTCAAGACTGTTGGTCGGAAAAAAAACTTGATAGCTGTGTCAGAGGAATCCGAAGGTGAAGAAAACGTGGTGCTTGACAAGTCTGCTGATTTGGAACCCCGTCGGCGAAAGAGAGCTCGAATGGATCCTAGCAATTTTTCTTTTGGTCCTGTTGCTGCCGATGATATTGATGATGATATTATGACCCTGCTGGAAGAAGATGAACTCGACATGGTGCAGCAGTTGACTCCGTTGCGTGAAAATGTTTGAGATAGTGGTTCTAAGCGTCAACGTGTTGACGATGGTAAAGGGAAAAATGTAGCTGATTCGTCTGTGGGTGTTGCTGAGGACCCCGTTACGGGTGATCATGGTGAGGAAAAGTTTGCTGGCAATGCTGTTCAGGCCCCATTTTGGCATCCGTTGCCATGTAAACTTGATGGGAGGCGCATCACTGTTGATGATTATGGATTTACTAACGGTGGTGTAGCTGGCGGGGCTAATCATTCTGGTATCACTCCTTATGATTATGAGCTGTTGGAAAAGTCGGATCCATGGACTTTGATGAATGATTTGGACATTGCCTTGTATACTGTAAGTGCCTGATTGTTTTGACTTTATATCATCTAGTTTTGACTTTATTTCATCCTTGGACCAAGTTTTTACTGCTTTTTGTTATGTTGTGCAGACCAAGACTCTTGGCTATGTTGTGAACTGTAGGTACTCTCATGCTTTGATAAAGGTGAAGTCGCTCCAAGAGGAAAGTAACTCTGCGAGAGATGAGCGCGATGCTGCTAGGGCTGAAATTGCCAAATATCAAGACATGGTGGCCCGAAGTCAAGCAACGGATCTGTCGGTAGTGCTTGAATCGAAGACAAAGGAGTGTGAAGAATTGAAGCAATGAGTCTCTGAATTGTGCGCCTCTGTTGATACTGCGAATGATGTCAAACAAGCTGATCTTGAAAAGCTTTACCAAGAGATGAAGGACGAAAAGGATGAAGCTTTGTATAAGCTAAGTGTTGAGAAAGATCAGGAAAAAGAAGAAGCTCTCGAAGCCATCCGT
This sequence comes from Aquilegia kansuensis, assembly GCA_020826895.1. Lineage (NCBI taxonomy): Eukaryota > Viridiplantae > Streptophyta > Magnoliopsida > Ranunculales > Ranunculaceae > Aquilegia > Aquilegia kansuensis. The sequence goes on along the minus strand of CM037004.1, from coordinate 38,165,875 downwards.
AAGACTGTTGGATACGAAAGCACATGAAGCTGATCTAGAGAAGGAATTTGCTGAAGTAAAGTCTAGTTGGAAGAGCAAATTTGATACATTGATGGCCGATTTTGATTCGGGTGTGAGGAGGGAGACGGAGCGTCGTATCGAGGAGGCCAAGCAAAAACGTAGGGCGCAGATGACTCGGAAGCCTGTTTTTGCTCCGTCGTCATTGAGTTCTGTTATACCTGCTCTTTTCATACTTTCCCCTGCCTCGTCGGTGCAACCTCCTCTTTCATCTAAGTAGTTTGTTTCGAGTGTGAGGAAAATACAATTTGCATTCTTTTCATGGCCGTGGGCCTTTAATACTTTATTTTGAGTTTGAAATTTTCGGTCCGTGGGGGCCGACAGACTAGTACTTATGGCTATGGGCCTTTTATACTTTTGTTTTTTGTTAAGTCTGAAATTCCCGATCCGTGGGGATCGACAGACTTGTTTTAAACTTCAATATTATGTTGATTTTGGCTAAAACGTCCATAATATCTTTAACATACTCAATTGTTTTGTTTTGCACATTCATAATATGCTTTGTTTGACTTGCTTATGTTTGTAATCGTGAAATTTGTGATCTAGTACTTTTAGCCCCGTCGTCACGGCTGCTAATTTCCTTAGTTCTAAATGAGCATGTAACCCTTAGGTTCTTCTCTGGATGAGGCATCCCACGGCGCAGGTGTTGCCTAGCCCCCATGGGGGACGAGACCGCATGGGTAAGTGCGAGGTTTTAACTGCCGTCTGGCTAGGACTCCTACCCACTAGTCAACGCCCTTGTGTGTGCACTGGGCTTCCTTTGTACATTAAGTACAGAAGGGCGACCCGTTACCCTTTTGGCATAGGTGTAACGAGGCTTCTCTTCAGTCAGTAAAGAGGTAATGATTGGGGGATATTTGACCCCGTAAAGTTTATACAAATAGTACAATGTTCAATACTTTGTTCAAAAGTAGATATATATTGATTCATCGATTAAATGCACAGTAACAAAGCTCACGGAAACTTTACACAAAATATTTCTTTAGATTGATAATGTTCCATCCATTTCGCTAAGATAGTACGCGTCGTTGACACCGACGCGTGTTACTTTGTAGGGGCCTTCCCAATTTGGTCTGAGCTTTGCTAGAGGGGGGTACTGTCGCCTAAGTACCAAGTCACCTTCTGAGAGTACTCTGGGCTTGACCTTTTTGCCGTATTGCTTGTGTAGCTGTCGGTGATAATGATCCAATTTGGTCTGAGCTCGGTACCGCATTTCGTCGACCAGGACAATTCTCTTTCGATTATGTCGCTGTTGATGCCGAGATCGACCACACATATTCGTGTTGTTGGTTTTATCATTTCTGGTGGTATGACCGCTTCCATCCCGTACGCCAGTGAGAACGGGGTTGCACCCATGGATCGACGCGGGGATGTTCTGTATGCCCATAATATCTCTAGGAGTTGCTCAGTCCAATTTGTACCCTTATCTTCTAGCTTCTTTTTGATCACTTCTAGAATGGCCTTGTTTTGACGCTTCAACTTGCCCATTTCCTAGGGGGTAATTTTGAGCGGAGAAAAATTGCTTGATGCGATATTTCTCCAAGTATTGCCCGACTTGTCCCCCTCGGAACTATGGTCCGTTGTCAGTGATAATGGCCCTTGGCAGACTAAAACGACAGATGATGTTTTCCTAGATGAAATCAATGACTTGCTGCTCCTTGACTTGTTGAAGAGGTACGACCTCTATCCATTTAGTGAAGTAGTCAGTAACCACTAGTAGAAAGACTTTGCTTCTCCTTGACTTAGGCAGTTTGCCAATGATGTCAAGGCCCCACATAGAGAAAGGCCATGGGTTGCTTATGTAGTGCAACTCTTCCGTCGGTGCATGAACTAGGCGACCTTGTAGTTGACATCCTCTGCATTTTTTAGCGTAACTCATACAGTCTGCTAACATGGTGGGCCAGTAATATCCGTGTAGGATTAGTCGGTGGGCCATTGCTTTGCCTGGTGAATAGTTACCGCAGGTTCCGTTGTGTATTTCGGTAATCACATCCAGGACATTGCTGGGATGGACACACTTTAGGCATGGTTCACCTACTGTTTTTCAATAAAGCTGATTGTTGATGAGTATGAACCGTTTGGCCTGTTAGGAAATGCTTCTAGCTTGGGCTCTGTCCTCAGGGAGGGATTCGGTCTGTAGGTAGAGGATAATTAGGTCCATCCAAGACGCCCCCGGGTGTGATGTTGCCATCGTTAGGCTCTTTGGGTGGAGGAATGATTCTTCTCGTTTGGACAAAGTTATTGTCCTAACGTCCTCATCGCCCATTGTTGCGACCAAGTATGCCAAGACATCTGCGTGTCGGTTCTCAGTACGATGTAAATGAATGACTCTTGTCGACTGAAAGCTTGCCAAGGTGTCTTGAAGGAGTTTGAGATAAGCTGACATGTTTCCAGTTAATGCCCTGTATCCTCCATTGACCTGTTCGGCTACTAACTTGGAATTAGTGAAGATAGTGAGCTCTGTTACATAGAACATTTTGGCTACCTGTAAACCAGAAAGCATATCTTCATATTCGGCCTCATTATTTATAACGGGAAATCCCAACCTTTTTGCTAACTCTACACGTGTATTCTCTTGAGTGAATAGGACCACGCCTACGGCGAACCGGTCTCCGCTGACGGATCCGTCTGTGAACAAGCGCCAGCCTGTAATGTTTTTTCAGTCATCTTGGGTCCTCTGATCATTGTTCTGTAAGAGATCCGTGTCTATGGTGATGTCCGAAGACCAAGTTAGGTCCTCGACGAGGAAATCAGCTAAGAAGTCAGCATAAACTTGGGATTTTTCCGCCTTTCGAGACTCGAACTGTATGTCATACTTGCTGAGAGTTATCGACCACTTTTCTATACGGCCCGCCTTTTCAATTCGGTGTACAGCTTGTTTCAAAGGCAAATTTGTGACCACGGTCATGATGTAGGCTTCGAAGTATGGACGGAGCCGTTGGGCTGAGAAGAACAGAGCTAGACCATATTTCTCAATTCATGTATACCTTGTTTCTGGATCTGTCAGTTTTTTGCTTAAGAAGTAGACCAGTGCTTCTTTGCTACTTTCGCGTCTTGTGAGAACGGCACTGACGGCGACCTCGGACACAACGAGATATATGTACAAAGTTTCACCTGGTGTTGGCTTAGATAGGATAGGCAGTTGAGCAAGGTAGCGTTTCAGTGTCTGAAAGGCTTACTCACACTCGTCATCCCATTTAAAGGAGATGTTTTTGCGTAATAACTGTCGGATTGGTCGACACTTGTTAGTGGACCGAGAGATGAACCTTCCTAGTGCAATGATACGTCCTTTTAGGATCTGAATGTGTTTCTTCGTTGTTGGTGAAGGCATTTCTGCTAGTACACGGATTTGGTCCTCGTTAACCTCGATGCCTCTTTTGGTGACAATGTAGCCGAGGAATTTCCCAGAGGTAACTCCAAAAGTGCATTTTTCTGGATTGAACTTCATTTTATATCAGCAGAGGATCTCGAAAGTCACCTTTAGATCCTTCAGATGGTCATTTTCGTCTTCTGATTTGATGACCATGTCGTCGATGTAAACCTTTACTGTGTTTCGTAACAATCCGCGAAACATGTACTCCACCGAGCGCTAGTAAGTGGCACCGGCGTTTTTGAGACCGAACGACATCTTTGTGTAGCTGAATGTCTTGTTGTCGGCGTAGAATGTTGTTTTCGGTTGGTCTGGCTCATACAGTGGGATCTGGTTGTACCCTGAGTAGCCATCCATGAAGGATAAGAGGGCAAAATCTGCGGTTCGATCTACCAACTCATCGACTTTGGGGATGACATACATGTCTTTGGGGCATGCTTGATTGAGATTTGTGAAATTTATCCAGACACGAACCTTGCCGTTCCTTTTCATAACAGCGACAATGTTGGAAACCCACTCGGGGTATTGAATTTCCTTGATTACTCCTGCTTTGGCCATCTTGTTTACCTCGGTGAGGACGGTTGTTTGGAGAATTGGCTTTATTGCCCGTAACTTTTGGACCACCGGTGTAGCGTTGGTGCGCACATTGAGTTTGTGACAAGAGATATCGGGGTCAATGCCTTCCATGTCTTCTATTGACCATGCGAACACATCTTAGTTCTGTTGTAGAAATTTAATTAACTGTTCACGGATTTCACTATTTAAACATGTTCCGATGTTGGTGATGCGCGGCTCACCACCGTTGGATAGGTCGACGGACTCTGTGGGTTCCACAGTTCTTGAATAAGGGATTGTAGGTTGTTCGTCGACCTCTTCCTGTTGCTGCTATTGGGTAGAAGAACCCGGTGACTCGTGGCCCCCGGTGTCCTTCATCATTGTGCGGACTGTTGCAAAGTGTGTTGTATGCGACAGCGCTTGATCGCTACGGATCTCATACTGACCATCTGTTGGGAACCGTATTCTTTGATGAAAAGTGGATGGTACTGCCCTCATGGCATGAATCCAGTCTCTTCCTAGCAACGCGTTGTACTCCGACCCTGCTTTGACGACTACGAACCTAGACATGACTGTCTTTTTGTGTGCCGTTACTGGTAAAGTTATTTTGCCCAGGGGTCTGCTGGAGCCTCCATTGAAACCGTAAATATTTCCTTTAGCAGGTGATAAATGAGTGGAGTTGAGTTTCATCTGTTGAAGTCCTCTTGTAAATAGAATCTCGACATTGCTCCCGGGCTCAACAAGGACTTTCATGACATTCCAGTTACCGATTGTGATGGTAATGACCAACGCGTCGTCATGTGGGGTTACCACGCCGTCGAGATCTTCGTCAGAGAAGAATATTGGTTCGGACTGCTGAACTTTGCTTCCGTTGCGCACTACTGGGTTCGCAATTGGTGAGTCTAATGCTTTTGGGCCGTTGTTGACCTGATGAACTGTTCGGATCTTTTTGCGCGACTTATTCTTCGATGGGCAGGTGCCTTCAAGTATCATGTTGACAATGCCTAGGACTGGTGGCTGAGCTCTTGGGGCCTCGGGTTTTTGTTCAACTTGGAACTCTTTTAGAAGACATTGTTTGTGCAGCTTGTTCAGGAATTTCTTGAAGGCGTAGCATTCTTCGATTGGGTGACTGTACTCACGGTGGTAATCGCAGAATGGCTTGCCGTCAATTCTTGTGCATCTCGTCGGGGGGAGCTCAAAGTACCTTTTGTCTCGTATGGCACAGAAGACTTCGAGGATAGAAATCTTGAAAGTTGGAAGCTTGCGCGGGGGTGACGATCGCCTTGGTGGGGAGTGGCGGTTTGGAGATCTTTTATCCTCTCGGCGTGGTTTCTTGTCGCCGGGGCGCTTGTCTTTGCCTTTTGCTTCCGCATCCCTTGGGTGGGCAGATTTTTCAGCACTAGGATTTCCTCTTGTGTCGGAGGCTAAGTTCGATGTCGGTTTGGGCGTTCGTGGCTGCATCCTGGCCAAGTTATCTTCTACCTTGATGTTCTTGTCAACTCTGTTGTAAAGGTCCGTCAGGGTCTCTAGCTGTTTGGAGATTATGTCGTTGTAGCCCACGGTGTCTGGTCGCAAGCCTTTCCTGAAAGCGACTACTGTTGCTTTCTCGTTCACCTCCCCCGTTGGTAGGACTTCGGTTTTGAACCTTGTCGTGAACTATTTCAAGGACTCGTGGTCACCTTGTCGGAGGTCAAAGAGTGTTGAAATGTCTGCCACTTCTCGCCTTTGATGTCGATAGTGAGAGAGAAATCTTTCTCTAGGTCATGAAAATTGTAAATGCTCTGAGCCTTCAAGGACTGGAACCAATCCATAGCGCTCTACACCTAGGCTGCTTGGGAATATACGGCACCGCATGCCATTGTACTGCCCGCCCTCCCAAAATGCTAGTTGATTTTTGAAGCGACGGAGGTGATCAACGGGTTCTGTGTTGCCGTCATAGACGTTGAACTTTGGAGGTACAAACTTGCTAGGAAAGTCGAACTCGTAGCATTGGGCATGCAACGGTCGTTTTTTCAACTTCTGGAGGTCGTCGGCGATTGTTGTTTTTTCCTTTGCATTGAGCTTATCTTGAAGCTGTCTTATCATTGCGAGCATGGCCACGTTATCGGGTTGGTCGGGGTCTTGAAGCTGTCTTATCGTGGCGGATTCACCGTGGCGTTGATCTCTTGTGACGGATTGCTCTGATAACGTTGGGGGGTTATCATGAGGCTCCAATGGTAGAGCTGGTGGGAGTACTGGGTTGGTACCGTTGGGTGGTGCCGAATTGGCACCTTTGGGTTGTGCAGGATTGGCACTGTTGGGTGGTGCTGGATCTCTGTCGTCATGAACTCCATTGGAGTGCTGATTGTCTTTAGAGATTAGGTTGATCGCTGCGGAGGCTATGAGGAGATCAATTTGTTGGAGCCGAATTGCTTCTCTTTTTATGGTGTTCTCTAGAGCTTGCTCTAGTGCCAGTGTTCTTGTGACATTTAGGAGCCATGCATTTTCTTGTGCCCGAATGATCTCTTGCTGCTGGAAGTGATCATTCGCGGTCTGCAGCTGTCCGTTGCGCTCCTCGAGCTGTTGGATCCGTTGCTGCATTGCTTATAACTCCTGGGCACGGGTCAGAGTGCCTTGAGTTGTTGTTCCGGCCATTGCTGTTGTGGAGATGCTTGCGGATAGTTCAAGGATCCTTCTAGCGCCAATTATGTAGTCCTTTTTCCGTTGGAACATGTACTTCCGTGGAACCCGTGGAGATGTCTGAGCTTCGCCGGGAAACCCGCACAGAAGAGAAAACCACCGGTGTTTGCACCGGTGTTGACACTCCGACGATCAAGTCAGTAGAGTGAAGTGGAGGAGTGAAGTGATTGATGGGACAAAAGAGCGTACCTAATGATTGGAGGTTGCCCCTATTTATAGGTGTTTGGTCGGTCTGTGCGGCACCGTTGGATCCCACTTCTGATAAACAACTGGAGATGATGGGCACGTGGGTGGCCTTAGAGCCTAGTGTTCCTTGCACTTGTTTGACTGTTAGTCAAACAATGGAGAACAGTTGGCCTCGTGCCTTTCACGTGTCCGTTAGCTTTGTCTTGTCTGTGGATCTAATGATCCTGGGTGCATTTTAAGCTTTTTGCTTATCTACCATCCACGGTAGATGAGGGTTCGGGATATGGTACTTTCAGTTCTCATTGTAGATTGAGTTTTGAAATCCTTCTGATAAGTTTCTAGAAATTAATGTATCATTATTATAAATGACTCAACCTGTTTTGTCTTTATTTGAAATATGTTCATATATCTAATTAAAAAAATAGTAATAAATACCCGAATCTAACAATTTAAATGATTTTTCTTTTTAAAATTAGATATAGTTTGGATGTAACATCAACTTGAAATTAGATGTAATTATTAGCAACTATAAATTATGGTTGATTTATTGTTTGGCCAGAATTAATCCTATACCTTCATACAGTTTTATTATTTAATGTCCAATTTTTTTATTTATATAGAGGAAAGAACAAATTAAATGCATATCTACTTACGCAGCAAAGTTTAATTGAACTTTCAACAACTTCAATAGACAGTATGTAAGAACATTGACACCAATCTCAACAAACTTATCTATCTCCCAATAGTTATGTGTTGACACATTAAATAAGAATTTTATTTCATTCTCGATGATTAAAACTTGAAATGTTCAGGAAATTAAAAATAAAAAACACACACACACAAGATTTTAGCACCATTGGATAACAAAATAAGGGTATAAAAAAACATTTTTGAGAAAGAGGCATCCTTTTTCGCAAAATAAAACAAAGGAATACTACTTATTATCACCAAAAAGTTTATGGAAATTGTTCTGGGACCTCATTAATAATAATAACATACGAAACACAAATAATAATAACAAAAATAACTTTTAAAATGAAATCTAACGTTCCAATGAGGCTATTAATCCAACGTTCCCGTTTGACCCTTACAATCAATGTTCTAAAAATCGCTTGTAGGAAGATAGGCGGTTTGGTAGTGCCTAGTGACTAGAGCGATTAGACGGAGATTAAACAGCTAGGGGCTAGGCGTTTTGAGGATAGCTTGTAATTATGGATTGACCGTCGTTATTGTCTTTCATCTTCTTGGTTTGGGGGGTTATGGGAGTACCTACACCTTCACAACCACCACCTCTTTCACCTCCCCCTCTGCCTCCACCTCCGTCGCCATTGAGGCCACCACCTCCGCCGAAACCTTGTCATTTGCCTCCCTAACGTGTTGTAGAACAACACAAGAAAATCACCACCATCATATCATAAAACCACCACCACCACCACCATTTTAAGTTCTATTATCTAGCTTTAATATAGAATCTGTTAGGTTAATGTTGGGGGTTTACCCAAATATTTTTAATTAAAGGTAGAATGGGGATTTATTTATTTATTTATTTTTAATGGATGGAAACTTTCATTGAGGTAAGTATATAAAATACTAATCATTGGCCTAGCAAACATAAAAGACCATTGCATGATCAGAAACAAACTGTTTTGTCTAGGTAAATTTCAACCCACATATGACTTCTTTTCATATTTGTTATCTGCTGCTTACATCTTGTTTGATAAATTGTCTGTGAGAATGCACTTGTGTAAATTGTCTGCTGCTTTGTTAAAAAAATCAAAAACAAAAAAAACTTCCATATTTTGATATTTCACCCTAAAGATAGCTTATACCATCCAATCTCATATGGTTTGACTTTGATTGAAGCTATTTTGGTCCTCTAACTTTGCTCAAATTTTTAGTTGAGTCCTTAAAGTTTAAACTGGTCAATTTGGTCCCAAATCTTTCAAAACGTTTGTAAAATGGTTTGGCCGTTTCCAAACATTTAACAGAGTCCAGTGGTAGTTTACTATCATACGTGGCAGTTTATGAAATGCCAAAATATAAGACAGAGAGGTTAATCATTTTCGATATTATTCAACTCAGGTTTTTCACTTCAGATATAGCTACTAGGCAATTGGGTAGACCACGTATGATAGTTAACTGCCACTGGGCAACTTTGTTAAATGCTTGGAAACATGAAGATAAACGAGTGACCATTTTGCAAAGGTTTCGAAAGATTTGGGACCAAATTGACCAGTTTAAACTTTGAGGACTTAGCTGGAAATTTGAGCAAACTTAGAGGACCAAAATAGCTAATTGTTCATAATTAGGAAGTTAAGAACTGCATACCTTTCTCGGCTTTTTAGCTAAGATCACGATTCAAGAGTTAAGAAACACATTTCAACTCTTTTGACAAAGATTTTAATTATTCTTTGAACTGTAATGGATTAAGAATACTTTTGTATCCTAATTCCTAATAGATAAGTAGATTAATTTTCATTGATAAGAAGAAAAAAACATGGTTGTGTGCAGGGGCGGAGCCAGGGTGTGTAAGGGTACGCACGTGCGTACCCTGAGATTTGGAAAAAAAATCATATTGTTTTTATACGTGGTTTCTGAAATTAATTTTTTTTAAATATTTGGTTTCCATAAATATTAAAACACTATTAGATATTATGGAATTTGAACTCTATTATGGAAGTAGAAAAAAATAAAATCTTCCTAAATTTTCTCTCTTAAACACTAAATGAATAACTCTCTCTCTTTCTCTCTCTCTCCAGTCTCCACTACTTCTCTACCACAATCTACCACAAATATTGTAATTCAATTAAATTTTTGGTAAATTTCTTGTTCATAATTCTTTTATCTTTAGATTTTGTATTATAGAATTTTTATTGTTTTAATACTACTGTAATTCAATTAAATTTTGGGTAAATCTCTTGTTCATGATTCTTCTGTAATTTGATTTTGTATTATGGAAATAATATTATTTTTTTATTTTCTTTAATTAGGGACTTAGGGTTTGTAAAGTATGAATATTTTTTTTGTTCTATAGTTAATTCAATGTCTACACTATTCAATTAAGTAAATAAATTGAATTTTGAATTGATTTTTCTCATGACGTGATGTCTTGTTGATTGATTATTTAATTATATTATTTGGTGTATTTTATTTGAAGATAGTTGTTTGCTTATTTTCAAATTTATGTGTACTATACATTTCTAATCATAAAGAACAAATTTATTTTTTCCTATTAATGCATTACAAAATTGAGTGTGCACCCTGACTTAAAATCAATAAAAAACACTAGCTTTTATGAAATATCTTCCAAATTATAGGTAAACACACTATAACCACATTCTGGTTGCGTGAGGAAGAACGAACACCGACTTTAAAAAGAGCCACCATGTAGCCTACTAATTAGATTGAAGCAATAGATGCACTTTAAAACAGAGAAAAACAGAGAAACCGTAATGAAACATGCAATGCAATACTACAATGATTTATTGTACTGTGACAAAGACATTGACCAGAAAGTACTCCATGTATTAGTCTTATATTAGCAAGTTAGTCTACTTAGATCAAGTTAGAATATCTTGCAACAACCAGGGAAGGATTGTCGAATTAAACGTATGGAGCGTGGGTCTGAGAGGTACACTTCAAGACATCCCTTTTTCATTCCTTGGTAATATAGGCATTTTAAATCTACGAATATTGCTAACCTTTCTCAACTCACTTACATGGATTTTATGGACAATCATTTTTTCTGGAAATATACCATCAGAGATTGGCCAGCTAACCAGTCTTTGCGTATCTCTCTAAATAATCTCACAGGTTACATTCCCACGGATTTTGGCAATTTGTTCAATGTCAATGGAATTTGGATTTCAAGAAATCTTTTAGTACACGTAATTTTATTAACTTAGAGAGATTATTAACTTATAGAGTGTTGATTTAGCTACTTATAATGTACCTCGGGACCAAAGAATTCTATTAACTTAGAGAGATATTAACGAATCGAGTATTAATTTAAAGAAGTTCTACTATAGGTCCAATTCCAACTAGTATAGGTAGTTTGACTAGAATAACCAGTTTATCCCTCTATGAAAATCAACTTAATGGTTCAATTCCTCTTTCTTTGGGTAATTTGACAAAATTAGGGTCTGTTTGATTCGAGGCCGGGAAATAGATTTACCGGGAAATCTCAATTTCCCATGTTTGATTACATGGAAAATAAACGGTAAATTTTGAAAATGAAATGATTTGTAAAAATGTTGGGACATATTGTCGCTGAATTTTTATGAACTCTCACTAAAATCATATTCACAACATTTTCCAATGATTTTCATGATAAATATAGTACTATAATCATTTTATGAAAATTTTATTTTCCGAATATTTGCATATGGTAAATCTATTTCCCTGTAAATTGATTTCCCGCCCGAATCAAACAGACCCTAATAGTTTTGTATCTTTATGAAAATCAACTTTCAGGCTCCATTCCGTTGGAAATGGAAAACTTAATATCTCTGGTGGATTTAGAATTACTAGCAAATCATTTAAGTGGTTCAATCCCGTCTTCGTTTGGTAATTTGACAAAATTGACAATTTTATATCCTTATGAAAATCAACTTTAGTCTTTATGGCTCCATTCCCTTAGAAATAGGAAACCTGAAATCCCTTATTTATTTGGTTTTTGTATGGAAATCATTTTCATGATTCCGTTATGTTAGAATTAGGTAACTTGAAATCCTTGGTAGAGATAGACATGTCAACAAATCAGTTTACATATTCTATCCCATTTTCTTTAGGCAATTTACAAAACCTATACATTCTAAACCTCTTGAAAATCAACTTTCTGGCCAATTCCTCTAGAGTTAGGAAACTTAAAATCACTTGCTAGGTTACAATTGTTAGATAATGATTTATTCCGCATTTGGGATTTCGATGAAAGAAATGTATATGAAGACATCATTAAAGTTACAGAGGAGTTCGACGACAAACACTGCATTAGTGTTGGTGGATATGCAACTGTGTAAAAGGTTGTCTTGTCAACTGGATAAGCAGTGGCTGTGAAGAAATTTCACCCAAGAGAGGATGGTGAACAAGTCGATGAAAACTCGTTTTCAGCTGAGATACAGGCTTTGACTGAACTAAGACATCGGAACATTGTGAAGCTTCACGGAATTTGTTCACATGCTCGACACTCACTCTTAATTTATGAATATCTCGAGAGAGGGAGCTTAGCAAAGGTATTGAGCAATTTGGAAGAAGCTGCCAGTTTCGATTGGATAAAGAAGATAAATAGCATTAAAAGTGTAGCTTCTACACATACATGCATCACTGGTGCTCCCCACCTCTAATTCATCGAGACATCTCAAGCAAGAACATTTTGTTGAAGTCAGAATATGATGCTTGTGTTGTTGACTTCGGTATTGCAAGAGTTCTAGATCTGAATTCCTCCAACTGGACTACCCCTGCCGGAACATATGGTTATATAGCCCCTGGTAATACTCTCTCCCTCTGACCCTCTCAACGTTTCATTTTGATGTCTATTTTCATGCACTCACAATAAATTTCAAAACTCACATTATATGAATACTCATTTAATTTCTTTTTCTTCTCATAGAGTTGGCTTATACGATGAGTTGACTGAAAAATGTGATGTCTATAGTTTTGGTGTGTTAGCACTTGAAGTGATCATGGGATGATGGGAAACCATCCTGGCGAATTCATTATTTCTTTAGCTACATCATCTTCGTCAGGTGGAGCCAATATTCTAGTGATTGATACACGACAAACGTATCCCATTATAGAGATCCTAAAAGAAGTTGTCTTAATTGCGAAATTGGCTTTTGCATGCTTAAAAACTCGTCCGAAATCTCGACCGACAATGGACTCTGTTTCGCATGAACTATTGACTGACAGGGCTATCTATTGGTGAGTACAGTCCGTCCACCTGATCACAGTTGGAAAACTGCCGAGGCTAATTGTCTGATTGTTTTACTCAGCTATGCTGTGTTTAACTTGTGACTGTTGAATCTGCAAATCTGTGAGCTTGTTGTATTTTCATTACGTTGTGAATATTAAAGTGTGAATATTAAAGAAGCAAAGTTTATATCTAACAACGCATTTAAGATCGCATTTTATTTTATTTATTTATGTACATTTCTTTACTTTAGGTTGCTAATCGTGCATGGAATTAGATGCAAGAAGGGAAAATAACAAGAAGCAAGTTAGAAGGACTAATTGTTTCTAAGTTAAACAAACTACTTGAGTTTCCAGTGGAGTTAGGTATCGAGATTGTCTTCATTACTGAAACTGAATTTGAGAGATAATAATATTTATGGACAATGGACTATGGCAATCTGCCTATCGAAATTGGAAGCTTAAGTGGTTTAGAATCTCTAGACTTGTCCATCAATGATCTGAATGGACCGATACCCAAATAGATTGGTGATCGTTCTAAGTTGTTGTACTTGGATTTTTTAGCACAAACATATTCAACGATAGCATACCATCTCAACTAGGCAATCTGGTTTTCCTCGGAGAGTTACTTGATCTTGGCCAAAATATATATGCTCGTTAGGGGGATTCCATCGAAATTAAGCTAGTTAAAGTACCTAGAGGATTTGAATTTCTCGCATAATATGCTATCCGGTACCATTCCACATTCATTTGAATCTTGTTGTTGCCGGGGAAATCTGATCATATCTGTTTGGCTAGTCGGTTTGTATGGGAAAGCTGGTATCAGTCCCTACTATCCAGTCAGATGTATCTTACAATGTGTTGGAAAGTAGTGTTCCTGACAACCAAACTTTTCAGCAGTACACGTGTTCGTGAAGACAGACGACGGGCATCAGCGGCAGAGAGGTTTTGCTCTAGCATTGTGTTATACCAATAGTTATAATCTGAATATCTAAGTTTTCCATTACATGCATAGTTGCACGTATATAGCTTATAATCGTAACATGGCAAGATAGGGTGACATACTGACATTACATGTAAATGTTCGTTGGACTAACATGCACATTTTGGTTCACCATGTAGTCTGTAGTTCCATAGTTATGCACTGTGAATGGCAGAGGAAAACAGAGGACACAGTAGTATTGAAAACCTCAGCCTAGATGATGACGGATTGACCTTTAAAAATTTAACAATGCTTTCAACGAAGCTTTTCCTTAATCGAATTGTCATTCATGATTTGTTTACAGCATCTTCGAAGTCATCTAGCGTAATATCTTGAATCATCGTTTTTGGGACCCCTACTGTGTGTCTATGTCAGAGCCAAGATTTTTGATTACAAACTCCAATTCTGTTCTGCCAAGGATGTTGATACAAATTACTAGACAAATATACTATTGAGTGAGGAATTAAACAATAGCAGTAAATAAGATGAACAAAACACAAGATCTCGAAGAAAATTATCTTCTTTAATAAGTATTATGAAGATTACAAGAATCTCTACCTCACAATACTCTCTAGACAAACTAAACCCTAGTTGTCTCAATATTTCTAAACACATTAAACCTTAGTGGTTTCTCTAAACAACTAAATAAGTTGTTTCACTATGTTTTGGTGGTATTACTTATCAAATCTTTCAGTGTAGGAGGTTGCACTCATAGTGATAGGTATAGTAGATGAAACAGAAGAGATCCAAGTGAATTGGAATGGAAAGGAAAAAAAAAGGGTGGCTGCTTTTAGGCCAAAACATCAATCTAAACAAGCACTAGCTTGTTTATCTATCTTGAAACAAGTAAGCACTACATGTTTCTCACTATATTTTTTGGTTTATGCCAAAACATATATTAGACCTTATGGAACAAGAAAACCTTATGGAAGTTTTTCTTTTCCTTGTCCTACAAGGAAAAGAACTGGTAAATTCACAAGTAGAATACACCTGTATCATGGCTCCCCCCTTTAGGAACTTAAACTCCCATTTAAGCTAGAAACTCAGATTAGAGAACCCAAGAGCTCCATGGACTTTGCTGAACCATCCAACTTTGCTTGGAACTTAACCTGCAGCCCAATATGAAACACTGTTTGTTTCCTACTTCGTGCAGTTTTCTTGCGCTCCAATATACAATCTTCCTTGAATGGCTCATCTCGATCACCATCATCATCATCTTCTTGATTAGAAAACAATTTTTTTTTTTTGCTTCTACTCGGGTTGGTTTTCTGCTGCAAAGTAGGTCACCACTTCAGATTTCTTTGATTATGTTTCTGTCATCTTCTTTGTTGTTGTCTTCTTAGAATCTTCCAAGGACCCAAGAACTTTACCTAACTTTCTATACTGCGAACGAGTTAAGACCATAACCCCTGAAAACTCAACCAAGGAATCGAACTTCGCTTTGATACCAACTTGATACAACTTTGGTTTTGATACCAACTTGATACAAATTGCTAGGTAAATAAACTATTGAGTGGGGAATTAAACAATAGCAATAAATAAAGATGAACAAAACACAAGATCTCGAAGAAAAGTATTTTCTTTATTGAATATTATGAAGATTGCAAGAATCTCTACCTCATAATACTCTCTAGACAAACTAAATCGTAGTTGTCTCAATATTTCTAAACACACTAAACCTTAGTGGTTTCTCTAAACAACTAAATAAGTCGTTTCACTATGTTTTGGTTTATGCCAAAACATCAATCTAAGCAAGCTAAGCACTACCTTGTTTATCTATCTTGAAAGAAGTAAGCACTACATGTTTCTATTTATATTTTTTGGTTTATGCCAAAACATATATTTATATACCAAAGATTTTTCTTTTCTTGAAATTCTATCCCTTATGGAACAAGGAGACTTTATTTAAGGTTTTCTTTTTCTTGTCCTACAAGAAAAAGAACTACTAAATTCCCAAGTATGATACACCTGTATTGTATCAGATGTGGTCACAAAAGAATTCGAGTGGTCGGGTAGGCTGTAAACTAGGAATACAGTAATATTTTTAAGATCTGCAGAAATTCATCCAAGAAACGCAAGACATCTTATGAAGCAGAATGCAGAGGCTTACGAGCTGCAGTTCAGCAAGGGATCCAGCAGCAACTGAGGCATGTTTTTCGGCTAAGTAGCAGGAGCAATACGCGTGCCATTGCCCAACCACCACACTAAACATATGGTCAAACACACTCTAATTAATGACTGATTATTATTAGTCAATTGTTATTTATCAAAAAAGAAATTTGAAAAATGAATGATGTTACTACATTATTCATTCTTTTGCGGTTGAGTAATAATAACTTTTTTTTTTTTTTTTTTTTATCAGCAAATACCAATTCACATCATCCAAGCTTCAAGAGCTAATGAAATACATTAAAATAACCATAGAAGATAAACAGTCAGTCTCAATGGTAGGTGCCTCTCCCCTCCTTGCGAATGGCTACAAGCAACACCTTCCTAGGACCCATTGGAAGCCCTAGAGCCTTCAGATCACTTTCTTCCAATAACTTCAAAGATTCATTGTTGATCTCTTCTTTTTAAAATTTTGAGAAATATTTCTCAAGACCTTGAGATAGCAACACACGTTCAACAGGATTTTGTTCAGCCTCCACATTTTAATCATCATGGTTTTTGAGAATAGCTTCTGTAGTTGTTTACTTACAACACACGCACACGAGAAAGTTCTTCCATAAGTATCATAACATCTGGTTTCTCATCGTGAAGATCAAACTCAGGCCTGCTACCCAAATTAACAATACAACAACCATTGTTGTTGGGTTTTCTATGTGTATAGTTGTGGGAAAACAGTCATATCTTTATTTGTGCTCAGTCATCAGAATCCAGATCCATCTTTTGGATTGGAAACTAGACATTTTTAGCTTTCCAATTAGTACGTGGCATGTCTTCTGATGAGTAGTAGTTTGCTGGAAAAAAAGAGGGTTGTGACAAGTTTTAGAAATGTGTTCGACGTCCGTATGTGTTTCATACATCCGTACATGGATATCACAATAAAATTCCTAAATGTGGACGTCCAATCCTAAATCTAGGGTTTGAACTTTTAAGTTGGAATAATATTAATAAATATGTGAATGAGCCTGTGACTCAATGGTAGCACCCCTCTTACAAAGTAGAGAGGTTGTGGATTCGAAACATGTCAACAGCTGATTATTGGTATAAGTTTTCAGACGTAATTTAAAGGGGTAGGGTCCCTTCAACCTTGCTTGCCAATAAAAAAAAATATATTAATAAATATTATTAAATGTTCTCTAATATTATTTATTTCTTAAAATACTTTTAAGGGTAATATTGGAATTTCTTGAAAATAGAAGAGAACCCAAAGTCCCAAACCCATCGAATTTTAAGAAAGGGTTGAAAATCTCTTGTTATGACACGAGCTTCACGTGAGAGTACCACTTTGCCCAAATGTCATTTTA
This sequence comes from Aquilegia kansuensis, assembly GCA_020826895.1. Lineage (NCBI taxonomy): Eukaryota > Viridiplantae > Streptophyta > Magnoliopsida > Ranunculales > Ranunculaceae > Aquilegia > Aquilegia kansuensis. The sequence goes on along the minus strand of CM037004.1, from coordinate 38,148,669 downwards.
CCAAAAACTCTGATGTAATAAAAGTATTAAACCTCTCATTCTTTTTCAAAAAGGTGTTGATTGTGAATTTGTGATAAGATGCATATATATTGGTAAACAACAACACATTTGTTTTCAATGAGCCCACAATACTATTTTCATGATTCATTTGTGCATAATTTTTTTTTTGTGTGTTTTTAATTTGTTTTTCTCAACCATTGGCATCATTTTTCATTATTGATTATGTATATTTTCTGTTAATGTGGGACACCATGATCATCATGATGGTAGGCTCTCTATAATTTGATACAACACTATCTATTAGATTAAGACATGCCACCAAAGTTGAGATGCCCACACACAAAAAGTATTAGAGCATGTTTGCCATTTGTGTCTCTTTAACATACTCACTCTCCCACTCTTCTCTCTCTTGAAGAACCAAGTACACTAGCTAGGAATCAATCAACTGAGAGAGATCAGAGAAGTAGTACTTGTTTCTCATTATAATCATGAGGTTATTATGTATAGCTTTTGTTGCTATGTTTTTCTTTGAGTTTTTCTCTTTGATTTTTTGTGATCATTCTTCTTCTAGTCCATTTCCAAGCAATTTTCTCTTTGGAACTGCCTCCTCTTCTTATCAGGTGTGTACCCTTTTCTTCTTATCATTTGTTTTAATTTAAAAGCTAATTTCTTTAATTAGAATGTCAATGAGCTTCATTTGTCTTTGCATGTATGTTGTACTGTGATGATCAGTTTGAAGGAGCATATCTAAGTGATGGAAAAGGTCCAAGCAACTGGGATGTTTTCTCTCATCAAAAGGGTAATTAAGTGGCTGCTGGATATATTTCTCTCATAGCTTCAATTATTTGAAAATTAAAGAGGGTATATACTTATATTGTTGTTGCAGGAAGAATCATGGATGGAAGTAATGGAGATGTTGCTGTTGATCATTATAATAGATATCTGGTAATTTTTTTTTTTTTTTTTCTGGTTTGATGTTTACTTTGATTTACAAAGCAAATTGTTAATGGCTGGCTACTGCAGAGCTAAGCTACCCTCTTTGTATTTTCCCCCATTGTTGTTCAGTTTGTGTGTATATATGTTGGCGAGAGCGCCGAGAGGGCCACCACCTTTTCTTCCATTTTGGGCCAAAGATGCTTCGAACATAAAATTATAATTGTCGATATTTGCTGGATGCATGTGTTTGTGAAACTCAATTCAACTAATCCATTGTTATATATAAATTTGTTTGGTTACTGTCGAAAACAGGACGATATAGCATTAATGCATTCTCTTGGAGTCAATAGCTATCGCTTTTCGATATCATGGGCAAGAATTCTACCAAGTTAGTGATGAATAAACATTATATTTTGCCTTTGCTACAAAGATCGTAAAATCAAATTCACTCATTTGATTAAACTTTTGGCTTCTACATATAGGAGGAAGATTTGGACCTGTAAGCCATGCTGGTGTCGAACATTATAACAATCTCATCAATGCTCTGCTAAACAAAGGTGTGTCTTTCATCTTTCTAATCTAACTGCGGGCCTGTTGCCTTTGGTGTCGCCAACTTGGTGGAATAAGATAGCAGTTAGAAGTTAAGAAGCTATATGCCTATATGCCATATTCGCCCACACATATTCTATAGGTCAAGCCTTGACCTATAGAAATATACTACTAAACTCAATGCTTTGGTTTCTTGCAGACATCCTGTATTGATTTTGCTATCGATAATGTAGTTCCCTTCCTCCAAAAACACTGCCTTTAATTTGCAACCCGTTTCCAATGTTGGTACGCGCTGCTCCCCGTTTCCAATGTTAGATGCTAGGATCCCTCTGCATTCAGCCTCTACAGATGTTTTACCATGTCTTGGTCCATGCACTGCAGCAATATATGTTCATTTGTATTTCATTACTAATGCAACAAATGAAGAGACAAAAAGAGGAAAGAACATCACTAAAGGCTTGAAATAAACTGACATTACACCACTGTTGAGAATTATATGCTAGTACTTTTTAGAAAAATAACATTAATGCTTGCATTTTGAAGGGTAATAGAAATTTTCCCTCGGCGAGATAATAATTCAGGTCGGTCCTAAACAATCTTTGTTATATGCAGGAATTCAACCCTTTCTTACTTTATCACATTATGATTCTCCTCAGGAGCTTGAAGATAGATATCAAGCTTGGTTAAATCCTCACATACAGTAAGTATGATTCTATTGAATATGTGTCTATCTACGCAGTTAATGCTCATGGACATTATCTTGAACCTGTAACTTGAGTTTTGGACTGCTATACTGTTAAACTTTGTTATGACTGTTTTAGGCAAGGGTAATTAGGCATTTATATGGAAGACGTTCATTTTTTTTCAGGGAGGATTTCAGATATTTCGCAGACATTTGTTTTGAAGCGTTTGGTGACCGTGTAAAGTATTGGACAACCTTCAATGAGCCAAACATCGCTGCAATGCATAGTTATCGTACGGGGTTGTACCCACCGTCTCGATGTTCAGGGTCGTTTGGGAATTGTACATATGGGGACTCAGAGACTGAACCGTTCATTGCCGCACATAACATGATCCTTTCCCATGCGGCTGCTGTTGATACTTACAGAACCAAATATCAGGTACCAAAAGCAACAAAATAAATCACTTGGTTTGCTGAATATAATAACAAGCATATGTGTTTGATACATTCAACCCTTCATCAGACTAGACTAGAAGTAGACTTCTTCGAAAGGAGATTCACTAGTCTATTCTTATGAAAACTTTGGTGCTTGAAGTAGTGAGATATCGTCAATAGATTAGTTTGTAGATGGAGAAACAGAGTATAGAGGTACTTGAACAAAATTTATTTAACTTCCAGAAATTGCAGTAATTACTCTCTCTTCTTCATTTGTCATGCTTGTTGGCACGTCAACATTACACTATCATTCCATTGAGAAAATGATATTAGAATCACATTACGATTGATTGTTGTGTGCCCGTATCTTATTTTTATGTCACTAATCATTCAGCAAAAACAAGGAGGTAGCATTGGCATTGTGATCAATGCGATGTGGTTTGAACCTGTTAGCAATTCATCTGAAGACAAGCTAGCAGTCCAAAGAGCTCTATCATTTCTTGTGAACTGGTAAATATTTCTATGCATTCGTGAGTCTAGGTTTACATATGAAACTGTACAAATCAGCATGATACATCAAGCCGATGAATATTTTCTTATTGCAGGTTCTTGGACCCTATTATATTTGGAAGATATCCTATAGAGATGCAACAAATTCTAGGATCCAGTTTGCCGAAATTTTCAAAAAATTATTTGACAAAATTGCAAAGAGGTTTGGACTTCATTGGGGTCAACCATTACAGTACTCTGTATGTCAAAGATTGCATTTCCTCTGTCTGTAAAGCTGGAATGGGGAGTACAAAAACAGAAGGGTTCGCCTTACAAGTTGCCGTAAACAACGGTGTTCTAATTGGAGAACCAGTATGTATGATCAATTTAGATACCTCCTTCCATCCCCTCTGTCTCGATCTTGTAGTTCCAACATGTTAATGGATTTTTACATTCATGCAGACTGCTATGGAGTATTTCTACGTGTGTCCACGAGGAATGGAAAAGATAATTACCTACTTAAAAGAGAGATACAATAACACACCTATGTTCATTACAGAAAATGGTGAGACATCTTTCTTTTAAGAATCAATCTAGCATGTAGTTTGGATTATTAGTTATGGATTGTATTTGGTTTTATATAGGATATGCTGACGCAAACAATCCAAATGCCACCACTGAAAGTTTCTTGAATGATTTCAAGAGAATAGACTACACGAAAAGTTACTTGGATGCTTTAGCAACAGCAATCAGGTACCACGAATAACAGTCTTAAACATGAAAGTATATGAAATGAGGCATTTCAGAAACCCTTTTTAAGTGCTAAAAGATCTGTTGGTTTTCCACAGGAAAGGAGCAGATGTGAGAGGATACTTTGCTTGGTCTTTGCTTGACAATTTCGAATGGATATTTGGATATACAAAGAGATTCGGACTCTATCATGTAGATTACACAACACTGAAGAGAACTCCAAAGTTATCAGCAACATGGTATAAACAGTTCATTGCAAAACAAAATGTAATCAAATCATTGGCTCAAGAGAACAATGACAAAAACTCCATGTAATTAATATGCATTACACTGTTCAGAAGAATTTTAACATATATGGATGCATGTAATGTAAAGATATAAATGCAAAATTTCCATTTCTTGATGCAGAGTATTACAGTATTGCAGAGTATTATATTAAAAATGGTGACGAAAATAATCAGGAAGCAGAGTATTACAGTATTGGCTTGAAACATTGTGGGTATTGATGATCCACGGCTAGACTGCAGTAACTCACATTCCAAGTTCTTTGCATTGATATCTGATTAGTTGCATCTAATCCAAAAAGCATAGAGTTCATAGAACATTTCCCTTTCGTCGACACTATACATATATGGATGGATGGAATATAAAGATATAAATGCAAGATTTCCATTTCTTGATGCTTTCAAGTAAGGGTATACAATAAATTTACACCAGTATTGTTCACAAAGATATCCAATAAATTTACACCAGTATTGTTCACAAAAACAGTTATGGATTGTATACTACATATGATCAGAAGAATAATAAACTAACAAGTTATTCAAATAGATCTAGTGATCAAATGAAAATTAATACAATACCTGCAAGTGACAGAACAGAATCTCAGATACCACCAACCATTCCGATACCACCCATTCCCATCACATGGTTAAAACTTGAGATTCAAAGTAGTATGTAAGAAAAGACTCCATTGTTTCAAAATTAATACCACAAGTCTGTAGTGTAGACTAATCAATTGTGTGGAGAAGTGCCAATTGCCTTTATATGTAACTTTTCAGCGGCTCTAGGGGTTTTCTCTCTTCCTTCCTCTTAGTTTCTGGTTGATGGCCTTAGGCCGGAGAAACCATGGGAAACTATGGAATCTCTCTAGATTCTCGCCCCCATCCTCCAGATCTTTCAACCCAATCCCTTCAAGCACTCCCCTTTGAACCCCAACCCCTTGCTCCCCCTAAAAACCCCAAATCACCTACAATCTCTAAACCCCAAGGCTCTTAATTCACCAACTTGGTGGATGATTCGATTGCAGATTGCAGTAGCAAAGAAGTTGAGACTCAAATTCGAAACTCTTCCACTAAGACTCTAAGAGATGGAGCTCGCTGCTGAAGACACCACCACCCTCTGCAGGTAAATTACCTTTAAGTTTTCTTGACCCTACCTTTCATTAAGGGTGCGTTTGATTGCAGAGTGGGAAAAAAAGGGAGTGAGAATTATTTTAGTGGGAATTTTAATTAATTTCCCACTATAGTGGGAATGACTTAAAAAAAATTCTCACTTCAGTGTGAAAATATTTTTAAGTTTTCTCACTTGATCAAATAAGGGTGTTTGATTGACAATGAGAATTCTAATTATTTTTTCACATGTTTTGTTTGATTACAATGAGAAATTAAGAAGGAATTGATGAAATAATCCACCAAAATCATAGATCCACCACCTAAACTTCGAAATCAACCTCCACAATCATAGATTTTGAAATCAAAATGTTAAATTTCCAAGTTTAAAACATGAAATTAACACCAACAATATATAATTCATCATTTAAATGATTAAATTTGACTTAAACATCATGAAAATACACCAACCACCACCTCAAAATTTGAGCTCCACCACTAAAAACCCTAATTCCCATATCTCAAAACTTTAAATCCACTCACAAAACAATAAACCCACTGACTCAATGTTTGATTTCACCACCCAAAAGCTGAAACCAACCACCAAAAATTATAATTTACCACCCAAAACTCCAAATCTACCACGACCAAGGTTGAAAGCAACAATCTAAAACTTCAAATGTATAATCATAATGTAATCAATGGCTAGATATCCTTCAATATCAATCCAATGGTTTGTAAGAGGTGAGAAAATGTTTAAGTTATTTTCTCACTCTTAAATTACTAGGGGGGAGCTAAGAAAATCTTTTCTCACTGTATAGTGGAAAATTGCTATACGATGGGAAAATACCATTTTCTTTTCCACCCACTTAAATTGGCAATCAAACACGTGAACAGTGTTTATTTTCCACTGGTCCAGTGAGAAAATGCTTAAGTTTTCTCACTACAGTGGGAAAACTTAAGCAATCAAACACACCTAATGGTTTTGAGGATGGTATCAAAGAATGGGAAAACAGGCTTGTGGGTTTCTTTCTTGATAAAAAAACTCCCTTTTTTAGTGGTTAAGAAATGGCAGATTAAGGGCAACGTAGATGTTGCTCTCAATGGTGATATGTATTACTTTAATTTTGCTAGTGAATAATATAGAAATGCAGTTCTTGAAGAAGACCAATTTTCATTTTGGGCAAACTGTTTGTTGTGAGGCCTTGGTCAAGAGAAATTGAAGAAAACAAAGGCTCTATTACTACAGTTCCAATTTGGGTTAAAGTGTACAATGTCCAAAATATCTCTGGAGTGGGAAAAGATTCAGTAAGCTAGCAAGCTCATTAGGTAAACCAATTTGTCTAGACAAGGTCACTGAAGGAAAGCATATGCTAACATATGCAAGGGTTTGTATTGATATTCCAGCTGACAAAGAGCTTTCAAAAGAGATCAACTATGAAACAAAGCATGGGAAAATTCTATCTATTGTGCTAGACTATCCATGGAGACCTCTATTGTGTACCAATTGCAAGGTCTTTGGGCATTCTACTCAAGAGTGTGGGAAGAAGTTTGAAGTCAACAAAAAACATAAACCTTTGTATGATAGGAAGAAACAAGAGAAGGTGCAACACCAAAATTCATGGAGAAGGAAAGATCAGAATGCAACTAAGGCAACCACAAACAACAAAGAAAAGGAAGGACAATCTAAGAACACCAGAAAGAAGGTACCTAAAGCAGTAGGTATTATTGGCTTGCAACAATTTAATGTATCAACAAACAAATTTGGTTGTTTGGAAGTGGAAGAACACGAAGATATAGTTGAAAATGACAAAGAGGATCAAATAGAGGAAGAACATGTCACACAAAATACACAACATATTCAAGAGTATGAGCAAAGGGAACTTGTTAATGACAAGGAAAAGGGAGAGCTTAACAGTGAAGAGAAAAAAGAAGAGGGGGAGACTGACAATGAAGAAGAGGAAGAAGAAGAAGAGGAAGGAAAGACGGGGAGTGAAGATGAAGAGCTTGACTATGAAGAGGAAGAACCTGATCGCGAAGAGGTAGTGAGAGAGACTAATAATGAAGAGAAAGAGGAAAAGCCAGGTTCTGAAGAAGAAAAAAGGGTGGAAAAATTGCCAGGGGCATACACTTGGTTTGTGTAGTGAGACCTCTGTAATTCAAGACTCAAATGACAACTCTCAAGTCTCTACTGATAATGAGTCATCTCAAAGTGCTAGAGACGTTGATCGCGTGCATTTTCGAGTTAGGAATCAGAATGGTAATATGGTTACTATAGTCAATGGGGTGAATCCTAAATTCTCATGTTGGAAAATAATTAAGGCCCTTAACAAAAAGTTCAGCTACAAATGTGAAATTGTTCAAGAACCGGATTTGGGTGTTACAATTCAAGTCGAGGGAGACCATAGAAAAATATTGCAACCTTATTTGTCGAGGAGAAACTTGCGTCTATAAACCATATTAAAGTTCATAGACCAATGAAATAAAAAAAACAGGAATGTGACAATCAAAGATGATTTGGTTGCCCATGGAAATTATGTAATCTGGAAAAAGAAAGTATTTAGTGTTATGGATGCCGTATGGCAATGTAATTCTATTATTTATCTCTTATAAAACTCTGGTAGGGGTCTGCCTAGCCCCAGCTTGCTTTTGCAAAAAAAAAAAAAAAAATTGTGTGGAGAAGTTGAAGTGATGCTTTGGGGAAAATTAGGGTTTTGGTTATGCTTTTATACACGGGGAATAGCTAGCATCATGGGCTTTGAGGCAGCTCAAGCGATATGGGGCCTTAGGCAAACCAAAATTGAGGCCTTGCTACCCAGAGTTGGCTTAGTGGTTAGGGGCTGCTTGGTTGTGTGGTTGGGCACACGGGTCAGGGGTTCAATTCCCAACTTAGACAATTATGCCTTAAATGGGAGGCCATGGCGGTGGATAAATGTGCTAGCCTCCCCTGGGATTTAATTCCAGTAAAAAAGGCCTACCGAAAAAATAAAATTGAGGCCTTTCTTTCATGTAGAGATCAAAAAATTTCTTAAACGAAAATCGTAGGATAATTGTATTTTTCTGTATTGAATTTGGCCATCTCCTATAGAGAATATAGCTCCCATCTTAAAAGTCGCAGCTGCCTTACAAATGGATTTCCAGAAGAAAGAAGCTCCCTTAGGAGGTCTGGAAAGTTCTTCCCAGTTTTCTCTCCACTTAGGATATATGCTCTTGAAAGAATCCCTCCAGAGAGATTGTTTGTTTTGATTAATTTCTCACCATTGTTTTGACATCAAAGGTAAATTCATTTCTCTATATCTTTTCAGCCCCAACCCTCCTTCACTTTTTGGTTTGCAAATATTACTCTAGGCAATGGCATGAATTGCATTTGAGTTTTTTGTGCCATTCCAAAGAAAATCTCTGCTGATCCTTTCCATCTGATCACACACACTGACAGGGATGATAAAGTTGGACATAACATACACACGTATAGGTTTTACAACAGACTTGAGAAAAACAACTCTGCCAATTTGGGATAGGACTTTAGACTTCCACCCTGCCTCTCTTTTTCTAACCCTGTCAACTAAAAACTGAAAATGTTCAACCTTGGATCTACCCACCATGACTGGAACACCCAAATACTTGTCTTTCTGACTGAATCTTTTCACTTTCCACATCCTCATGAACATTTTTTTGATGCCTTGCATGTACATTAGAACTGAACAGGACATAGGATTTCTCAAAGTTAACAACGTTTCTGTAAAACCCCAGGTTGACAGGTGGTTTGCCGAGGGGGTGGGTCCTATGGCACATGAGAGGAGGATGTCCTGATATTGGAATATAGGTATAGATTCGTCATATATAATCACCGAGGCCTTTTGAGCTCATGATAAGTCCTCAAAAGTGTATATTTATCCCCCGAATAACACCTTGTTTGTTTAGCACTTAGCTTATATTATTGTCTATTGATTAGTCTTTTCTTGTCATTTGTATAGGTTTCATGAGCCGAAATGCGAATATTGTGTTAAAGACCACCAAAAGTCAAGAAAAGCAACCAAAAAAGTGTTATTTGCACTAAGGAGGAGAATTGATATTTGCACCTACAGATCTACTGAGGGCACCCCACGGTTGGTCCTGTTGACTTGATTTTATGGTAAAGTGGGGCGGTCCAAATCTCAGCCCAAACCGGGTCCTATTGAATCCCACAAGTCAGAATTTTTATTTTAGGCCTTATTTAAGGTCCAGTCTTAAAAAGGCTCTACAAGGACATCCAGAAGTCTGATTTAGGCCCATGAGCTGTCCAATTGAAGGTCTTGGTCCAAGATACAACTTAAGCCCAAGATAATTAGGTTTAACTGAAGACCTAATGCATCTAGAAGACCAACAGCAGCAACCACGAATTTGACCTAATTTTGAAGTCTTTGTATCCAAGAATTATGCTTTGTATTTTCTATATAAGAGAAGTAGTAGTTAGGGTTTAGGATAGTCAATGCTTGAGAGGCAAAAGTTTATCTTCTGCTTCTTTTGTATTGAACTCAATTCTTATTATCAATCAAATCAAATCACTTTACTTTATGATGTTTTGTTATTTAATTATTTATTCCATGGTGTCATCATCAAGGATGAGTAGCTAAATCTCCTTGAGGGGATGGATGTGATAGCCCAATATATGTGCAATATAACAATAATAAGGCAAACAATAAAGCAATAAACAAATAAAGAACACACGATATTTTTAACGTGGTAAAACCCAATATGGGAAACGTCCACGGTTGTCCTCACGACAACAAATAAATCCACTAGATGAAAAGATATTTACAAACCTATCAACTACCTACAATCACTGCGAGTTGACACTCCTGGTTATCTCTAACACCTTGACTTCACCAGAGTACCTTGATGTACGCACAAGACACTCGACTTCTTGATGAACACACAAGAAGACTCGAAGCCGAACTATGAAACAAGCTTACAACAGAGTTCCTTGATGAACACACAAGGATACTCGACTTCTTGATGAACACACAAGAAGACTCGAAGCTAAATCAATATAAAAAATAATAGGAAGATGAATTGGGGAAAGATAGAAGTACACAAAAGATCAATTGAGGAAGAAGATGATCTTTGTGGAAGAGCCAACAAACAAACTAGGGTTCTATGGAGGCTAGGTTGGAACTCTTGCCTTTCACATAACACCAACGACCTATTTATAACCTAGGGTTTGAAACAAGACAAAATGGGCCGGATAGAACAAAGTTTACATTGGACGTACGTACGTCGAAACAGCGTACGTACTTTCTTACCCGAAAAAGTTCGCTGCCTGCTTGGACGTACGAACGCCCTAACTAGGTACGTACGTCCTGACCAAAACATGTTTGCTGCCTAACATGACGTACGTACGCCCTAACTAGGTACGTACGTCCTAAACCCAAAACTTACTTTTGACACAAAGACGCGAGGACACAGACTCGGGACGATGTGCGTACAACTTGGTTTTCCTAACAATGAACTCAAGGCGAGATAACCATGGACATCTAATGTCACAAAATTAATGTCAAACAACCGAGTGCCGGTTTCAGGATGAAGCACTCTAGATAATGCTAAACTGGGACTGCAAGGCAGACCTGGCCTAAGGAAAGTGAAACTTAATATCAATTGATTGCAATATCCTAAGCTTTAAAATTGAATCAACTAAATCCATTCTATCACGATGTTCATTTGAGATATTGAACAAATATTTCAACTAGTACCGCGTGAACTATTCTTTGATTGGAGCACAAGCTAGGAATTGGGTCTGGAACCCCCTACAGATCACGTCTGTAGAATCACTGTGGTTTATTAATTAAGGGACGTTGCTTACGCACGGAAAACCTCCTACACTGGTTATTCGTTACCTGACTCTCAAAATATAGGAAGAATTCACAACGGAAGCTTGGAAAAAACTTATTGACTTGGGTGAACGCAATATTGAGTCAGTTTTTGAGCCCCTTATTAGATGTTTTTGAATGGTTAAGACTTCTGTGGCATATGTAATGCGCATGTTGCATGCATTTTAGATCAGGTAAAATTTTGTCCAAACATATTCCAATCTACGCAACGAGCACAATCACGAACCTCACTCCTTCTCTTGAGGAAGAGTTTAACGACTCAACCTCCGTACCTTCTGAAGAAGAGTTCAACTACTCAACTTCTTTTTTTTGAAGTAAATCCTGCACCTATGGCTCTAGAAGCTACCCTTCGGGATAACTTTTGACCTTTGGCCACTAGGCCACCTACCTGCATAGTCTTGCCCGAGACAACTGCAAATAGCTATGGCATTCGCCCTCATATTGTGTGCATGTTGCCTAAGTTCCATGGACTTCCACGGGAAGATCCATATCACCACCTCAATAAGTTTCTGACTGTTCTTAATACTTTCAAGGAAAAACATTTGTCTGAAGAGGAAGTTAGCTTCAGATTGTTCCCCTTTTCTCTTGAGGATCGAGCATCTCACTGGTTACATAGCCTTCCTTCCAATTCTATTAACACCTGGGCTCAACTAAGCAAACAATTCTTTACCAAATATTTTCCAATTTTTAGAACCAATGATATTATTGATGCCATCAGAAATTTTCGGCAGAAAGAGGGTGAGGTTTTCTTTGATGCATGGGAGAGGTATCAAGACCTATTTCTTCAGTGTCCACACCACAGAATTGATGACACAGAAAAGGTCAGGATCATGTATAGAGGCCTCAATTATACAACTAGAAACAAGGTTGAAGGCATGAATGGTGGAGCCTTTCTTGATATGTCCAAGGCTATTGCATTCCTTCAAAAATTAGCTAATAATACCCAACAATGGGACTTACCGACCTACCTTGAGAAACACTACCCTGGACTCTTATGATAAATCTAGAGGCATGTATGAGGTCAAACCCGACCCCGAGCTTAAAACTTTGCTTCATGGTTTAGTAAAAAAGATAACAACACTTGAGGTGTCCTTAATGCCCACATCACCTGTTATCAGTGCCTCCACTCTCCAATGTGATGCTTGTCAAGACCAGACCCATATTGCCGAGTTTTGCACTCTCCTTTTTAATTCACCAGAAACTGAGGATGCCCGTGCCTTCAACTACGCCGGGGAAACAAACTTCACAAGGGGCAATGCTACTTACCCACACATGGACCGTTCAAATCTGTCTTACACTAATAATAATGCTTACATGGTTCCACCTGGTTTTAATAACTTATGGGCAACGTGGCAATGCTACCTATGTTGGTAATATTGATAATCTGAACAATGTGTCAATTCCCCCTTATTCGAACAATGCTCATCACATGAGTAGTTCCAGGGACTAAGTGCCAACCAATCAATCTACCCCTCCTAAGACCTCCCTTGAGGATGTGCTTGCACGTTTCATTCAACCCCTCCCAAGCCATCCAAAGGATTGAACAGAAACTTGATGAAAAGGGCAAATTTCCGGGACAAGCAATCTCGAATCCCAAGGGCAAAGAAGGTTCCTTGGTGACGGAAACTCCGTCTACATCTGCACCACTTGCTGAAGTTAACTCGGTCTCCACACTTATGTTAGGTAAACAGGTTGATAATCAGATTAATTATAACCAAGTCCTAACATTATGACCCCGGTTACCACTACACCTGTTGCCCCACCTAAAGGTCCAGCTAATGAGGCAACCACCTCTAAGCCAAGGATACATACCCGTAAGATTGTGGACTCTCCACTGCCTTATGACCCACCCATGCCTTACCCCCAGAGACTCACTAGGTCCTTACAGGAAGTACAAGCAGAGGAGGTACTTGATGTGTGTAAACATATAAATATTAATATACCTTTCCTCACGGCTATAAAACAGATACCTTCTTATGCCAAGGTTTTGAAGGACTTGTGCACCGCTAAGAGGAAAACAAATGTGCTTGAAAACGCGTTTGTGGCTGAAGAATTCTTTGTAGTTGTCCAACATAACGGCGTGGTAAAATATAAAGACCCTGGAAAACCGACCACACCTTACAAGCTTGGTGATAAGTTCTTGGGTAGAGCTTTGTAAGACCTGGGAGCGAGTGTTAATATCTTGCCTTACTCCTTGTACCTCAGCCTGGGTCTAACATACATGAAACCCACGAACATGTCTTTACAACTGGCCGACAGATCATTGAAAGTACTTAGAGGAATAGTTGAGAATCTATTAGTTAAAGTGTCTGACTTTTACTATCCTCTTGATTTTGTAGTGTTGGATATTGAGCCTACTGCCGTTAACTCGGTTCCCATCTCTAATGCGAATGGCTCTATGGTTCTCACTTTTGGATCTATGACCGTTGAAGTTAATATATTTAATCTTGGCCAACAACCCTCTGATCTTTTTTTATCTACGGATGTGTGTCATCTCGATGCTCTACCCTATGACATGGTACCTAGTTGTTACCCTGAAGATCCGGTTGTTGATTGCCCTACCATGCATAATGTTAACTTTGACATCGATCAATCTATTGTTCAAACCAACGCTCATCTTGATTATGTGCCTATCTTTGACCCCAAAGACCCAGAGGCCCTTGATTCGGTTTGTTGCATTGATTCTGAGTTCTAAGCAGAGACCATCCCTCCATCTCCTGATCCTCTTCCCCCCAAGCTGAAATGTGCCCAATTAGATTCAGACTGTAGTCATCCTGTTATCATCTCTCCATCTCTTACTACCGAACAGAAAAATCAGCTTTATTTTTAAATTGGAGACAAAGTTTTGCTTTATAATCCTCGTTTGAATTTATTTTCTGGTAAACTTATGTCTCGATGGTCAGGCCCCTTTGTTGTGTCTGCAGTAACTCCTTATGGTGCTATTACATGTGTTAATCCTGCAGACAGTTCTGAATTTAAAGTCAATGGTCAATGTCTTAAGCATTTCCACGAGTTAAGGCCTCCTGAAACTTTCTTAGATGACCCTACCTATTTAGACTGACCTTTGATCTGCTGGTATCCGGACCCTCTCTTGCTCTTTTGAGAGGTGTGGTTGAAAGTGCCGGGACCGTTAGTCCACGAACTCTTACTGGCTGAGTTTAATTGATTCAGTACACGCTTTTCTCTTGAGCGTCACCACCAAACATACCTCTTTTCCACTCTGTTTGGGGGTGGGGAAGTCATTTCCCATCTTCTTTTAAGTCTCGAGTATCTGACTTTTAAAGACTCTTTGTTGTATCTTAGACATCAGGATCTCGCGCATTCCACTCTAGCGTTTTATCTCTCGTGTATATTTCTTTTTGAGTAGCGTTTATCTAGGGAGTGAGTTTCCTGTTTGTCCCCCTGTCTGGCTGAAGACGTTAAACTTAGCGCTCCTGGGAGGCAGCTCTGTGTATCTTCTAAGCCCGCTCGTGCTTTATTGCTTCTCTTTTTGTTGTCGGGTTTAGTTGCATTTTGGCTGTTAAACCGCCTGTTCTACCATCTGTGCTCAGTTCTGTTTGGGGGTGTGCGCGGCCGGCCCACCCACTCTCTCTTTGCCGTTTGGCTGGTTGTTGATTATTGCGGTTACAAAATGCATTGTTTTAAAATAGGATTTCCTTTTCTGTTGAGTCAGTCATTTTTTTCAGTATGTTTTATTTCAGTTGTGTCTTAGTATGGAATTGCTTGTAATCTCTATAAATGTGGAGAAAATTTTGTTTGGCAGGAATTTATAAAGTAGTTTGAATTTTTAGTACATTCATATAATGGTTGAATTCCATTATAAGCGGCAGGATAAGTACACCATCAATGATGAATATAATGGTTGAATTCCATCTTTTTAAAGTTTAAGGACATTTATTGCTTCACCAAGTAGTTGAGTTTCATACTATATTTGCATGAGCATAAGCATGACATTCACTCGCATTTATTACAGATTACATGTGCAAATACAATTACCTTGAGAAACTTGAGGAATAAGTGTGGAGACTTAACTCAGTGAGCTTTTGAAACCTGTCTTTTTCTTGGAGAGTTATTACATACATTTGGAGTCAAAAGACTCAACCTCTCAGTTTTGTTTGTTTTTAGTCTCATATTCATTTTTACAGTTAGCCTTGAGATGACATCAAGTGGGTGTAATATAAACTTGGGTCTTGTAGCTTATTCAAGATGTGATCACCATATCAATACTTAGAAATGATACAAAGACATTTAGTTAAGCCCTGTTTACCTTAACCTACCCTGATGATACTTTATCCCTTAGGTTGACCATTCTGAGCCTTTCTTGTTACTTAGCTTTTTCTTGAGCCCATTATCCTTACCCAACTCCATTGTGGGAGTAATTACCCTTAGAATGTTTAGGTCCTTTTACCTATTGTTTTTGGAACATTAGCATGATAGTTTATGTGGTTACAAGAAGAAAGAAGAAATACAAAGAAATCTCCAAACTAGTGAGATGAACCAAATATTGAAAATCAAAAGGTTTCAAGAAATTCCTGAAAAGCCAGAATCTTCCCAAACCATTTCAAATCTAAAAAGAAAGGAAGATTCCAAAAAACATGGCTAAAGCTTCGTTGAAATTTTCCCAAAGAAGATAAGAAACACTTCTTCCCAAAAGAAAAATTCCAAAAATTTCTCCATGTGCTTTTATTACAAATCACAAGTATTGAAGGCCCGAATGTTCTAAAAATATTTCACAAAGGCCTTTTCCATTTCTAGCCCTGTGAATAAGTGAGAAGATGCTAAGGTGAAAAACCCGACATCTCAAACAAGGCTAATTTTTCCATTCTTTGAGACTAAGTTCATTTCATTACACCAGTCCGTTCTTATTGATATATGTGAGATGATTATCCATCTTCTTTCCTGTCGAGGGTGGGAGAGTATCTGAGCCGATGACGGTTCACCTGCCGAGGGTGGGAGAGTATGCTGGAAAGGCGCCTAGCCTAAGAAGGGTAACGGTTGCACCGGGTACTCATCTCGCGAGGGGCAGGGAACGTCGGAGATCTGCAGCTGTATATTCCAGAGCCGAGGACGTCTCTCCTTTAAGGTTGTGGGATTGTAACACCCCGGGTTGGCAGGTGGTTTGCTGAGGGGGTGGGTCCTACGATACATAAGAGGAGGATGTCTTGACATTGGAATATAGGTATAAATCAGTCATATATAATCATCGAGGCCTTTTGGGCTCACTTGACTTCAGGGTTCGATAGAACTCTAGAGTTAAGCGTGCTTGGGTGGTAGTAGTCTCTGGATGGGTGACCTCCTGGGAAGCAGACTACTGCCCATAAAACCCCCACACTGTCGGACATCCGCAGTGGCTAAGTGGGGACAATATATATTGGTGGTGATATAGGTCGGGTCGTTACAAATTCTAATTTACTAAAATTGAGTGTGTCATTTTAATCACTTCAAGTAGTTTGCTCTTATTTTCGTAGCTATGACTTTTAAATTACTTTATAATTTAAAATTTTCTCTTTTAATTTTCTTCCATCAAACACTTTCTATTCATTTTACATCGAGTTACTTTAAAAAATCTACTAAAGTAATTGTCTGATTTTTATGTCTAAGACAACTATATCCGTAGATTTTTCTTAAGACAATAAAAGCCCTTGGATCAATATCTTTCTTAGATTAAGATAAATTGTAAATTTTATAATCCATTATCGCTCCATAATTTTTTTTTTCTATTTTGAAATAACCACATTTTTCTTTTTTGACGACTATATCTGTAGATTTGTCTCAAGAAGGCCCTTGGATCAATACCATCCTTAAATTAGGATAAATAATAAATTTTGTAACTCGCTTCACTTCATAAATTTTTGTGCATTTTGAATTAACCCACATTTTGAATAAGATAAACAATAAATATTTTAACTCCCGTATCACTCCATAAATATTTTTCCATTTTGAATTAACCCACATTTTTCATTTGAATTAGGCCTAATAAAGATATTTAATGCCATAATCAACACCTTCATATAAATTGCATATACCCATATATTTGAGCTCCCTCGAGCTCACCAAATGAACAAATTCATGAAGCATTTATCTAATTCAAACCATCGACCTAAAACGAGGTGAAGGCCTTTTTACTCGACTTCACTCGAGCTCACCAATTTCCAACATGATCCGACATGGATCCTAATTACATTCGACTTCACTCGACCTGAACCCTTTTTCACTCAAGCTTAATCGAGCTGAGGCTTATTTCACTCGACCTCACTCGAGCTCACTGCTTTTTCACACGTTTATTTTTTTGTTTCAGTTACAAATCTTTTTAATTTGATTCATAACGACTGCTCATTAATTAACCGTTGGACTATTAATGAGCTAGTCGTTGTCCCAAATCACCTATAAAAATAAACTACGTAGGCTTGATTCTGGGACTTGGTCAATCTCAGAGACGTAGGCAACTATCTCTCTAGATAATTCCACCACTCATCCTCTACCACAAACTCCTTCTCCTCCACTTTTCGATCAGCTTCCTCAATTCAACGACACTTAAATACATTGACACCGACTGATTCTTGAATGAATATTAACCAAACACCGACCATGACAACAATCACTCAAGATCAGTTTGAGCAACTCCAGAAGTAGATGGCTGATCATCAAAAATAAATCAACAAATTCGTGGCAAAAAACACTCAGTTACGAAATATTGCCACCACTAACAGAGCACCACTCAATTGAGTTGCCACACATGGAATCACCACTGAATTGAAGAAGTCAACACTACCATCCACACATGGAATCACCACATCTAATAACAACACCGCCCCCACCATGGCGGACATTCAAGCCGCTCATGTGATAGTAGATGTTTGATACCTACTAATCCAAAGATGATATTTGTAATGAGATTTTCCTTCTTGTGCCTGTAATAATTGGTTATCAATGTAGAACAAGTAACAAACAAGGGTCGTACCCACCTCGAAGGGGGAATTCTTAGCTCAAATTAAACACAATAAAAAATAATAATTAAAGAACATCAAAGGAATCAACTAATAAGATAAGATTGATTCTACTTCCTACAGGTAATAAAATAAATAAACTAATACTTAAACTAATAGTAGAAGAAAGAAAGAGATGGAAAGAAGATCTTATGATGATTAGGGGGAAGAATTGGTGTCCACAAACTAAACAATGCAAAACATACATGTCATTCAATCATATTCAATGTATAGCAATTACTTAGTCACCTTTTAGCTATTCCAAATAATCATTAATGCCTATAATAATCAAATAGTGACCTCTCAGCTATTCCATTCAATTAAAACAGGATTCCTTATATGTATTCATTGAATATACCTTGTTAATTAAACCATTACTTCTCAGCTATTCAATTCAATTAACTTAGTATACTAATTCATAAACAAATTGTCACCTCTCAACTATTCAACTTGATTGTAAAAGAGTTCCAATAAAAGAGATAAATTATAGATATGTAAAAGTCACCTCTCAGCTATTGCTTCACATATCTCCAATTAATCTGACACTACCATTATAGCTAGGCCTCCCTATACTCTAACAATAGTATTTAACAACATGGATGCAATAAATACATGAATAATTATGTTTACTTCTTATTATGAATTGAAATAAACAAGCATTAAACAATTGAATCACAATGAATATAAAAAAATAAACATGGTACCGTGTTTTTTGTATTATCTAGAGTTCTTCAACCATTCACCCTAAAGGAAACTTAGCTACTCATCATTGATAATGACACCATGGATGAAATAGTAAACTAATACAACATCATAATGGGAAAGAGAATTGATTATTATTATTGATTGAGAATAAGAACAAGAAGACAAAAAGTATGAGTCAAGAATACAAGTTCAAGACTAAAATATGAACTTCAAGACTACCAAACCATAGCTACTACTTCTATTTGTATAGAGATTACAATGTATGAGTCCTCATGAAATAATGAAACTACTTTGTTTGAACACAAAGTATCTTTGCTCTCCAAGATCTCTAAATTAGGTTAAAATTCGTGGTGTCTGCTGTAGATCTTTTAAAAGTAGCAAGACCACGTGGAACGCTAATTTTCTTAGGCCGGAGCTGTAGTTTGGATCAACACCTTTAGATAGACAGCTTACGGGCACAAATCAAAGTTTTGGATCATCATATATAGCCTTTTTAAGATTAGGCTCCAAGTAACGGGCTTCAATGGATCTTTTGACATCTGGGCTTCAATACAACTTGGATTGAGCTGGGATTTGAACAACCCATCTTGGACATAAAGTCAAGTCCATAGGACTAGTCCAAGGGGCGCCCTCAGCAATGAGCAGATGCAAATAGCAATTTTTCTCCTTTGTGCAAATAACACTTTTTCAACGGCTTTTCTTGGCTTTTGGCGGGCTTTAACGCAATATTCAACTTTTGGCTCAAGAAACCTATATAAATGACAAAACAACACTAATCAATAGATATTACACAATAATGTAAGCTAAGTGCTATGCAATAAGGTGCTATTCGGGGAATAAATATACACTTTTGAGGATTTATGAAATACCCCCAAACATTAGTACATAATGAAGGGGACCTCAGGTTCGAATTTTGCTATATTCTTCTTCCAGTTTTACCTTTCTAGAAAACGAAAAATAGTAGTATACATTGAGATGGCCGGCAAAGAAATTTTTTTCTCTCAATATATCATAAAGAATTTTGGTATGCAGAACAGGGAAGTTTTTCATTAGATAGAACAAAATCAAGGTCTTTTCAAAACGTTGTTTGTCGGAATGAGAAAAAAACAGAAACAGATGGTTTCTTATTCAAAAGGGCTTTGAAGTCAACAAATTCTGGACTAAAATACCCACCCTAATCATAGTATGATTTTAGGTCAAATCATATATAAGAATTTTTTTTTCACAAAACACTATAACCTATTTAGGGAGTGATTAACCCTAGTGGGAAAGGGCAAAGTCGGAATTGCACAAAATTTTGACACTATGATTCTACCTAAAATCATAAGTCTTTGTCCTTTTTCACAAGTCAACAAAAGAGATTGTCCTTTTCAACCATGACTTTCAAAGAGATTGTCCTTATGGAGCGTTGACTCAAAAGAGATTGTCCTTCTCACCAAAGAAAACATGATTGGTGTCCCTCTCAAAAGTTACTTGATGAGAAAAATGGTGGTTGGAAGTAGCACATGTTCCTACACGTCGCATCTCTGAGAAATCAATAAAGCTACTGCAACACAAACGTGAATTCACCATGGCGAAGCTGAATTCGCACATGTTCATAAGGCAACCATGGCCAACAATGGAATATTTGTTTATGTTGCTTTGCAAGTAATCTCGACTATGATCACTTAGGAAGTAAAATGAGTTCACAATATCTGAGAAAACCTCAATCAAAGATATGGATTTATTTTCTTTTATTTAACAATGTGTCATGAAATTTATCAGTGGATGGACAACCACTTTGTAGAATTTGTTCTTTTAACACTTATAGATCTGTTCTTTCACTGTACTTTCCACTTAACAATATTTTCTTTGGAAATTGAGGAAGTCATTTCACTTACGCTTTCTAAACCTCCATTTCCACAATGGTTTATTAAAGTGTTACAGAATTTTTATTTCATTTTTTTTTTATTTTTTTGGTAAAGTTGTTTATAATTTCGCTATTAATTTCTCCCCTATGGTCTTCTCTATGACTTCCTTACATCACAGCCTTCCTCTGTCAAAAATTTTATTTCCACTTCTAATATTCAAAAATGCTTTTATCTAGATATTATCACATATTCTCAATTATTCAACTGCTTCTAATTTGTGAATTCGACTTTATTATTCCTATTCCAGAAACAATCGACAAGACAAATCAATTAACAGCCAACAATTATACATTTCAATATATTTTTACTTAGTAAAGAATAAAAGAAAATATAAATCATAATATTCTGATTTATTGGAAAAGAAGCGAAGAAATAGATTAATCATTCCATTACGTTTTAATCAAGGAAAAGAAAATACCAGGCGTCAAGGTTGGGCAGTGAGACGATGGAAGATAAGCTTCATTGTCGAGAGGGAAACAACTAAGGCCCCTAAATGACCGCTCAGTGATAAAGGAGGTATGGGTGCAGAGACAACCACGATTTTGTTTAACCAGTTTCATACTGAAATATCGTAGTCTATAATTAAGAACTAAGCTTCTAATTTTACAAATGTTGACATACATTCTTAAATCTATGCAGATCTTAATGGAATGTTTACGATTCTTGATACTAAAAGTGTGATGATCAAAACAAGAACAGGTGATAGTCCGAAACAAGATCTCTTCATTGCCAATGAAACGTAATTTATAATCCCTATTTCTATGGAAATGTACAAGTTTTTAGATAAAATCTTTGCACAATGATGCTGCCGAGCATTCTATAAAATCCAAATAATTCACTGAGGCTTTAAAATTCTTTTCTTTTAGGTGCATTAACCATGAAGAAAGTCAGTGGACGTCAGAATTAATTAAGGTTTGTTTTATAAATTGACTAGATGCCCACAACAATTGACTGAGTTTTTATTTGTGAAGAAATATGTTTGTAATTCAAGTTATGTATGAGGAGGCAGATCCATTCGTCCGGGTTTAGGTCTTTGCTTATGTCGTGATTATTCTGACAATTACTTCCACCTATAACATTCAGTAAATTTATTCTGATAAATGAAAGTAATTCAAGTTATAAATACAGTTACGAAAATAACACATCGCAATGGAAATGTGGAAGGAATATCAGGCAGGTAAATCATATCTGCCTTTGTCTTTGGCATTTTTCCCCATTTTCCCCCCATAGCTGAAGCGAAAGGTTTTTCTAATTTTGCTTAATGAACAAAAGCTCTCCAGTTAATTGATTTTCAAATTTGATTGGAGTCGTTCATTGGTGTTGTCTCAAAGTGAAACTATTAAATTAATTTCTTGAAATTTACATCAACTCAATAACATGTAGTCCCAAATGTGATCATTCATTTGGATAACCAAAGCAATAGACTTATTTGTTTTCCAGTTTGGATATTAAATTTGATTTTGTTTCTCTTAAATATATATTTTTGCATGAGGATCAACCCATTTTTTAAATTAATAAAGGTGTATTTGTACTTCTTCTTTCTAAATTTAACAGTAAAAAAAGGATGAATATTAGTTACTTTCCTTTCTTTATTTATTTGAAAAACACAAGACATGTATGCAAGAATTGGTTTTTAAACGTGAATAGATGATCGAATATGACTAGAATGTCATGTTAATTTGTTTTGAATAATTTAATATCCATGTTTTACTTAAGGTTTAGGGTTTAGGGTTTAGAGGTTCAAACCTTTCCTCCAGTGTTGGTATTTTTTTGGAATAATTTTGACGTTTAACATTATGTGCATAATCATTTGAAACTCAATTACTTCTTTCGACTCATGTGTCTTGATGATTGTTGCATGTAAATAGCTTTTTCCCCCTCTTTTGTTAATCACAAAAACAAAAAATTATTAAAGATTTACAATTTCTGTCCATGGACTTCAGAGTGTTGATTTCATAGATATGGATTGTTGAGTTATTTGTACATATTTATAACCAATATCTACCTTTTTTTTTTTTTGTACTTCTTCCTGATGGAATAAATATCTATAGTTATAGTTATAGTTGATAACTCCTCAAAAGTACATATTTATTCCTCGAATAGCACCTTGTTTGCGTAGCACTTAGCTTATATTATTGTGTAATATCTATTTATTAGTGCTTTCTTGTCATTTGTATAGATTTCAGGAGCCAAAAGTCAAATATTGTGCTAAAGCCTGCCAAAAGCCAAGAAAATCCGATAAAAGAGTGTTATTTGAACAAATAAGAAAAATAATTATTTGCAACCGTGCATTACTGAGGACACCCCTTGGACCGGTCCTATGGACTTGACTTTATGTCCAAGATGGGTGGTCCAAATCCCAACTTAATCCAAGTTGTATTGAAGCCCACAGATCAAAAGATCCATTGAAACCCTTTACTTGAAGCCCAATCTTAAAACGGCTCTACATGATGATCCAGAACTCCGATTTGGGCCCGTAAGCTATCTATCTGAAGAAATTGATCTACGATACAACTAAAGCCTAAGAGAATTTGGGTTCAACGTGGTTTTGCTGCTTCTAGAAGCTCTACAGCATTCACCACGACTTTTGACCTAATTTGAAAATCTTGGGGAGCAAGAATACTCTCTGTGCAAGCACAAAAGTTTCTTATTTCACGAGAACTCATATATTGTAATTTCTATATAAAAAGAAGTAGTAGTTAGGGTTTAATAGCTTGCACTCTTGAGAAGAGGAAGCACTTTCCTTCTTCTCTTTCCCATTTATGATGTTGTGTTCTTTTACTATTTCTTCCATGGTATCATTATTAGAGATGAGTAACTAAGTTCATTTTAGGGAAAATTGTTGAAGCCCTCTAGATAATGCAAAAATCACCATGATTTTTCTTTTATATTCAGTTGTTTAATGTTTGTTTATTTCTATTCGCGATATGAAGTAAGCATGATTATTTATGTATTTGTTGCATCCATGTTAATAAATGCCATTGTTAGAGTATTAAGGAGACCTAGCAATAATAATAGTGTTAAATTAATTTGAGATATGTGAAGGAATAGATGAGAGGTGACTTTTGTATATCTACAATTAATCTCTTTTATTGGAAACCTTTTGTAATCAAGTTGAATAGCTGAAAGGTGACGATTTGTTTACAAATCAATAAATTGAATTAATTGAATTGAATAGCTGAGAGGTGACGGTTTAATTATTGAAGTATATTCAATAAATACATATAAAGAATCCTATTTTAATTGAATGAAATAGCTGAGAGGTGACTATTTGATTATTATGTGCATTAGTAATGACTTGGAATAGCTGAGAGGTGACTAAACAATTATTACAGATTGAATATGATTGAACATCATGTGTGACTTGCATTGTTTAGTTTGTGGATACCAATCCTTCCCCTTAATCAATATAAGATTTTCTTTCCATCTATTTCCATTTTCCAATATTAGTTTAAGTATTAGTTTAATTTATTTTATTGCCTGTAGGAAGTAGAATCAATCTCATCTTATAAGTTGATTGAATTGGTGTTTCTTAGTTATCGTTTTCTATTGTGTTTGAGCTAAAAAGTCCCCTTTCGAGGTGGGTACGACCTTGTTTGTTACTGGCAACCAATTATTTCAGGCACAAGAACGAAAATATCATCTTTTGATATTAGGTACACAAAATACCTATTATCAAAATAACGTCGTTGCCACTTTAAGGAACGAAGTTCATTCAATTTAAACGAGAATAGTAGTTTCGGGACATCATCCCACTTCTATCCCTCCTACCCTTCTATTTCAATTTATTTCAATATTTTTTTTTGAGTGGTTTGCTAATTATATTAGTCCTCTTACTGATCTCACTGCGAAGATGGATCGAAAATAGCTCAAGGAACGAAGTCAATATATCAATTTGAAAAAAGCCGCGCGAAGCAGAAAATTGCTGAAAAGTTACTAGTGCTTACTGTACTCAATCTTGAGTCGAGTTTAGAACAACACGTTTCGATCTCGAGTCGAGTTCTGCTGGATCTTAAGTCGAGTTTGGACCAGAACCTGACAACTTTTTGTGAGGCCCACATAAGTTGTTCCTGAGAATATTTTAATTTTGGTTTCTATTGTTTGAGTGATTGTGAGGCTAAACTAAATAGTTTAATTTTTTCAGCATTTTTAGAGACTTGTAAGATAATTAAATTTTCGATCCACGAAGGGATCACGGGTGTATTATTTTTAAAGTAGGTGTTGTTAGGATTTGTTTATTTAATTGTTCGTGGCGGATAGTAAAGCAAGGTTGTGGTGCTAGCCTTGAGTCTACTAAGGAACGACTCCTAAGGACGATTGAAACCCACAGAGCGGTTTCCCCTTAGTCGACTACAACTCGTCTTCACCCCACTTTTGTGCGTTTGTTTGGCGCTTTATTTTTCTAGCACAAAGTGGGAGGTAAGCATACTCCTCACCCTCTTCGAACCCCCTACAAGAGGAGTGTTTATATTGATTAGCATGACCTTGGGTGTTGCTTGCTTTTAATTCAGTTTTTACTTTTTATTTAAACCGGGACTAACGGCGGACCTGACCTGCGGAAAGTGAAACCTAAATATCAATTGATTGCAATATCCTGAGCCTAAATTTGAATCAACTAAAGCGATGCTAAACGATGTTCATTTAAGGCTTTGAGCAGATATTTCAACTAGTACTGCGTTAACAATTCTTTGATTGGAGTACAAGCTAGGAAATGGGCCTAGAGCCCCTACAGATTACATCTGTAAAATCAGTGTAGTTACATAATTAAGGATCGTTGCTTATGCACGGAAAACCTCCCAGACTGATTATTCGCTACTTGACTCACACAATATAAGGAGAATTCACAACGAAAGCTTGGAAAGAACACATTGACTTGGTTGGACACAAAATTGAGTCAGTTTTGAGCCATTTGTTAGATGGTTTTGAATGGTTAGGACTTGTATGACATATGTAATGTGCATCATGTATGCATCTTAGGTCTGGTAAATTGTACATGTCCGATCCCCTTCAAGTCTACACAAGGCACACAAGCACGGACCTCACTCCTTCTGAGGAAGAGTTCAACGAGTCAACCTCCATTTCTACTTCTAAGGAAGAGTTCAACGACTCAACCTTTCCTTTTCCCCAAGTAAATCCTGCACATATGTCTCACGAAGCCACCTTAAGGGATTACTTTTCACCCTTGGCCACTGGGCTACCTACCTGCATTGTCTTACCCGAGACCATTGCCGATAGCTATGGCTTTCGCCCTCAGATTGTAGGCATGTTGCTAAAAATTCATGGACTTCCACGGGAAGATCCATATCAACACATGAACAAGTTTCTGACCGTGCTAAACACTTTCAAGGAGAGGCATTTGTCTAATGAAGAAGTTAGGCTGAGGTTGTTCCCCTTTTCTCTTGAAGATCGTGCATCTCACTGGTGACACAACCTTTCTTCCAATTCCATTCAAACCTGGGCTCAACTAAGTAAAAGTTTTTAAAAATGTATTTTCCTATCACCAAAATCAATGAGCTTGTTAATGGCATCAGAAATTCCCGGCAAAAAGATGATGAGGTTTTCTTTGATACATGGGAAATTTTTTAAGACCTATTTATTCGGTGTTCACACCACAAAGTTGATGACACAGAAAAAGTTACGAGCATGTATAGAGTCCAACCTATGTAACTAGAAACCTTGTTGAAAGTATGAACGGTGGTGGTTTTCTTGATCTCTCAACCGCCAAGGCTATAGAATTCTTTAAAAACTAGCCGACAATAGCCAACAATGGAAATCACTAGGATCATCCCCGAGAAACACTACCATGAATACATACGATAAACCTAGAGCTATGTACGAGGTCAAACCCGACCCCCAGCTTAAAACGTTGCTCCAAGGTTTAGTAAAAAAAGTAGAAGCACTTGAGGTATCCTTAACACCCCACATCACCGGCCGGTCATGAGTGTCTCCACTCCTTTATTTGATGTTTATCGACAGATCCTATATTGTCGAAGTTTGCCCTCTCTTATACACTTCCCCTGAAACTGAGGAAGCCTATGCGTTCAACTACGCTGGGAAAACAAATTTCACAAAGGACAATGCTACTTACCCATACATGGACCGTCCAAATCTATCTTACATGAACAATAA
The DNA here is from genome assembly GCA_020826895.1 of Aquilegia kansuensis. Taxonomy (NCBI): domain Eukaryota; kingdom Viridiplantae; phylum Streptophyta; class Magnoliopsida; order Ranunculales; family Ranunculaceae; genus Aquilegia; species Aquilegia kansuensis. Next base: position 38,121,840 of record CM037004.1, on the reverse strand, counting down.
TGCTTACACGGTTCCACCAGGATTTCACAAGTCCTACGGGCAACGCAGCAATGCTCCCTATGTTTGAAACACTGACAAAAGAACTATGGTGACGATCCCCACTTATACGAATACTGCTCATCGAATGAGTAATTCCTGGGACCCAGTTCCAACCAATCAACCTACCCTTCAGAAATTCTTTCTTGAGGATGTTCTTGCCCGTTTCATGCAACAAACGCAAGTGTCCATAAAAACTTGACGAGAAGGGCAGATTTTCGGGACAAACTATCCCGAATCCCAAGGGCAAAGAGGTTGCCTTGGTGACGGAAACTCCGTCTACATCTTAACCGCTTGCAAAAGTTAAAACGTTCCAAACACTTAGGTCAAAAAAAACAAGTCGACAATTAGATTAACTACAAACCAAGTCCTAGCATTGTGACTCCGGTTACAAAGACACCTATTGCACCACCTAAGAGTCCTCTAAGAAAAAGAAACATACCCGTGAGATTGTGGAACCTCCACATCCTTACAACCCACCCGTGCCTTACCCACATAGACTCACAAGGTCTATGAAAGAAGTACAAGCTGAGGAGGTACTTGACGTGTTCGTTATATAAACATAAACATATTATTCCTCACCGCTATTAAAAAGATACCTTCATATGCTAAGATCTTGAAAGACTTGTGCACCGCAAAGAGGAAAACAAATGTGCCCAAAAACACGTTTGTTGCGGAAGAATTTTCCGGACTTGTCCAACACAACGGAGTGGTGAAATACAAGGACCCGAGAAAACCAACCATACTCTGCAAGCTTGGTAAAAAGTTCATGGGTAAAGCTTTGGTAGACTTAGGAGCGAATGTCAACCTTTTACGTTACTCTTTATACATCAACCTAGCTCTAGACAACATGAAACCCACAAACATGTCTTTACAACTGGCCGACAGATCGTTGAAAGTATCTAGAGGTATAAATGAGGATCTCTTAGTTAAAGTGTCCGACTTTTACTACCCCGTTGATTTTGTGGTGCTGGACACTGAACCTATTGTCGATGACTTGGTTCCCATTATCCTTGGTTGTCCCTTTTTTGCCACCTTTTATGCTCTCATCAACTGTCGTAATGGTTTGATGGTTCTCACTTTTAGAACTATGACCATTGAAGCAAATATCCTTAATCTTGGCCAACAACCCCCTGATCTTTCTTTATCTGAAGATATGTGTCATCTGGATTCTCTACCCTATGAGATGGTGGATAGTTGTTACCCTGAAGATCCAGTTGTTCATTGTCTTGCCATGCATAATGTTAACTTTGACATCCATTAATCTATCGCTCAAACCAACGCTCTTCTTTATTCTATTCCTATCTTTGACCCAAAAGACCCTGAGGCCCTTGATTCAGTTTTTTGCTTAGATTTTCAGTCCCAAGTCGAGACCATCACTCCACCTCCTATTACTCTGAATCCTCTTCCCCCCGAGCTGAAATATGCCCACTTAGATTCGAACGGTAGTCATCCTGTTATCATCTCTTCATCTTTTACTACCGAACAGGAAAGACAACTTTTAAAAGTTATTCAGAAACATCGTTCTGCTATTGCCTGATCTATCCACGACATCAAAGGCATAATTCCTTCTGTTTGTTCTCACTCTATCCATCTTGAGGATGATGCTAAAACTTCTCGCGAACCTCACCAACATCTTAATCCTGCCATGAAAGAAGTTGTTCGAGCCGAAATTCTTAAACTCTTAGATGCAGGTGTGATTTACCCCATTTCTGATAGCCTCTGGGTGAGTCCTATTCTTTCCTAAGAAGGTCGGTATGACTGTAGTTACCAATGATCAGAACGAAAAAGTCGCCACTAGAGTTCCAACCAAGTGGTGTGTTTGTATCGACTATAGAAAGCTTAATACAGTCATCCGTAAGGACCACTTTCCTCTTCTTTCATTGATCAAATGTTTGAACACTTGGATGGTCACTCTTTCTATTGTTTCTTAGATGCTTATTCCGGTTACAACCAGATTCCTATCACCCCAGAAGACAACGTTCACATGTCCCTTTGGTACTTTCGCCTATGTTGTATGCCTTTCGGTCTGTGTAATGCGTCTGCTATCTTCCAGAGGTGCATGTTACACATCTTTAACGACATGGTTGAACGATTTATGGAGGTGTTCATAGATGGGTTCTTCATATATGGTTCGTCTTTTGTGGAGTACTGTCTTAGTAATCTTTCCTTAGTTTTTCAGCGTTGCATAGAAAAGAATTTAGTGCTTAGTTGGGAAAAGTGTCATTTCATGGTTAGAAAAGGAATAGTTTTGGGTCATGTTGATAAAGCTAAAGTAGATCTTGTTTCATCCTTGTCTATTCCTAAGTTTATTAGGGATATTCGAGCCTTTCTAGGCCATACAGGATTCTATCAACGCTTTATCTAAGACTTTTCAAAGAAAGCTCGCCCCTTAACTAATTTATTGCTTAAGGATGCACCTTTTGATTTTACAAAAGAATGGAAGACTGCCTTTGAAAATCTTAAAACCGCCCTCACGACCGAAAATTTGACATTGAAATTAAAGATAAAAAATGACCGAAAATGTAGTTGGTGACCATCTGTAAAGACTCGACCTTCTTGAGGATTCTAATGTCATTTCTGAGACCTTTCCAGATGAGCTTCTTTTTGCTATATCGAATGCTCCATGGTTCACAGATATAGTTAACTACTTGGCTAGTAATAAGACTCCTTATAATTGGAACAAGCAAGACCGATCCAAATTTCTTTTGCCAAGTAATATTCTTGGGATGACCCTTATCTTTCTAAATACTGTCCTGACCAGGTCATTCGTGGTTGTATCTTCGACTGGAAGCAATAAGAGGTCTTTAAGTTCTGCCATGAGCATTGTATTAACCTATTTCTAGATTAATGCATTCACTAGATCAGGTCGCTAACGGACTTGACCAAAAGGGGAGTTTTAGATCGGGGGTGGCTGCACCTCGTTGAGATCGAGATTGCCTACGTACTCTAGTTCGTCGAGATTGAACCTAGAGATCAAGCCATCGTAGTTCTGTTTTATAGAAGGTGATGAGGCGAAGATCTCGGGATCTTGCAGATTCTCCGACATATTTATGGTGATGTAATATTCTCCAATGATTGGGTAACGGTTGTAATGAATGTACGACACCTGAGGATATTATCTGTGCGTTGAATTAGGGCATGTGCGCGCAATTAGATCGTTGCTGATCCTGTAGTCGAGCTGCTCTGGTCGAGTACAGAGCGACCTGATAGATTAATGACCGTACTTCATGTCGTCTGTGCAGAGAGCTGAGAAGGGTCGATCTGGTGGTAGCTCGCGACAAGGTGATCGAGAGGCGACCCCCCAGATCGTGTCTCCACCGACCTCTCTACCCAAGCTACCTGCCGGTTCGAATAGGAAGAGATCGTTCTCGGGGAATCTGAAGCTGATAGAGCCACCAGTTGTACCTGCTCCTACCCCTCTCAAAACTGTGCGATCTCCTGAACCCACTCCTTTGTCGAAGAAGACTGTTGCTCGGCCTTTGCACAAAGGTAAGGGGGTGTCATCTGAGTTCCGACCTGGGCCGTTCGACTACTTGGATGGTCGAGGGGGAAAGCACGTCGTTTATGATAACGATAGTGCCATAGATGACCCCTGCGTTGCCCGAGCTGTGAATGAGGGCATCGTTCTTAATGCTGATACTCGAGCGGTAAAGTCGCAGACCCTGCTGGTGACTGGCTCGAAGATAAACTCAGCTATGGCCTTGGTGAGTGTAACTTTTAGTTTCTGTTTCGATTGTTTGTATGTTGTTATCTAACCGATGCCTGTGTGTGTAGCTCAACGCCAACTTCCAGGAAGTTCGTCTGGTCGCTGAGGTGGGAGCTCGAGCTGAAGCATATGAATGAGAAGCTCGAGCAGGCGAAGACGATTGTTGTAGTTGCTGAGGCAAAGGTTAGGGATAGGGATGGGGAGATTGTGGTGTTGAAGGAGACGTTAGAGGGGGTAAGGGGTGAGCTTGCTGCTGCTAAGGAGTCTGCGGTCTACTGGGAGAACACATGTCATAAGAACGGTGTAGAGTGGAAGGCCTACTGCGACGACCTGAAGAAACAGATGATGGGCTCGCCCGAAGGAGAGGAGACGCGAGGTGGTGATGAAGAAGCTTTAGTGCCAGCTCAAGACACCTCGATGGGCCCTGCTGATGTGGTTGGAGGTGGCCAGAACGAGTTGGGTGAACCCAACGATTAGACCTCCCAGCAGTGATCCTGTCTCTGTCTTCAGTGATACTTGGTGTTTGGTGAGACCATCCCGAGTCTCCACTACACCAATAGCTCATCTTGCTTACACCTTGGTAGCTTCTCCTTGCATGGGAAAGTACATCTCCTTCTTCCTCTCACGTTCAGTCTTCAAGTCCGATGTAGTGAGGTCGAGTGAACATTTATCTGTCTTGACTAAGTTTGTAATAAATGATAGTGGTCGATCTGCTTTTGGTAGTTCGACGACGTCCTAAGTTTTGATTTGTTGTATTAAGTCTGTCTGAGCGGCTAGTTTCCAGGTAGTCCTGGTAGCTCGTTCAGAAGGCAGGTAGACGAGATGAATGGCTGCAAGCAGGACGGACTGAAGTTGTTCTTCTTGTATGCCTTTAGTTGAATTTTGCTTTGATAGCTTCTAGGTCGCATATGGTAGATCGGTTTACCTGTAATAGTTAGATTTTCATAAAGTACAAAGAAATTTCACTTATTTACCTTGCATTCTTATACTTGTTGTGCTGTCTGGTTGTATGGGTTTTGCAAACAATAAATAACAAGCATAGCGATGGACCTGATAGTAGATGAGGTCCTGTGCATGTGAGCTCGATTGTACGTAGGTCGTGGGAATGATATGACCAGAGTACCGAGTTAAGTTGTATATGGTGACATTCCTGAGATGGGGTTAGACCTTTAGAAGCCCTTCATGTTTGAGCTGAGATGAAGGCAAAAAGAGTTTGTATATTGAAATGTAAAAAATGGGTGCTTACACTTCATTGATAAAATTTCTTCAAGTGATAAGCATTCCAGGGATTCTTCACGTTGTCTCCTTCTAGAGTTTGGAGACGATAAGATCCATTGCTTTGAGCTTTGGTGATAATGTAAGGACCTTCCCAATTTGCATTGAGTTTGCCAATGTTCGCTTTCCTTTTGTTGTGGAACATTTTCCGTAGGAGGAGATCACCGGGCTGAAAAGATCTAGGTCGCACGCCTTTGTTATTAGCTCGTTTGAGTCTTTGTTGATATTGCTCGAGCTTGATAGTGGCATGGTTTCGTCGTTCTTCGAATAAATCTATTCCAAACGACCAGGCCTGATTGTTGAGCTTGGTGTCGACCAGTAGTGATTTGGTCGTGCCAAATGTCAGCTCGGTGGGAATGACAGCCTCAACTCCATAACAGAGGCTGAATGGTGACATTCCTGTCGACGTTCGAGGAATTGTTCGGTAGGCCCAAAGGATGTTCTCTAACTGCTGTGGCCATTGATCTTCTTGATCTTCGAGTTTTTTCTTTAAGTTGTTCAAGATTTGTCTATTTGCAGCTTCGACCTGACCGTTGGCCTTTGGATATCTAGGTGTCGACCTAGAATGATCGATTTTCCATAGCGCGTAGAAAGCCTTGATATTTTTGCCAACGAACTGAGTACCATTATCGGTGACTATCCTTTTGGGTAAACCAAATCGTGTGATGATGTTTTCCCACATGAACCTTTGGACATCGGCTTGAGTAATGTTGGTGAGGGCAACGACCTCCACCCATTTGGTGAAGTAGTCGATTGCAACTAGAACGTACCTCTTCTCAGATTTCTTCTCTTTGATCAAGGGACCCATAATATCAAGCCCCCACATGTGAAATGGCCATGGTGCTGTGATGTTGATGAGATCGTTGGGATGCTGATGTTTATTATCTTCAAAACGTTGACACTCTTTACACTTCCAGAGACTTACTTAGGTGTACCTCTTTTCAAAGGCAGGGTAACCAGAGTAGCTGTGGGGGCTTTGTTAGACAAGATTGAAAGGAAAACTACTAGTTGGAAGGGCAAGTTACTTTCTTTCAAAGGAAGGTGTGTCCTTATAAAATCTGTGCTTTGTAGCTATCCCTTGCATGATATGGCCATCTACAAATGGCCTCAGAGTATGATTAAAGAAGGTGAGATGTTGCTTAGAAATTTCTTGTGGTCTGGAAACCCTATGGAAAGGAAAGCTATCATAGTTTCATGGGATAAATGTTGTAAACTGTATTAACCTATTTCTAGATTAATGCATTCACTAGATCAGGTCGCTAACGGACTTGACCAAAGGGGGAGTTTTAGATCGGGGGTGGCTGCACCTCGTTGAGATCGAGATTGCCTACGTACTCTAGTTCGTGGGGATTGAACCTAGAGATCAAGCCATCGTAGTTCTGTTTTTATAGAAGGTGATGAGGCGAAGATCTCGGGATCTTGCAGATTCTCCGACATATTTATGGTGATGTAATATTCTCCGATGATTGGGTAACGGTTGTAATGAATGTATGACAGCTGGAGATATTATCTGTGCGTTGAATTAGGGCATGTGCGCGTAATTAGATCGTTGTTGATCCTGTAGTCGAGCTGCTCTGGTCGAGTTCTGGGTAGGTCGAGTACAGAGCGATCTGGTAGATTAATGACCGTGCCACGTGGCTTGTTTTTATTGGTTCGAGTATATAGTACCCCTACATAAGCCCCCTCTTTTTAGGTCGATGGTGGGAGTCAGGCTGAAAAGACTTAGAAATCTGATCGATGTTGATTTGAAGTCTGCTTTTTGAATTTGTGCACGTGGCGGTCATGCATGATTGTCTCGTATCATCATTGCGCCTTTACAGGGAAGTGGAGAAGTTTCCTCGAGCAGTTACCTGTAAAGTTATGACAACTGACGCACTTCTTGCTTGATGGGTTCGTTGCTGGACACGTGGATGAATCCGACGGTGGATGTGGAACGTCGGGTGAGTGGAAAATAACTGCAAGGAACGTGGTTCCCATGTTCGATCCTAGCCGTTGAATGTATTCGAACTGATGGCTGGGATTGCGTTTGCTGCAGTATTTAAATTGTAGCGTTGTGAGGAAAGAGTTTACTTTTCTTGTTTTCTCTCTCGAACTGCTGCTGTTTTCCATTGCGACCTGAAGAATTTTGAGAGCTTGTGAGGTTAGTCTTTTCTGCTTGTCTTTGTCTTTTACTTTCTTCATTTTCTTTCTGTATTTTCGGTTTGAGAGAGATGTCGGAGTGTAGTGATTCACAAAATGATCACTTGAGTGGTGACGATGTCGCTGAATATGAGTCGGAAAGGACTCAGTCGGACTGCTTCTCCTAGTCTGGAGGAAGGAGATGTAGACCCAGAAAGCCCTGAGAGTACTGGTCCTCATGGTGAAGATACATCTGATGATGAGATGGTTGAGAGTGATGATGGGTCGTTCTGCCGTGTTGTAAACCCTAATTACGTCCATAGGCATATTGCCTTTAGGAAACAATTCGGTCTTAGCTCGATTGAGCATCTAAAGATTAGGTTTTTGGGAGATCGTTTGCTCACTGTCGAGTATCGACCTAACAACCCTTTCTCGACTGTCTTCACTTTGGCCCAATTCCGGGCTGGGCTTAGGTTACCTCTATTTGGCTTGGTGGTCGACCTTCTTAATGCGATCAGGCGAGCTCCTTGCCAGATGAATGGTAACTTTTGGAGGAATATGTGGGTTATTGACGACCTCAATAAGATGCATAGGTGGAATATTAGTGTAGAAAATGTGTTAGATCATTTCTGCTTTAAACGGTCTTCGAAACCGGGGCTTGCGAGCTATAACATGCAAGTCAGGCCAGAACGTTTACCCTTGATCTACCCTGTGAGTAGTGAGCCTTGGTGGAAGGATCCCATGCTGATTACTGGGTCGATCACTGAGGGGAATATCCGGTTGCGTCATGTGACGAGGAATGTGGATGACAATCGTAAGTTTCTGGTCGTTAGTCATAGGTCGATATGAACTATTCCTTTTTCCTAAATTTTTGACTGTAAGTTTTTGTTTGCAGCGATCAGGGACGACCATCTTGTGAAGAAGAACGACCTGAAATCTGCTTTGAACGCGTTTGGGTTGTGGGCGGACAATCGGAAGGCACAGTATTTGCCGCACTTGAAGGAGTACTTTATCCCCAAGGGTGGTCCGAAAACAGTTGCGGAGGAGCTCGAGAGGAGGAAGTTGTTGAAAAAGAACTTCATGTCGTCTGTGCAGAGAGCTGAGAAGGGTCGATCTGGTGGTAGCTCGCGACATGGTGATCGAGAGGCGAGCCCCCAGATCGTGTCTCCACCGACCTCTCTACCCAAGCTACCTGCCGGTTCGATTAGGAAGAGATCGTTCTCGGGGAATCTGAAGCTGATGGAGCCACCAGTTGTGCCTGCTCCTACCCCTCTCAAAACTGTGCGATCTCCTGAACCCACTCCTTTGTCGAAAAAGACTGCTGTTCGGTCTTTGTACAAAGGTAAGGGGGTGTCATCTGAGTTCCGACCTGGCCCGTTCGACTACTTGGATGGTCGAGGGGGAAAGCATGTCGTTTATGATAACGATAGTGCCATAGATGACCCCTGCGTTGCCCGAGCTGTGAATGAGGGCATCATTCTTGATGCTGATGCTCGAGCGGTAAAGTCGCAGACCCTGCTGGTGACTTGCTCGAAGATAAACTCAGCAATGGCCTTGGTGAGTGTAACTTTTAGTTTCTGTTTCGAGCTGAGATCGAGCTGAAGCATATGAATGAGAAGCTCGAGCAGGCGAAGACGATTGTTGTAGTTGCTGAGGCAAAGGTTAGGGATAGGGATGGGGAGATTGTGGTGTTGAAAGAGACGTTAGAGGGGGTAAGGGGTGAGCTTGCTGCTGCTAAGGAGTCTGCGGTCTACTGGGAGAACACATGTCATAAGAACGGTGTAGAGTGGAAGGCCTACTGCGACGACCTGAAGAAACAGATGATGGGCTCGCCCGAAGGAGAGGAGACGCGAGGTGGTGATGAAGAAGCTTTAGTGCCAGCTCAGGACACCTCGATGGGCCCTGCTGATGTGGTTGGAGGTGGCCAGAACGAGTTGGGTGAACCCAACGATTAGACCTCCCAGCAGTGATCCTGTCTCTGTCTTCAGTGATACTTGGTGTTTGGTGAGACCATCCCGAGTCTCCACTACACCAATAGCTCATCTTGCTTACACCTTGGTAGCTTCTCCTTGCATGGGAAAGTACATCTCCTTCTTCCTCTCACGTTCAGTCTTCAAGTCCGATGTAGTGAGGTCGAGTGAACATTTATCTGTCTTGACTAAGTTTGTAATAAATGATAGTGGTCGATCTGCTTTTGGTAGTTCGACGACGTCCTAAGTTTTGATTTGTTGTATTAAGTCTGTCTGAGCGGCTAGTTTCCAGGTAGTCCTGGTAGCTCGTTCAGAAGGCAGGTAGACGAGATGAATGGCTGCAAGCAGGACGGACTGAAGTTGTTCTTCTTGTATGCCTTTAGTTGAATTTTGCTTTGATAGCTTCTAGGTCGCATATGGTAGATCGGTTTACCTGTAATAGTTAGATTTTCATAAAGTACAAAGAAATTTCACTTATTTACCTTGCATTCTTATACTTGTTGTGCTGTCTGGTTGTATGGGTTTTGCAAACAATAAATAACAAGCATAGCGATGGACCTGATAGTAGATGAGGTCCTGTGCATGTGAGCTCGATTGTACGTAGGTCGTGGGAATGATATGACCAGAGTACCGAGTTAAGTTGTAAATGGTTAACTTAACAAAAAATTATCAAAGGGACTAGAATTTTTGATAATTTGTAGGTCTAGGGATGGGGTTAGACCTTTAGAAGCCGTTCATGTTTGAGCTGAGATGGAGGCAAAAATGTGTTTGTATATTGAAATGTAAAAAATGGGTGCTTACACTTCATTGATAAAATTTCTTCAAGTGATAAACATTCCAGGGATTCTACACGTTGTTTCCTTCTGGAGTTTGGAGACGATAAGATCCATTGCTTTGAGCTTTGGTGATAATGTAAGGACCTTCCCAATTTGCATTGAGTTTGCCAATGTTCGCTTTCCTTTTGTTGTGGAACATTTTCCGTAGGAGGAGATCACCGGGCTGAAAAAATCTAGGTCGCACGCCTTTGTTATAAGCTCGTTTGAGTCTTTGTTGATATTGCTCAAGCTTGATAGTGGCATGGTTTCGTAGTTCTTCGACTAAATCTATTCCAAACAACCAGGCCTGATTGTTGAGCTCGGTGTCAACCAGTAGTGATTTGGTCGTGCCAAATGTCAGCTCGGTGGGAATGACAGCCTCAACTCCATAACAGAGGCTGAATGGTGACATTCCTGTCGACGTTCGAGGAGTTGTTCGGTAGGCCCAAAGGATGTTCTCTAACTGTTGTGGCCATTGATCTTCTTGATCTTCATGTTTTTTCTTTAAGTTGTTCAAGATTTGTCTATTTGCAGCTTCGACCTGACCGTTGGCCTGTGGATATCTAGGTGTCGACCTAGAATGATCGATTTTCCATAGCGCGTAGAAAGCCTTGATATTTTTGCCAACAAACTGAGTACCATTATCGGTGACTATCCTTTTGGGTAAACCAAATCTTGTGATGATGTTTTCCCACATGAACCTTTGGACATCGGCTTGAGTGATGTTGGTGAGGGCAACGGCCTCCACCCATTTGGTGAAGTAGTCGATTGCAACTAGAACGTACCTCTTCTCAGATTTCTTCTCTTTGATCTAGGGACCCATAATGTCAAGCCCCCACATGTGAAATGGCCATGGTGTGATTTTGATGAGATCGTTGGGATGCTGATGTTTATTATCAGCAAAACATTGGCACTCTTTACATTTCAGCACAAATTTCTTGGCGTCTTCTTTCATTCTTGGCCAAAAATATCCTTGGGAGATCGCCTTAATTATGAGCTAATGTTCGACCTCCGGAGTGGTTTCCGCATTCTCCTTCATGGATTTCTTGGAAGATGATTTGCCCATGCTTTGGGATCAAGCATCTTAAGAATAGACCAGTTGCAGATTTTCTGAATAGTTTACCTTCATGGAGTTTATACATAGTGACTTTATGTAATAACTGACTGGCTTCCTTTTTGTTGGATGGTAATGCACCAGTTTGAAGATAATTGATGAAGGGTTCCATCCAAGTCCCTTGGATGTCTGCCAGTGTTGTGGCTAGTAGATCGTAGATTTGGTGGATGACTTCTTCTTTTATTAGGTACGCAGGTTGCGTACTGACTGCTATAGTGAGAGCTCGAGGTCGATCTGATTCGATCTTGGATGCTAAGAATGCCAATGAATTAGCATGCCTGTTATCGTCGCGAGGGATGTGATCGATTGTGAAGAAACTAAGCTTGCTGATTAGTTCTTTTGCCTTGCTTGCATATCTGATCAGATTGACACCATTGATTTGGTAATTGTTAGTGATCTGATTGACTACCAGTTGTGAGTCACTGAACACTCTGAGGCAAACTGCTTGTAAATCAATAGCCATTTGTATGCCTTGGATTAGAGCTTCGTACTCAGCCTCATTGTTAAAGGTCAAGAAGTCTAATCGAGTTGATCGTTCGAGCTGTGAACCCTCACGTGAGATGAGTACGACACCTATGCCACTTCCATTTGAATTTTGGGAACCATCAACGTATAGCTGCCAAGTGTCGGGGGGATTGATCTGGACTTGCCTGGTTTGTGGTTCTGGTTCCCAACTGAAATCTTGTGCAGGGTAGTCCGCTAAGAAATCAGCGACGATGTAAACCCCCCTCTTTTATATTTTATGCTAATTTTAATTTGGAATTAAGGGTTATTGGGTACAAGTCCTTGGGCTTTGGGTTTATAATCAATTAATAGAGACTAGAGGGACTAAGGATTAATTAACCAAAAATCTGGAGAAAACAGCCCACGATCAGATGTGGAGTTATTGCGAACCGTTAGATGTGGAAACACGATCAATTAGCTTAGGTTTATGCGCTCTTTATTTATGGGCAGCAAAGATCTTAAAGTTGTTGAAAGAGAAGAGATTGTTGTGGAGTTAGTCGCAGAATTTGGGAGCGGTGCTCGGTGTTAGTAACACTGCCTAGAAGTTGCAAAGGGTGGAGTAATTTAGAAGAGAAGAAGAACAGTAACAGGTGAGTGGATATATTTTTAAGTAGATTAGATTCTTATTTTATTGTATACACTGTTGATAACATGGATATACAACTGTGGTTTGCTGTTGGTTTTTGATTTTTGATGTGGGGTATAACTGTGAGTGGGCCTATATATATATGTAGATATATAGTTATGTTTGGTGAAAGTAATGGCTAATGCAGTAACCTGTTTGTATAAGTTATAAGATCTGTGCTCTTTTGATTTATATGAAAAAGAAATGGTTTTGAATGCATCTGCTGGTTAGGTGGGGTTAATAGAGTTTTATTATTATTTATTTGATTTGTATGGTTGGAGTACATCGTTGATAACATGGAAATTATAATAGAAGATAAATGGTAGTACTGTATGTATTGTTCATTGTTGCCGATTGTCCGGGTTTGACTTGGATGGTTATCTGATAAAAGAGAATATATGATATATGTGGAGAAAATAAAATTCTGCTGACATGGGTGTACAGTAAACAGTTTTGCCGAGTTGCCGAGTCTTTATTTATTTTTAATTTTTTTATTTGCACAGTACAGTATATTGCTATTTGTCGGGATAAATAAATTTATGTTGGAGAATCTGGACTTGAGAATTTAATTCATCATAAATGCCTTGGAATGGCTTTATATACCTTGGACGGTATTTGATTAATCTAGAAAACGCGAAAGGAATACAAAAATGAAATTGATGTGAAATTTATGGTCGAGTGTTACTTGATTGATTGACAGTTTAGATGTTTGGTAGTCGCCCAACCATTAGTACATTTGCCGCACCTGTGGAATTAGGATTACAAAAAAGATTAGATATCACCCTAGACGGCTTAGCCTGCGGGTTGACATTTGGAATATATTTTTGTTGGGTATTTCCTAGACGGCTTAGCCTGCGGAACTGACCCTACAGACCTTCATAGTCTTCGGGGTTGGTCTGGGCGCCACTTTAGAAAGCTCAAGGGAGCTAGTAGAGGCCATGAGTTAGGCATACGTCGAGGCTAGCCAAAGCTTGCAGGTGAGCACCCACTTGGGTTTTGGTTTCGGCGTAGAGGGTCTTAACCATGGTCAAGGGACACTGGTGCAGTGTGGGTATGGCAAATGTGTGGAGTGCATCCTGTGGGAGGTGTACTAGTGATTGGGTATAGGTTGTGTAGTGTTGTTTGGGTGTAATGATTGATTTGTAGTGATTAAGATACAGTGTCGAGACTCGAGATGTCATAAATTATTTATTATTGTACTAACACAGTTTTGCAGGAGGATAGGTCAATTAACATTCTTGCAGGGCTCGACCTATCCTAATACGAGGTGCAGCTCAGGTAATGTATTATTATTATATATAATATTTACTTAGTAAACGAGATAAATGTCTAAAGACCGCGGAGTCTGTTATTTTATTGTTTTTGGGAATGGAGTTCCCTACCCTCGTCTACTCATACCAGCATAGTTTGCTGACCCATGTTGCTTGTTTTGCACGTGGGTACGTATCCTTATGGAGCGTAGGTGGAGGAGAGCAGCCAGTGGAGTACGATCGGGAGCAACACCAGGAGGCTCGTGTAGATCCAGTTGTTCGGGAAGGAGTTTGAGATCGTAGAAGTTATCTTTCTCAGTAGGTCTAGTTCTTTGTTTCCGCTTGTCATTTGATTGGTAGAGTTTATTATATTTAACGGATTATTGTTGATTGGGGAAGGCAATACCTCAGTAGAAGTTGTTGAATTTTATTATTGGAGTTGTTTAATTCAGTATTCGGAGTTTTGGATTATGGAAATTTTTGGGAGTTTAAATTATTAGTGTTGAAGTATTTGTCTTTAATGGTTATGGATTTTACCTTGTGCAAATGTTTATTTAGATTACTGTCTTGATCCTTTTTTTCCTTTTATTGGCATCTTGAGGGAAATCTTGTAAATTCTCTCTTTTTGCCAATTTTTTGATATTAGGGTCGTGACAGTTTTCTTGGTATCAGAGCGCTTGGTTAACTTAGGCCGAGAAGGTCTAGGTGATCCTCGGAATGTGGAATGGGTGATAAGTTTGATGGAGTTGGGTGGTTATCTAATAATAATTTTATATTTTAAATGAAGCTTATGGCGGGAAGAGGACGTGGTCAAGTCTATCAGTTGACTCAGGACCAGATGAATTAGCTGTTGCTAGCAGTAGCAGGCAACAATGGGGGTAATGGTGACCCATTTGCTAAGAGAAACTAAGACTTCCTCAATCTGGGTGGTATCAAATTCGATGGTAAGGGAGACGGGAAAGCTGCAGTGTTATGGCTCCGTCAGACAGAAGTTGTGTTTGCAAAGATGGTGTTGACTGAAGTTCAGAAGCAGGAGCTCGCTTCCCATCAGTTGGAGGGTGGAGCATTACTTTGGTGGGACGCTTTGAAGGTCGGGCTCGACCTCACCACTCTGACTTGGGAAGAGTTCAGGAATACTTTTGAGGAGAGATATCTTTCGAGTGCTTACAGAGACCGATTAGTGGATGAATTTCTGAATCTGAGACAAGGTATTATGACTGTAGCGGAATATACGAATCGATTCAATGAGTTATCTATGTTTGCTCCGCATATGGTGGACACAGTCGAGAAGAGAAATCATCGTTTCATTAAGGGCCTAGGGCACTATGTGTCGAAGCAACTGATTCCATTTGAGCACGAGCCATTTGATAGAGTCCTGAACCTCGCAATGAAGTATGAGGAGAAGGAACAGGAGTTTAGAACTGAGAAGAGCAAAAAGACAGGTGATAACTTCAGAGACAGGAACCGACACAAGCCTTATGATCCTAACTTCAGGGGTCGACGTTATGACAACAACCCGGAGAGGAACCAGGGTTACAACAGACCACCGGGAGATAACCAAGGTTTCAGACACCGTGGTGGGTATGGGCGTGGTGACAACCGAGTTAGAGCAGGAGCACCACCACCACCAGCACCAGGGCAACCTGCCCCAGGTTTGCCTTATAGGCCAGCACATTTACCGTTACCAGCGCCAGGAGCATTAGCAGGGCCGATCAGGGGTAACTGTTGGAACTGTGGAGGACCAGGACATCGTTCTGCTGAGTGTCGTCGACCAGTGAACAACAACCAGGGAAGACCAGCACATCAGCCGAACCGAGGGAGAGCCTTTGCTGTTTTGCCCGCTTTTCAGGGATTGGAAGGTACTTTTGATTGCTCTCAGTTTAGATTCTGAGTATTGTTTGATTCTGGTGCATCGCATTCATTTATTGCTAAGCAATTAGTAGATAAGTATCAGATTGCGACTACACCTTTATCCCAACCTTTATATCTTCGGACACCTATGGGAGGTTCGACTTGTTTGTTCTACGAGTGTAAGAACTTTGTTCTGACATTCATGGGTAGACAGTTTGTTATCGATCTAGTTGTTCTAGATTTTGAGGGCTATCAGTTTATTTTGGGTTTTGATTGGTTGAGTCGTTATCATGTGATTTTGGATTTTGCTGGGAGGAGAGTTATAGTGGATACACCAGGTTTACCCACATTGGTACACAGTTGTGTTAGTAGGGATGATTCGATTATGTCCAACTTTTTGATGTCTATGGCTACCCAGTCGATCGATATTAGTGATGTGGCGATAGTTAAGGATTATCTAGATGTGTTTGAGGAGATTCCGGGTTTACCACCCAAGAGAGAGGTGGAGTTCCAAATTGATTTGTTGCCAGGAACGACACCTATTTCTAAGACTGCATACAGGATGGCGCCTAAGCAGTTGGAAGAGATGAAGACCCAGTTGGAGGAGTTGCTTAAGAAAGGGTTCATACGTCCAAGCAATTCTCCATGGGGAGCTCCAGCTATCTTTGTCTCTAAGAAGGATGGGACTTTGAGGATGTGCATTGATTACCGTGAGTTGAACAAGGTGACAATCAAGAACAAATATCCATTGCCGAGAATAGATGATTTGCTTGATCAGTTGAAAGGAGCAGCCGTGTTTTCTCAGTTTGATTTGAGGACGGGTTACCATCAGATGGGTGTAGAGGAGAAGACTATACCACTGACTGCTTTCAGAACTCGATATGGATTGTATGAGTTTCCAGTAATGCCTTTTGGGTTAACTAATGCTCCAGCATTTTTTATGGATTTGATGAACCGGATTTTCAGGCCTAATCTTGATAAGTTTGTGATCGTATTCATTGATGATATTTTGGTGTATTCTAAGGATGCTCAGGAGCATGCGAAACATTTGAAGACAGTGTTGCAGATATTGAGAGATCACAAACTATATGCTAAGTTTAGCAAATGTCATTTCTGGAAGAATGAGGTGCATTTCTTAGGTCACGTGATATCCAGAGAGGGTATTGCCGTTGACCCTGAGAAGGTTACTGCAGTTAGGGATTGGAAACAACCAACCAACCCTACAGAGATTCGAAGCTTTTTGGGATTAGCTGGATATTACCGTCGTTTCATTGAGAAGTTCTCGCTCATAGCTGAGCCATTGACCAGACTTACGAGGAAAAATGTGAAGTTCTTATGGACTGACGACTGCGAGAGAGCTTTCCAGGAGCTTAAGCAGAGGTTGACTACACCGCCAGTGTTAGTTATACCGGTTAGAGGTGGCAAGCTTGTGGTATTCACAGATGCTAGTGGTACAGGACTTGGTTGTGTTTTAATGCAGGATGGGAGAGTGGTCTCTTATGCTTCTAGACAATTGAAGCAACATGAGCGAAAATATCCAGTGCACGATTTAGAATTGGCGGCCGTGGTGTTTGCTTTGAAGATTTGGCGTCACTATTTATATGGAGAGAAGTTTGATCTTTACACCGACCACAAGAGTCTGAAATACTTGTTCTCTCAGAAGGACTTGAACATGAGGAAACAGAGATGGATAGAGTTCATTAGCAGTTATGATTTTCAGATTCAGTATCAGCCTGGGAAGGGTAATGTAGTTGCAGATGCTTTGAGTAGGAAACATGCCACCGTTGCTATGATGATGATGGAGGAGTGGAAATCTCTGGAGACTATAGCGTCTCATGATGTGTACTTACAGCAGGGAGGTGAACAGGTCACCATTTGTTCTGTGGAGGTGAAACCTATGATGATTAGCTTGATTGTGTCCAAGCAGCATGAGGACCCTTTCTTGCTCCGAAAGCTTGGGCAGTTAGTTGTGGATTTGTTAGATGATTGTCCCACAGAATGGTCAGTTGGTGTTGATGGAGATTTGAGGTATAGAGATCGATTGTGTGTTCCTGATAGGGATGGTTTGAGGAAGAATGTTATGGATGAGGCACATCGTTCTCGTTTCACTATTCACCTTGGTGGAACGAAGATGTACAAAGACCTGAAGAGGACTTATTGGTGGGAAGGAATGAAGAGAGACGTTGGAGAGTATGTTTCTAGGTGTTTGACATGTCAGCGAGTAAAGGTCGATCATCAGAAACCGTCAGGGTTACTTCAGCCTTTGTCTATCCCTCAGTGGAAGTGGGAGCACATTTCCATGGATTTTTTTGATGGTTTGCCTAGATCACGGGGAGGCAATGAATCCATTTGGGTTGTCGTCGATAGATTGACTAAGTCAGCTCATTTTCTTCCTATTTCTATGAATAGGAATGCAGATAAGCTAGCAAAGAAGTATGTGAAGGAGATTGTCCGGCTACATGGTGTTCCAACTAGCATTGTTTCCGACAGATATCCCATATTCACTTCAGAGTTCTGGGGTAGTTTTCAGCGTGCCATGGGTACAAAGCTTAACTTGAGTACTGCTTATCATCCCCAGACAGATGGACAAACTGAGCGGGTAAATCAGATTCTAGAGGATATGTTACGTGCTTGTGCACCTCATATTTGGTGGAGAATGGGAGGAACATCTACCTTACGCGGAGTTTGCTTACAATAACAGTTTTCAGGCGAGTATTGGTATGGCACCATATGAGGCACTGTATGGTAGGCCATGTAGATCACCGGCTTGTTGGGCGAAGGTTGGTGATACTGCGATTCTTGGACCAGTGATGGTTCGCGAGACTACAGAGAAAGTAGATATCATTCGACAAAGATTGAAAACGGCTCAAAGCCGAATGAAGAGTTATGCTGATAATAGGAGGAAGCCACTCGAGTTTGCTGTAGGGCATAAAGTGTTGCTGAAGATCTCCCCTATGCGTGGAGTAATGAGGTTTGGTAAGAAGGGCAAGCTGAGCCCTAGGTATGTGGGACCGTATGAGATCACTGACAGAGTAGGACCGTTGGCTTACAGGAGAAGATACATAATGTATTCCATGTTTCTATGTTGAGAATGTGGAAAGGAGATGATAAGGATGAAGAGGATGAAGGAGTAGACTACGCGCAGTTAGATATTTATGATCCAGAGCAGTTAGAAATTAATGAAGATGTTACCTACAGAGTGAGGCCAATTACTATCATTGATAGGGATGAGAAACGACTAAGGCGAAAGACATTGAAGCTGGTAAAAGTGCAGTGGAGTGATGATCCGAGCGATGTCACATGGGAGCTGGAGGACAAGGTGCGAGCTAAGCACCCGGAGTTGTTCGATTGATCTTTCTTTCAAATCTCGAGGCCGAGATTTCTTTTGAGGTGTGTATGAATGTAAACCCCCCTCTTTTATATTTTATGCTAATTTTAATTTGGAATTAAGGGTTATTGGGTACAAGTCCTTGGGCTTTGGGTTTATAATCAATTAATAGAGACTAGAGGGACTAAGGATTAATTAACCAAAAATCTGGAGAAAACAGCCCACGATCAGATGTGGAGTTATTGCGAACCGTTAGATGTGGAAACACGATCAATTAGCTTAGGTTTATGCGCTCTTTATTTATGGGCAGCAAAGATCTTAAAGTTGTTTTGCGATAAAAAAAAAAAAAAAGAGAGTGGCGGCGATCAGAATTTTTGAAAGAAGAAGAAGAGGGAAAAAAGAGAGTGGAGGCGGCTGTGATCAGAGTTGAAAGAGAAGAGATTGTTGTGGAGTTAGTCGCAGAATTTGGGAGCGGTGCTCGGTGTTAGTAACACTGGCTAGAAGTTGCAGAGGGTGGAGTAATTTAGAAGAGAAGAAGAACAGTAACAGGTGAGTGGATATATTTTTAAGTAGATTAGATTCTTATTTTATTGTATACACTGTTGATAACATGGATATACAACTGTGGTTTGCTGTTGGTTTTTTATTTTTGATGTGGGGTATAACTGTGAGTGGGCCTATATATATATATAGATATATAGTTATGTTTGGTGAAAGTAATGGCTAATGCAGTAACCTGTTTGTATAAGTTATAAGATCTGTGCTCTTTTGATTTATATGAAAAAGAAATGGTTTTGAATGCATCTGCTGGTTAGGTGGGGTTAATAGAGTTTTATTATTATTTATTTGATTTGTATGGTTGGAGTACATCGTTGATAACATGGAAATTATAATAGAAGATAAATGGTAGTATTGTATGTATTGTTCATTGTTGCCGATTGTCCGGGTTTGACTTAGATGGTTATCTGATAAAAGAGAATATATGATATATGTGGAGAAAATAAAATTCTGCTGACATGGGTGTACAGTAAACAGTTTTGCCGAGTTGCCGAGTCTTTATTTATTTTTAATTTTTTTATTTGCACAGTACAGTATATTCCTATTTGTCGGGATAAATAAATTTATGTTGGAGACTCTGGACTTGAGAATTTAATTCGTCATAAATGCCTTGGAATGGCTTTATATACCTTGGACGGTATTTGATTAATCTAGAAAACGCGAAAGGAATACAAAAATGAAATTGATGTGAAATTTATGGTCGAGTGTTACTTGATTGATTGACAGTTTAGATGTTTGGTAGTCGCCCAACCATTAGTACATTTGCCGCACCTGTGGAATTAGGATTACAAAAAAGATTAGATATCACCCTAGACGGCTTAGCCTGCGGGTTGACATTTGGAATATATTTTTGTTGGGTATTTCCTAGACGGCTTAGCCTGCGGAACTGAACCTACAGACCTTCATAGCCTTCGGGGTTGGTCTGGGCGCCACTTTAGAAAGCTCAAGGGAGCTAGTAGAGGCCATGAGTTAGGCATACGTCGAGGCTAGCCAAAGCTTGCAGGTGAGCACCCACTTGGGTTTTGGTTTCCGCATAGAGGGTCTTAACCATGGTCAAGGCACACTGGTGCAGTGTGGGTATGGCAAATGTGTGGAGTGCATCCTGTGGGAGGTGTACTAGTGATTGGGTATAGGTTGTGAAGTGTTGTTTGGGTGTAATGATTGATTTGTAGTGATTGAGATACAGTGTCGAGACTCGAGATGTCATAAATTATTTATTATTGTACTAACACAGTTTTGCAGGAGGATAGGTCAATTAACATTCTTGCAGGGCTCGACCTATCCTAATACGAGGTGCAGCTCAGGTAATGTATTATTATTATATATAATATTTACTTAGTAAACGAGATAAATGTCTAAAGACCGCGGAGTCTGTTATTTTATTGTTTTTGGGAATGGAGTTCCCTACCCTCGTCTACTCATACCAGCATAGTTTGCTGACCCATGTTGCTTGTTTTGCACGTGGGTACGTATCCTTATGGAGCGTAGATGGAGGAGAGCAGCCAGTGGAGTACGATCGGGAGCAACACCAGGAGGCTCGTGTAGATCCAGTTGTTCGGGAAGGAGTTTGAGATCGTAGAAGTTATCTTTCTCAGTAGGTCTAGTTCTTTGTTTCCGCTTGTCATTTGATTGGTAGAGTTTATTATATTTAACGGATTATTGTTGATTGGGGAAGACAATACCTCAGTAGAAGTTGTTGAATTTTATTATTGGAGTTGTTTAATTCAGTATTCGGAGTTTTGGATTATGGAAATTTTTGGGAGTTTAAATTATTAGTTTTGAAGTATTTGTCTTTAATGGTTATGGATTTTACCTTGTGCAAATGTTTATTTAGATTACTGTCTTGATCATTTTTTTCCTTTTATTGGCATCTTGAGGGAAATCTTGTAAATTCTCTCTTTTTGCCAATTTTTTTTTATTTGGGTCGTGACAGACGACTTGGCCTTTGACGGCCTGACGAGATACGAACTCGAATGTGTAATCACCCAGCTCGGCTGCCCATCGAGTCATACGACCTGTTTTGTTTTTCTTTTCTAATACGTGTCGTAGTGGCTGGTCGGTGATTACTTTAACAGTGTGGGCTTGGAAATAAGGTCGGAATTTGCATGCAGCGTAAAGAAGGGCTAATGCTAATTTCTCCAGAGGTGTGTACCTTATTTCGGCCTGCAGCAATACCTTGCTTGTGAAGTAAATTGGTCGTTCGACCTGATTTTCTTCTTTGAAAAGTACTGCGCTGATCGTAAAATCCGAGGTCGCGAGGTAGACACCGAGCATATCTCCATCATTAGGCTTTGTGAGGACCGGCGGAGTGGATAAATAAGCCTTTAGGTCAGTGAAGGCTTTCTCGCATTCGTCTCTCCACTGATATGCAACCCCCTTTCTGAGAATATGAAGAATTGGTCGACACTTATCGGACGCTCTAGAAATGAATCTATTGAGAGCTGATACCATGCCGTTGAGTTTTTGGATCTGCTTTTTTGTCTTTGGGCTGGGCATATCGATCAGGGCTCTGATCTGGTCGGGATTTGCTTCAATACCTCTTCTTGTAACTAGGTAGCCAAGAAACTTTCCTGATGCGACTCCAAACAGACACTTCTCAGGGTTAAGTCGCATTCTGTATTGTCTTAACCTTTGGAATGCCTGGTCGAGATTGGACAAATGATCTTGCTCCTAACTACTCTTTACTGGCATATCATCGATGTAGACCTCCATTGTTCGACCTAACAGGTCGTCGAACATTCTGGTGACGAGGCGTTGGTAGGTCGCTCCTGCATTTCTTAAGCCGAATGGCATAACTTTGTAGCAAAAAATGCCTTGCTCTGTTGTAAAGGAGGTCTTCTCTTGGTCGGGCTCGTACATTGGGATCTGGTTATAACCCGAGTATGCGTCCATGAATGAGAGTAGCTCGAAACCACAAGTCTGATCGACTAACTTATCGATTCGTGGCAATGGGAGTGAATCTTTAGGGCAAGCTTTGTTCAAGCTCGTGAAGTCGATGCAAACTCTTGTTTTCCCGTTCTTCTTTAAGACTGGGACAATGTTGGCTAACCAATCTGGTGTGTCAACTTCCTTGATGAACCCAACCTGTTTAGGTCTGTTGATTTCGTCATTGACCGCTTGGTGAAATTTAGGAGCAAGCCTTCTTGGTTTTTGCTTAACAGGTCGATAACTCGAATTGACGCGCAGTCTGTGGCATGCAATTGATAGGTCTATTCCAGGCATATCGATATACGACCAAGGAAAAACATCTTTATTAGAAGAAAGAAAGTTTACAAAGTTGTTGTACTTATCTCCCTCTAACTCTGAGCCTACATGAACATATCTCGGATCGTCTTCTGATCCTAAGTTCACTCGTACTCCTGGATCAGTGCTTCCGAGTGATAGTTGGGGGGAGCTCGTTTGCTCCTTCTGTAATTGCTATTTAGCTGCTTCAGCCCTTCCTTTCGACGGGCTCTTTGATTGTTTGTCACCTTCTCGAGCTTCTGATGCTAGTGGGCTCTTTCCTTTGGGGTCAGCATCCTTGGTTCCTGAGGTAGATGGCTTTTCAGGCGCCGCAGCTTCAAGAATTCCATGACATTCTTGTGCAGCGTTCTGGTTGCCTCTAAGTTCCATTATCCCATGGGGTCCAGGATATCGGAACACTTGATGATATGTGGATGGAACACCTCTCATGGCATGGATCCATTTTCAACCAAGTATCGTATTGTACTTACTTGCGATGTTGAGGATGCTGAACTTTGCGGTCACAACGACCTTGTCTTCTTTTCGTCCCACAGTGACGGGCAACAATATTTCACCCTTGAGATCTTCTCTGGAGCTGTTGAAGCCTAAGATGGGAGTGAAATCAGGGATGAGGATTGAGTCAGGTAGCCTCATGTCCTTGAAAGTTTTGTACATGAGTATGTTGCAGGATGCACCAAGGTCAATGAGTACCCTCTTGATGATGTAATCAGCTATTTGCAGCTCAACGACCAGAGCGTCGTTGTGAGGGGTGACGACCTTGTTGAGGTCGTCCTCGGTGAAGGTGATGTCTGTTTCCTGGCGAGCTGGGATGTTGAATCGAGCTGCTCGGCCAGTGATTGAGTAGACGTGGTGAAGATGTTCTACTCGTCTCTTCTTCTCTCTTGATGCTGGGGTGGAGTTGGATTCATAAATCATGTACACCACATGACTTTCTGATTCACTGTCACTGTCGATCTTGTTGGCAACCTTTTTATTGAGTTGGTCGCGTAGGTCGCCTGTTGGACCTAGTTGTTGTGAGAGGCTACGCCCTCTGCTGCGGACTGGGCTTGTCGAGGCCGTTCTGGCCTTGCTATGAGATCGCGTTGCTGGATGCGGAGGCGTGTTTGATCTTTTCTTGGCTCGTTTACCCTTGGGTTCCTCTTGTCTGCCAAGGATCCAATTGTTGAGCCTTTTTTCATCGGCCCACGTCTGGAGGGCACGCTTCAATATTCGACAGTCATCAGTCTGATGACACCTAACTTTGTGGACCTTGCAGTATGGTCGACCAGATGAGTCCTCCAGTTGTGTGAAGCTCGGGATCTTGCACCAATGGTTGTGCTTGATTCGCTCGTAGATATAACCTGCTGGTCGTGTGAATCGGTGGTACTCTCGTTGCTCAGTGGGCAACGACTTGGCTTTGAACCTCTTGTTGTCCGAACGAGGTCGCTTAGTGGAATCACCTTCCACGTTGGAGATGACTTGATTTGTTTCCCTACCAATTAGGGCTTCTTCGACTTTGATGTAACGATCTACCTTAAGGTAGAGCTCGTCCAGAGATGTTGGCCGCTTCATGGCCAGAGACTTGTGCAGGTCGGATCCTTGGATCAGACCGTGAGAGAATGCTATTGTTGCGAAGGCTTCATGTTCCTTTGCAAAATCCTGGATGGAGTGTAGTTCAGATTTGAATCGAGCAAAGAAATTGCTCAGTGATTCACCATCACGTTGTTTCACTTTGAATATAGCGTCGATGGTGACTCGACGTTTTTTGTTGTGGATATAGAAGATAACGAACTGCTTTTCCAGATCCATGAACGAGCTGATGGATCCTGGCTTCAAACGGTGGAACCAGTCGAGGGCGGGTCCGGTGAGGCTGGACTGGAACAACAAACATAGAAGGTGATCTTCCTTAATGAGAGGTAGTGACTTACGGAATCCCTTGATGTGATCTGTTGGGTCTCCAACTCCTGCATATTGATCGAATTTTGGGGCGTTGAGTTTGTTAGGCAACTCATGATCAAGGATTTCCTTGGTGAAAGGAGATTCTTGGAATTGTTGGAGGGACTGGACAACAAGTTGTTCGGCTGTGTGGCCTTTGTGGAGCTGTATGACGGCCTGGTGGGCTTTGAACTCTGCGAGCTGTTGGCTGAGTTCTTCGTATTTTTGGTTGCTGTCGTCAACAGCAATGACCTCATGTCCGCCGTTTGCTAATTGCGCAACTGGTGTTGGCGCGGTATTTTTTGCAGCCTTCAATTGTGCATTTTCTTCTTGAAGACGATTGATTTGGTCTTACAAATCTTCGATAGTTAGTACTGGGGTAGCCATTTGAGTAGATGACTTTGAGTTGGGTGGGAGGGTTTGGGTTTTTCGATATAATCGAATTCCTTTTAGCTGGCGCCAAATGTATTAACCTATTTCTAGATTAATGCATTCACTAGATCAGGTCGCTAACGGACTTGACCAAAGGGGGAGTTTTAGATCGGGGGTGGCTGCACCTCGTTGAGATCGAGATTGCCTACGTACTCTAGTTCGTCGGGATTGGACCTAGAGATCAAGCCATCGTAGTTCTGTTTTATAGAAGGTGATGAGGCGAAGATATCGGGATCTTGCAGATTCTCCGACATATTTATGGTGATGTAATATTCTCCAATGATTGGGTAACGGTTGTAATGAATGTATGACAGCTGGGGATATTATCTGTGCATTGAATTAGGGCATGTGCGTGCAATTAGATCGTTGCTGATGCTGTAGTCGAGCTGCTCTGGTCGAGTTCTGAGTAGGTCGAGTACAGAGCGACCTGATAGATTAATGATCGTGTCATGTGGCTTGTTTTTATTGGTTGGAGTATATAGTACCCCTATAAGCATACTTGTGGTGGATACCTTAGTGCCATAAAGACACCTGCTAAAGTATTGCAGTGTGGTTTTTATTGGCCAACTTTCTTTGAGGACGCTCATATCCATTGTACAGGTTGCACTCATTGTCAACAGCTAGGAAAAATCACTAGGCGACACATGATGCCTTTACAACCAATTCTTCGTGTACAAGTCTTTGATGTATGGGGTATTGATTTCATGGGTCCTTTTCCTGGTTGTCATGGTTTTTTGCACATTCTGGTCGCAATAGACTATGTTTCAAAATGGATCGAGGCCATCCCCACAAGGCACAACGACCAAGAAACTATAGTACATTTTGTCAAAGAGTACATTTTTGCTCAATTTGGTACTCCCCGTGCGATTATTAGTGATGGGGGGAACCATTTATGCAATAAAGCTTTTCAAAAACTTGTCTAAAAGTATGGAGTAACTCACAAAGTGGCCCTTGCTTATCATCCGCAAACCAATGGCCAAGCTGAGATTTCCAATAGAGAGATTAAAAAGATTTTGCAAAAAATAATTGACCCTGATGAGGTTAATTGGTCTCTTTGAGTGTTTGATGTACTATGGGTTTATCGTACTGCTTTTAAAACTTCCATAGGCATGTCTCCTTTTTATCTTGTATTTGGAAAACCCTATCACCTTCTTATCGAGCTTGAGCATAGAGCCTTCTGGGTGATGAGAGAGTTCAACTATGATCTCGATCAGGCGGGAAATGGGAGAAAACTCCAGCTTTCTGAGCTTAAGGAACTTCGGAATGAAGCTTATGATATTTCCAAGTCTTATAAAGCTAACTTGAAAAAACTACATGAGATCTTACGTAGGGATTTTCAAATTGGTGATAAAATTTTACTTTATAACTCTCGTTTGCATTTATTTCATGGTAAACTACAGTCTCGTTGGTCGGGTCCCTTTGTTGTGTCTGCAGTAACTCCTTATGGTGCAATTACATGTGTTAATCCTGTAGACGCTTCTGAATTTCTAGTCAATGGTCAACGTCTTAAGCATTTCCACGAGTTATGGTCCCCTGAAGTAGAAGAAACTCTCTTAGAGGATCCTACATATTTAGACTGGCCTTTGACCTGCTGGTATCCGGACCCTCTTTTTATTCCTTACCTTTGTCTTTTTAGAGAGGTGTGGTTGAAAGTGTCGGAACCGTTAGTCCACGAACTCTTACTGGCTGAGTATAATTGATCCAGTGCACGCTAATCTCTTAAGCGTCACCTACAAACAGACCTCTTCCTAGCTCTGTTTAGGGGTGGGGAAGTCAATTCTCATCTTCTTTTAAGTCTTGAATATCTGACTTTAAAAGACTCTTTGTTGTATTTCTTTAGGCATCAGGATCTCGCGCATTCCACTCTAGCGTTTTATCTCTCCTGTAGCTTTCTGTTTTAATAGCATTTATTTAGGAAGTGAGTTTCCTGTTTGTCCCTTCGTCTGGCTGAAGATGTAAGACTTAGCACTCCTGGGAGACAACCCTGTGTTTTTTTCTAAACCCGACAACATAGTAGTTTAGTTTCATTTTGGCTGTTACACCGCCGGTTCTACCATCTGTGCTCAATTCTGTTTGGGGGTGGGCGTAGCCCACCCACTCTCTGTTTGCCGTTTGGCTGGTTAATTATTATTGCGGTTACAAATTGCCTTGTTTTAAGCCATTAGGATAGGATTTCCATTTATATTGAGTCAATTTTTATTTTCAGCATCTTTTATTTTAGTTATTTCTTAGTATGGAATTCCTTGTAATTCCTATGCATTTGGGATAGTTTTGTTTTGCAGGAATTTATAAAAGCGGTTTGAATTTTCAGTACATTCATGGTAATATCTTTCTTATCTCTCATTTTTTTCCTTAATATGAGCCTTGAAACCATTTTGAAGAAGAAAAAGAATATGGGCTTGAGCGGTAGTAACCGCGCTAGGCTTAGAAGTACCAAAGACATTGGCGGCTAGAAATTGACAAACGACAGCTTGGTTTCTTCTAAGTGTACTAGCGGTGATGCAATGAGAACCAGACTCGGCCTTGTCGGAAATAGTATACATAAGATCATTGAGGTGTGTGAATTCCGTGTGTTGACGAGTGAGTTCTTGAGAATTGGGAATGTGTGTGATAGAAAAAATGTTATCGACAGAGAGTAGAAAATAGAAATCATGGAGAAGAATTGAGAAGCCTTTTTTCTGGAATTACAGTTCTGGCGATAGGATAGGTTTGGGGGGCTAGGGGTTCCATGAGTGAATAGAGGAAGAAGAGAGAGGGTGTTTCTGATCGAAATTGGTCGCGTGGTGGCGAGCTGACTGTTGACTTTCTGTATTCGGTCTTCTACTCCGTGTTATTCCTGGATCATAGTGAGTCTATCATATTGGACTTTGGTTCAGTGAAAATACTCCTCTGAGCTTGGTAAAGTCGTGGCTTCCTTTTTTGCTTCAAATCTTCTTTTCTTTGGATTTGGGCTTCCTTTTTGGTGTAGAAGTCCTTGAGGATAGGCGTTCTTTCAAGTTAGTGAGAATTAAGACCCGTGAAATATAATAAACCTAAAAATAAGACTAAAAGCGACATTAAAGCACATGGGATGAGAGTAAACAAAATGCTATTCGGAAGGTATTAAGGAATAAAACTTTTGTGCTCTTATCATTACTTCATATTTGTATCTTCTTTGGCGCTTGGTAGATGATCTTCAATACGAAAATTGTTCCGTCCTTTTATGTATTTTAACAAAAACTTTTACACCTTTCGTTCAGACATTACGTTGAGTCAGACTTTATCCACTACAGCATTGTATTCAACATTGTTTGTTTTTTGTAAGGGGGAGGTAGTACTGCAATTCAAGCCACTTCGGGTTGAATGAAAATTTTATGAAGAAAGGACTTTTTTTTTACCCCGCAAGAAAAATAGAAGATATATTAAAAAAAAAAAGACTTATTCAAAAGGACAGAAATAGTTGGTTTCTTATTGAAAAGGGCTTTGAAGTTAACAAATTTTGGACTAAAATACCCACCCTAATCATAGTATGATTTTAGGTCAAATCATATATAAGAATTTTTTTTTTTTTTTGCACAAAACACTATAACCTATGTAAGGAGTGATTAACCCTAGTGGGAAAGGGCAAAGTCGGAATTGCACAAATTTTTGGCACTATGATTCTACCTAAAATCATAAGTCTTTGTACTTTTTAACAAGTCAACAAAAAAGATTGTCTTTTTCAACAATGACTTTTAAAGAGATTGTCCTTATGGAAGGTTGACTGAAAAGAGATTGTCCTTCTCACCAAGGAAAACATGATTGGTGTCCTTCTCAAAAGTTACTTTTTAAAAAAAATGTATGAATAGCAGAACAAAATAGCTAACAGACATGTACCAAAAACTTTAAATCTCTCTCTCTCTCTCTCTCTCTCTCTCTCTCTCTCTCTCTCTCTCTCTCTCTCTCTCTCTCTCCACAATTATGGCTGGCCGATAAAAATCATGTTAAAATGAAATCAGATGTCTCCTATACGAATTGTAATGGGAAGGATCTTGATCAATGATTCTTATTTGGCTAGAAGTTGTCACATGATTGACCATGCAGATCAAGGGACCTCTCACAAAAAAAAAAAAAATAGTAATGGCAAGGGTATGTTGGAAGTATTAGGAGGCACAACAGTCTGCAACAGCTCGGCTTCATCTACATTACGATGTATCAAGTCAACACCTATGGAAAACATTTTCTATGTACATTTGACACCTCAATGATTGTTGCCCTAGTCTCAGTCTTCACACATCGACTCGAACTTCTTATATTATATCAATAAAAATATCTCACCTATCAAGCAAGTCGTCCGATAGAGTTCATGCAGGTTCAGGTAGAATTCTTATTGAAGTTGATGCATCTTTGGATGCCATGAACAGCCCGTGATTTTGGACAAGTCGTAATACGTATTACTGCAGCGCTCTCTAGCTGGGAGATGGACAGATCCTCATGCATAACAGCGGCCAAATCCTCGTACATTTAGCTCTCTGGGAGATGGACAGATCTTGTACTCGCCATCACACCCTTATTGGCATTCTATCACTTACAGGGATGAAAAGAAGCCCAATTGTCAAAGCACCCGGTTTTGGCACAAACATGAAGCTCGACAGACGACAGTCCATAGACTAATTGATGTAAAAAAGGGGTATTTAAGGTTTAGTCACTATAAGTATATACTATTTAGGGAAATAGCATTTAAGTTTGATTAATTAGACTTTATTGATAAACCGGTAGCTGAACCAAACAATATTATTAAATGGCCGAAATACCCTCACTCATAAAAGATGTGAGTAGCACCAGACTTGGCACATTAGTAGTAGTTGTGCCAGTATGTAGAGACATGTTGCAACAATTGAACAACTTGATTTACCTTGACATAATATGTCCATCGATCTTACAAATAACAGAAATCATGATGCAACTCAAGTTTGTTTCTCTCATTCTCATCTTCTACTTTTTAGTGTGAACAAACTCCTCAAATTTGGGTATGTCTTCCATGATTTGAACTCCATGATTTTTTCTCCCACTCCCATTTTCTCAAATAAACACCAAAATCTTCTCAATTTCGTTCACTATCATCACCATTTGGGGAGAGAATTGTGGTGGTAGACGGTGCTAAAGAGAAAAGAGGTGGTGGTGGTTATGGTAGTGTAGAGTGGGCAGTGCTAGTATGGCAGAGAGAGAGAGAGGCTGTGGTGGTGTGGCAGTGGTGATGGTGGTAAGGAAAGAGAGGTGGTGGGTGTTGGTAAGGGATGAAGGAGTTTTATTTTTTGTGTTTTGTTTTAATTTTATGTTGACATGTGCAACACTGAACACTCATGACTTTTGCAGGGGTACTTTAGCCATTTAAAAGAATATACTTGTTAAACCCGGGTTTTTCATAACTGAGGTTGAACCAAGTGACCAAAAGCTAATTAATCAAACTTAAGTGCTATTTCCCTAAGTTGTATATACATATAGTGACTAAACCCTAAATACCCTTAAAACATAGAGGTATTTATTGTTTCGTAGGGTATTGTGCCGATAAAATCCACTCAGCTTTATGTTGATTGGCTAATTTCTAAAGTATAACCATTAAAAAAAGAATCATAATTTTAAGTTTAAAAAGTTGCTTTATAAATTTACTGCTTGATTGAGAGGGAATTATGGCACAACAATGGTAAGGTATCTATGTGTTTCTATCCAAAAAGACTCGACAACAAAAATTTTGGTTTGGAATTGCTTTTCTAGGGTGCAGATGTGCAACAGATCAAGGAATTACATATAGCTGACAGGGTGTTTTGGTAGGCAGATTGTGCTCATGGCACCATGGTTTTTTTTTTTGTTTTTTTTTTTTTTTAAGTCTCTCATAGCAGCATGGTACGACAGTCTTCTAGTTTTACATAGATAGAGGGTTCCAAGATTGATCTTCAGAATGTAAAAGTCACTCTGCTGTTTAATTTATTTGTTCTTGTTGGTAAATGGTTGATTGTATTTGGTCTCTACACAGAGGTTTGTTCTCCAGGAGCATGCAGCTGACTATGCACATTTCATTAAATGTTCATCATTAGGCTTGCATTACTTAATTTGCGTCTAAAAAATCTGCAACTATAGATATAAGGAAAAAAGAATAAAAAGAGATAAGAGTATTTGAACTACATAAACATAATCATTTATTTCTAACATACCAATGTACCATACCTTGAGAGTTGAGACATATATAGTCATATGCACGACAACAAAATAATCCATGCCGACCAACATCATGCTGCTTGGAATGGAATTGAAGAATACCATGCCCTTTAAAAATGAAGAGATAGTTAGATAACCGTAGTCAACTATTCTATTATTTTATTTTATTTTTTATTGGCAAGCGAGGTTGAGGGGACCCCTACCCCTTTTAAATTACGTGTGGAAACTTATATCAACAATCAGTTGTTGACGTGTTTCGAACCCACAACCTCTCCACTTTGTGAAAGGGGTGCTACCATTGAGCCACACACTCGTTCGCAAAAAAATAAAAATAAAAAAATAAAAAAAATGGTGTGGTAAGCCTGTTTTTAATGAGATCAGTAACTCTGTAATGCTGACGGGATTCGAAACCCAGACCTCTAGTATCATCACCCAAAGGTTTTATCAGTTGAGCCCAACTGGCACCTGCTACTATTCTATTATTACAACCGTTAGATTCATTTTGAGGGGGTATTTTGCCACATGTTACTTTTTTTTATTTTTTTATTTTTTTTTTTGAATTTAAACTTTCTTAGTTTGTAGTTTTAACACATACGGTGCACGATGAGGGAATTATCTATGAAAATATATTTGAGAATTCTCCGTTATAAATATTTGAGATTTGACTTAGGTTTTTGAAAGTGGCCTTGAAAGTTGGAGCGCTTAACAAAAATGGTTATTCTTATGTCATGTATACAAATATAGATATTTTGTCATTGGTGTGAGTCCCATGATCCGGGATATAATTTATATGAATCAAGGGACAGTTCCGCCATTCATAGATAGGCTTAGGTTTGTGAGCGTGAAACAAAATGGAAAAAACGATAGTTGAGCTCTATAATTGAGACTTAAGTGTTATTGCTTAGAATTGGTCCACATCATATCTTTCCTTTGTGTTGATAGTATTTCTTGAAGTGAAATACGATGGTTTGATCCTTTAGCAAAAGGGTACGTAGGCAACCACGACGTGTTGCAGCCGTTTTAGTCCTTTGGGACATGTGTGGGACATTGGTACTTGTTTTATCTTGGTGTCGGCTTAGATTTTTTGAATCTTTGCTGAGATGGAGAATTGTTGGGGTTTTCCAATAGTATGTGGAACGCCTTCTTGTGAGTAGTATTTTGCATAAAAAAAAGGTTTGAAGTTCTGACAAGTTTCAGAAATGTGTTCGACATCCGTACGTCTTTTAGACGTCCGTACGTATATATCTCAGATCTATGTTCAGCAGCATGGACGTCCGAACGTCTTACAAACATCCGTATGTGTATATCCCAGATCTTTGCTCAGCGGTGTGGACGCCCGAACGTCTCGAAGACGTCTGAACGGATTGTTTGTTTTCGCCTAAAGCCCATGTTTTGGGCCCATTTTGTGTAGGCTAATGTATGGCTATAATAAAGCCAATTAGTGTGGTGAAAAACCTAATCTTTACATGTGAGAGGGATTGTGAGAAGCTATGAGAGAGTTTGAGAGAACTTTTGTGAGGAAAAACACTTCGGTTTCTTCGTTAGGACTTGTATAATCGTCTCTATAAGAAAAACATCATCCTTTTCATAGAGCACGTTTACAACCTGATAGGGTGTAACAACCTGATATTTTGGAGATATGGATAGCAGCCGCAACAACTCCTAATATCTTGCAACAACCTGATATGCTGTAACTTAACTTAGTTATTTAGAGTTATCTTATTGTATGTAACTCTATATAAGTATGTAATCTTAATGAAAACAATACAACAGTTTTACCACACTTTGCTTTTCTTTATGGTATCCAGAGCCATCTAAATTCTAAAGAGTACGATCCATCATTCTCCATTTTTTTTTCTTTCTTTCTTCATACCAAATGGCTGGACAACCTCTTCCCAAATACCCATACCCTGCAAATCTTAATGTTCCAAACTTTGTTTCTTTGAAACTCTCATCTTCCAACTATCTACTGTGGGAAACACAAGTTCTATCTTTGATTGAAAGTCAAGATACTTGGTTTCATCACTGGAACCACACCACAACCTGAATTTATGGTTAATGGTGATGAATGCGTAGTACCAAATCCAAATCTAGCGGCATGGACACGCACTGACAGGTTGGTAAAAGCTTGGATTACAGCTACCATCTCAGAAGAAGCTCTTGGAACTGTTGTCGGCCTTACCACTTCCTTCGATGTTTGGAAGGCTTTGTCAAATACTTATTCACAAGAATCTGAAGCTCGTGAGTTTGAGTTACTTCTCAAACTTCAACAAAGGAAAAAGGAGTCTGCTTCACTTGATGACTACTTCCGGGATTTCAAATTAACTTGTGATCAACTCAATGCCATTGGCAAACCTGTGCCTGGTCGGAAAAAGGTATTTTGGCTTTTGAGCGGTCTCGGACCACGGTATGAATCTTTTTCCACAACCATGCTTAAGCCTCATGTTCCTGCTTATAATGATTTAATTCCATTATTGCATAGTCATGAATTAATTCGAAAGTCTACTTTGTCTGAGCATCCAAATTCTGCACTTGCATTTGTTGGAGAATGCTCTACTTCACGCAATCAGCGTAAGCGTGGATCTAGTTCTTCGTTTAATTCACGAGGTCGAGGTTTCACACCAGCCACTTCACGACCTCCTAATACTCATCGCAATGCTCCACGCAATCCTCCTACTAATAACCAGAACAATGGTGTTCAATGTCAGATTTGCAAAAAGAGGGGTCATGAGGCTCTCAAATGTTGGCATCGCTTTGATAATAGCTATCAGGATGATCAGGTTCTTGAAACCTTAGATGCAATTCATCTTAATCCACCTGATGAAGGTGACTGGCATCCCGATTCCGCTGCCAGAACGCACATTACTGATAATCCAGGTATACTCTCTAATGTAAGGAATTATAAGGGATTCGATTCTGTTATGGTTGGTAATGGTGAAAAAGTGCCTATCACACATATTGGTCAAGCACATATTTTTCCTAGGAACTCATAATTATCTCTACATGATGTGCTTGTTGTTCCTGATATAAAGAAAAACTTGATATCTATTCCTCAACTTACAAGCGATTATCCTTGCTATATTCTATTTGATGATCATGGTTTTCTTATTAAGGACCGAAAGACGAATCAGGTTCTGGCATCGGGGAGTAAGAAAGATAGATTATATGTCCTAGATAAGGCTTCTATCAAAGCTCTCTTCTCAAATCGGTTTCGTGTAGTAGATTCAGATATTTGGCATGGACGGCTAGGACATCCTCAACTAAGAGTTTTGAATTATTTTCAGCACAATAAATTTATTTCAGTGAATAAAAAGACTTCTAGTCTATGTAAGAGTTGTGCTTTAAGCAAAAGCTCATAGCTTCCTTTCTTTCCTTCAAGTAATCGGGCAAATGCACCGATTGTTAAGGTTCATTCTGATCTAAGGGGTCCTGCACCCATTTTATCTAATCAAGGCTTTCGTTATTATGCATTATTTGTTGATGACTTCTCACGTTTTTCATGGATTTATCCTCTCAAGCACAAGTCAGATTTTTGCAAGATATTTTTCATCTTTCAAGCTATGGTTGAGAAACAATTTCAAAAAGAGATCCAAATTTTTCATTCGGATAATGGTGGTGAATTTTCTAAACAGGAATTTATTGATCATCTTCTCCACAAGGGAATTATTCATCAGTTATCATGTCCTGGTACACCAGAACAGTATCGCAGAAAAAAAACATCGACATGTAGTTGAATTAGAGCTGGCCATGATGCTGCATCCTTCTATGCCTAAGAAATATTGGGTGGAAGCTTTTCTCACTTCGATATTCCTTATAAACCGCCTACCATCACCTTCTCTTGATATGCAAACACCATACTATCTTCTTCACCAAAAACAACCAACATATGATTTTCTGCCCACTTTCGGATGCCAATGTTACCCATACCTTCGTTCTTACATGAAGGACAAGCTTGAACCTAGATCACTTCCTTGTGTTTTCATTGGATATAGTGATAAACACAAAGGGTATCGCTGCCTCCACATTCCAACAAGTCGTGTGTACATCTCTCGACACGTTGTCTTTGATGAGAATACATTCCCTTTTCATTACCCTTCACTACCTATTCTTAATCCACCAGAATCCATTGAACTTAATGATTGGATTACACATTCTGATTTACCAAGTCCTACAAACCCACCCACCAATTTATCCCTTGACCAAAATCATGCTCGCCATTTTAATCAAGAACCAGTAAGTCCATCTCTTCCGTCTAATCCCCTCCCAATACCACAACCCACCATACCTCCACATGCACCCAATAATGAAAACACTAACCTTCCGCAACCCGCAACTCTTACTCACTCCATGACTACCCGCAGTCATGTTGGTACCCTCAAACCCAATCCCAAGTATGCACTTACAGCTATAACATCATCCATCCCTCGTGAACCGAAAACCGTCAAAATTGCCCTACATCATCCTGGTTGGTATGCAACCATGCTTGATGAAATCACCGCGCTTCATAAAAATCAAACTTGGATTCTTGTACCAAGGCAGCCCCATATGAATATCATTGGATGTAAATGGGTTTATAAAACAAAAGTCAAATCTGATGGGTCACTAGATCGATTAAAAGCCCGACTTGTTGTAAAAGGATATGATCAACGTGAAGGTGTTGATTTTCTTGAGACATTCAGCCTGATCATTAAACCAGCCACTATTCGCACTATTCTCACTGTTGCCACAGTAAAAGGATGGAGTCTTCGCTAACTCGATGTCAAAAATGCTTTTCTTCATGGGTTTCTTGATAATACAGTTTTCATGGAACAACCTCCAGGTTTCAAAGACATTAAACTGCCAAATCATGTTTGTCATTTAAATCGTGGTTTATATGGGGCTAAGACAAAGTCCACGATCTTGGTTCGATCGGCTTAGTTCATTTATCATTGATTATGGTTTCCAGTGCAGCCTCACTGATCCGTCGATGTTTGCGTTTAAAAATGGTGAATCTACCATGATCTTATTCAGGAAGCACTCCGAAATTACTAGATGAATTTGTCACTCAATTGGGAGTTCAGTTTGCAATAAAAGACCATGGCCAGCTGAATTATTTCTTGGGTATACAAGTTCAGACATTTAATGATGGGATTTTTCTCTCACAGTCGAAATATATGGCAGATTTACTCTATAACATAGACATGATAGATTGTAAGCCTATTGCAACTCCTATGGCAGCAAAACCAACGATCATTTTGAATGGAGATGCCCCTTATCATGATGTCACACAATATATATAGGAAGATTGTCAGCACTCTTCAGTATCTTACTCTTACTCGACCTGATCTCGCTTATGAAGTTAATATTGTGTGTCAACATATCCATGTTCCTACAAATGCAAACTTCAAAACGGTAAAGAGAATTCTCCGATATAAAAAAGGGACTTTGTCCATGGGCTTATGTATTCTCAAACGGAGCACTCTAGACCTTTATGCGTTCTCCGATGCTGATTGGGCTGGTTGCCCAACTACAAGGCGATCGACAACTGGATATTGCACCTTCTTAGGCTCAAATTGTATTTCATGGAGTGCTAAAAAGCAGCCTATTGTCTCTAGATCGAGTGCCGAAGTTGAATACAGGGCAATGGCTTCTACGACAGCTGAACTAACTTGGGTTTCATTCATCCTTCGTGATATCGACATTTATCAAGAAAAACATCAAGTTTTATTTTGCGATAATATTTCTGCACTTCACATGACTGTGAATCCTGTTTTTCACTCTCGTACTAAACACATTGCCATTGACTATCATTTCGTTCGTGAGAAGGTTGCTCTAGGTACACTTACAACAAGATTTGTTCCTTCTTTTAAACAGCTTGCTGATATATTTACCAAGCCTCTCTCACGCACTCTCTTTGATGAACTGAAGTGCAAACTTGGACTTTGGAACTACCCCACGTCAAGTTTGAAGGGGGGTAATAGAGCACGTTTACTATCTGATAGGGTGTAACAACCTGATATTTTGGAGATATGGGTAGCAGCCGCAACAACTCCTAATATCATGCAACAACCTGATATGCTGTAACTTAACTTAGTTATTTAGAGTTATCTTATTGTATGTAACTCTATATAAGTCTGTAATCTTAACGAAAACATTACAACAGTTTCACCACAGTTTGGTTTTCTTTACCTTTCTCCCTGTGGATGTAGGCATATTGCCGAACCAGATAAATCTTGTGTCTTTTGTGGTTGCTTGTTATTTTGTCATTTTTTTGTTTTGTTTCATACTTTCATACATTAGTTCAATCATCATAGTTGTGTATTAGTTTCCGCTGCGCACAATAGATATATGCCCATGTACTGCTTGTTTGGCCATGAAACACTGGATTTATTTTGTGAGAGCAATGGCTGATTCGTTATCAAAAAGAATCATTATAGGGTGAGCTTGATTCTGACTCAACTCTTCAAGTAGCAGACGTCGCCAAACAGCTTGAGTTGCACATGATGCTGCTGCCATGTATTCAGCTTCTGCCCTTGAAAGGGCAACCATTGTTGGTTCTTTGATAGCTAAGAAATTACCCCAGAACTTAGATGAATAACACAAAACCAGTTGTACTTTTCTTGTCTTCCACATTACCTGGCCACATTTCCTGTCCAACCAACCATAGTTTATGCATTGATGCTACATTGGCATAATGTGGAACCACTTAAAACACTTGTATCATCAATTGTCTTTACCTATACATTTCATGCTCTGAATTACAAATATATTATTGAACCTGTTAGCCTAGTCGAGCTCATTCCTTATAAGGAGCTCAACCATAGTTTATACATTCATGATCATAAATTTCGAATACTTGGTTTTATTATGTATTATATTAGATTACAGACTTCTTATACACTTGTACTACGACATATATAGACAACAAAATTATTTGACATTGAAAGTGATAGCTTCTTCAGATGGGGACAGGATCAACGAGCAATGAAGCTACTATATCTTTTGTGCAACCATTTGAGATTGTGTATCCATCAACGCCACCAGCGTAGTATAGTTCCCCATTTCGAGTGAAGTTAAGTATGATTTTAAGGACAGACATAGGTACAGGGTTCGACCGGCAACATTCTTCGTTCATGTCCTTCCATAGACTTTTCGCCCTTTTCTGAAGTTTTCGTATTGCAGACATTTCCGATATCCCATCATCCTTCATACAACTACTCACCGTGGATAAAATGATTCCTCGGTCCTGCTCCACCTTGAAAACATTTATATATTTCATGTCACAACTTTATGTATATATAGTAAAATAAAGGAAAACCTAACAACCATTATTTGTGTGATGATGTCACTAAAAAAAACTAATAGTGTATTTGCAGCTATACCTTGAAGGTTCCAATGTCATCGACTAGTCGAACAATCAAATAACTACATTTGATAATCTTGGGTTTACTAGCATCCAATCGAAGACCTCCTTTTTAGCAAGTTCTTCAACGACTATAAC
The DNA here is from genome assembly GCA_020826895.1 of Aquilegia kansuensis. Lineage (NCBI taxonomy): Eukaryota > Viridiplantae > Streptophyta > Magnoliopsida > Ranunculales > Ranunculaceae > Aquilegia > Aquilegia kansuensis. The sequence goes on along the minus strand of CM037004.1, from coordinate 38,083,444 downwards.
TGCGGCAACTACAAAACTATTGGTAGCTATGGTAACTTGTGCAATTTGAAGCCACTTTTCTGTTGGGTTTTTTGACGGAGGGAAGTTTTTGTCTGGGAACGTACGTACGTAGTTAGGGCGTACGTACGTCCCGTATCACAGACAACTTTGTTTTTGCTGAACGTACGAATACTTGTTCGACGTACGTACGTCCTCATTGTGTTTGCTGCATATGGGCCTGTTTAAGCCCATTTTGTGTTTGATTGTAAGACTATGTTATAAAGCCAATGAGAGGTTCGAAAACCCTAATCTTGATGTGAGAGAGATTGTGAGAAGCCATTAGAGAGTTTGAGAGAACTTTTGTGAGGAAGAACACTTTGGTTTCTTCGTGAGGGCTTGTATAATCGTCTCCATCCAAGTGAGAGAGAGTTGGTATCCTCAATTTGTGATTGTCTCTTTGAGAGATTTGGTGAGGATTTGAGAAGGGAGGAAACCTAGGGTTTCTCCATTTGTTTGAGAGCTTTGTACTATCTTCTCCAATAGTAAAAGTTCTATTTGTTTGTCCGTGGACGTAGGCAATCAAGCCGAACCACGTTATTTTGGTGTCTCTCTCTATTATTTGTTGTTGCTAAGTAGGTTTACTTCTTTACTACTTGCTTTGTCATCTTTCGTACACTATTTTAATCTTGGGTATTGGTGCATAAGTTTTCGCTGCGCACAACAAGTGGCATCAGAGCTGCAGGCTAGATCTTGAGCGTCTTGAATGTGTTTGAAGAAATTCCGTAGTGAGTTTCTTATTTGTGTTTCAAGCCAAAAGTTCTACCTTTTATCCGTGGGTTGTCAAGAAGTTGTTTGTTGAAATTCCTGTGTGAATTTTTAAATTTGTTTACCTTCGTTTGGTGATTGTTTAGTGTATGAAATTGATTGGTATCATGTCGGATCATATTTCGGATTCGAGTGAATTTGGAAAGGAGATTGATAGTTTGTTTGATAAAACCTTGTTGTTAGATGTTGACATTCATAAATTTGATGGTAACCTCGACTTTGCTATGTAGAAGACTGTAAATCCCCCTATTTTAATGTTAATGAAAATTTTATTTAAGTTTAATTTGAGATTAAGAATAATTGGGTTAAAGTCCCTGGACCAAGGGTTTAAGCATAATTACTATAAAGTAGTGGACTATGGTTTAAATCACCCAAACTTGGAGAAAACATATCACGAACAGATCTGGTTGGTTGCTTGTAGTTCGGAAACACGTCAACACGATCGAATTGGGATTAAGCATGAACCGTTAGATCAGCCCACTAATTGCTCTATATAGAGATTGAAACAAGGGTTTGTTCGCATAGTTTGTTTTAAACAAAGAAAAAGGGTTTGCGATAAACAGCGAGAGAGAGAGAGAGATCGAGAGTGGCGGCGCTGCGATCAATTGAAGAAGAAGAAGAAATAATTACTGTGGTGTCGCTGTTTTTGTTTTGGGAGTTGCAGAGTGTAGAAGCAGCAGCTGGGGCGGAAACTTGCTGCGAGAAGAATTGAGAGCCTGGAACTTAGAAATAGGGAGAAGAAGAACAGTAGCAGGTGAGTGGACTTTACGTTTCTTTTAAAAAAAAAAAATTGATTCTATCTGTTTGATTGAAGCAGAGAACTAAGGACTTATATAGAGTTGGATATATATAACTTCTTCTTAAAATGTTTTGGGTCAGAGAATATATAGCTTAGCTGTTAAGCACTTGTGTGATTAAAAATTTAAGTTACAGATGAACAGATAATGATAAGTTACTGTACACAGTATTCACTGTTCACTAATGGTGACGATTTATATCTACTGTACACAGTATTCACTGTTCACTAATGGTGACGATTTATAACTACTGTACACAGTATTCACTGTTCACTAATGGTGACGATTTATAACTTTTCCTTAGTGTAAATTCTCTTGGTTTGATTTTATCTTTGATATATGAAATTATAATGAGATTTGGGTTTTAGTGGTTATATAGTTTTATTAGTATTGTGCGCACTAGTTATCATGGTATCGATCTCAAGATTTAATTTATACAGTATAATATTTATGCATAGATGGAATTGTCACGACGCGTGTATAAATTTTTAGTATATGGCTATGCATGTTAAGGAATTTAATGACGACAGAGAAAAAGTTTATAAAAAAAAAGGATTATTTCTGAACCTTGGGATATAGTTGATAAATGCCTTGGAATGGCTTTATATACCATGGACGGTATTTGATTAATTAGGAAAATGCGAAAGGAATACAAAATGGATTGGATGTGAAGTTGATGTGAAATTTTATTATCGAGTGTTTTTTTGATTGATTGATGGTTTAGATGTTTGGTAGTCGCCCAACCATTAGTACATTTGCCGCACCTGTGGAATTAGGATTAAGAAATTAGATATCACCCTAGACGGCTTAGCCTGCGGGTTGACACTTGGAATATATATTTGGGTATTTCCTAGATGGCTTAGCCTGCCGAACTGACCCTACAGACCTTCATAGCCTTTGGGGTTGGTCTGGGCGCCACATTAGAAAGCTCCAGGGAGCTAGTAGAGGCCATGAGTTAGGCATACGTCGAGGCTAGCCAAAGCTTGCAGGTGAGCACCCACTTGGGTTTTGGTTTCCGCGTAGAGGGTCTTAACCATGGTCAAGGCACACTGGTGCAGTGTGGGTATGGCAAATGTGTGGAGTGCATCCTGTGGGAGGTGTACTAGTGATTGGGTATAGGTTGTGAAGTGTTGTTTGGGTGTAATGATTGATTTGTAGTGATTGAGATACAGTGTCGAGACTTGAGATGCCATGAATTATATATTATTGCACTAACACAGTTTTGCAGGAGGATAGGTCAATTAACATTTCTTGCAGGGCTCGACCTATCCTAATAGGAGGCGCAGCTCAGGTAATGAATTATTATAATATATAATATTTATTTAGTAAACGAGATAAGTGTATAAAGACCGCGGAGTCTGTTATATTATTGTTTTTGGGAATGGAGTTCCCTACCCTTGTCTACTCATACCAGCATAATTTGCTGACCCATGTTGCTTGTTTTGCACGTGGGTACGTATCCTTATGGAGCGTAGGTGGAGGAGAGCAGCCAGTTGAGTACGATCAGGAGCAACATCAGGAAGCTCAGGCTGATCCAGTTGTTCGAGAGGGAGTTTGAGATTTACAGGAGTTATTTTTCACAGTAGGTTTAGTTCTTTGATTCGTTGTTAGTTGATTACTCAAGTTTATTTCATTTATTGGATTATTATTGATTGGGGAAGACAATACCTCCGTAGAAGTTGTTGAATTTTATTATTTGGAGTTTTTGGATTATATATGAAAATTATTGGGAGTTCAATTTATTTGTGTTGAAGTATTTGTTTTTAATGGTTATGGATTTTACCTTGTGCAAATGTTTATTTAGATTACTGTCCCGATCCTTTGTCCTTTTATTGGCTTATTGAGGGTAATTTTGTAAATTCTCTCTTTTTGCCAATTTTTGGATATTAGGGTCGTGACAGTTTTCTTGGTATCAGAGCGCTTGGTTAACTTAGGCCGAGAAGGTCTAGGTGATCCTCGGAATGTGGAATGGGTGATAAGTTTGAAGGAGTTGGGTGATTATCTAATAATAATTTAATCTTTTGAATGAAGGTCATGGCGGGAAGAGGACGTGGTCAAATCTATCAGTTGACTCAAGACCAGATGAATCAGCTGTTGCTAGCAGTTGCAGGCAACAATGGGGGTAATGGTGACCCATTTGCCAAGAGGAACAAAGACTTCCTCAATCTGGGTGGTCTCAAATTCGATGGTAAGGGAGACGGGAAAGCTGCAGTGTTATGGCTTCGTCAGACAGAAGCCGTGTTTGCAAAGATGGTGTTGACTGAAGTTCAGAAGCAGGAGCTCGCTTCCCATCAGTTGGAGGGTGGAGCATTACTTTGGTGGGACGCTTTGAAGGTCGGGCTTGACCTCACCACTTTGACTTGGGAGGAGTTCAGGAATACTTTTGAGGGGAGATACCTTTCGAGTGCTTACAGAGACCGATTAGTGGATGAATTTCTGAATCTGAGGCAGGGTACTATGACTGTAGCGGAATATACGAATCGGTTTAATGAGTTATCTATGTTTGCTCCGCATATGGTAGATACCGTCGAGAAGAGAAATCATCGTTTCATCAAGGGTCTAGGGCATTATGTGTCAAAGCAACTAATTCCATTTGAGCATGAGCCATTTGATAGAGTCCTGAACCTCGCAATGAAGTATGAGGAGAAGGAACAGGAGTTCAGAACTGAGAAGAGCAAAAAGACAGGTGATAACTTCAGAGACAGGAATAGACACAAGCCTTATGATCCTAACTTCAGGGGTCGACGTTATGACAACAACCCAGGGAGGAACCAGGGTTACAACAGGCCACCGGGAGATAACCAGGGTTTCAGACCCCGTGGTGGGTATGGGCGTGGTGACAACCGAGCTAGAGCAGGAGCGCCACCACCACCTCCAGCACCAAGGCAACCTGCCCCAGGTTTGCCTTATAGGCCAGCACCTTTACAGTTACCAGCGCCAGGAGCATTAGCAGGGCCGATCAGGGGTAACTGTTGGAACTGTGGAGGACCAGGACATCGTTCTGCTGAGTGTCGTCGACCAGTGAACAACAACCAGGGAAGGCCAGCACCTCAGCCGAACCGAGGGAGAGCCTTTGCTGTTTTGCCCGCATTTCAGGGATTGGAAGGTACTTTTGATTTTTCTCAATTTAGATTCCGAGTGTTATTTGATTCTGGTGCATCGCATTCATTTATTGCTAAGCAATTAGTAGACAAGTATCAGATTGCGACTACACCTTTACCTCAACCTTTATACCTTCGGACACCTATGGGAGGGTCGACTTGTTTGTTTTACCAGTGTAAGAACTTTGTTCTGACATTCATGGGTAGACAGTTTGTTATTGACCTGGTTGTTTTAGATTTTGAGGGCTATCAGTTTATTTTGGGTTTTGATTGGTTGAGTCGCTATCATGTTATTTTGGATTGTGCTGGAAGGAGAGTTATAGTGGATACACCAGGTCTACCCACATTGGTACACAGTTGTGTTAGTAGGGATGATTCGATTATGTCCAGCTTTTTGATGTCTCTGGCTGCCCAGTCGATTGATATTAGTGATGTGGCGATAGTTAAGGATTATTTAGATGTGTTTGAGGAGATTCCGGGTTTACCACCTAAGAGAGAGGTGGAGTTCCGTATTGATTTGTTGCCAGGAACGGCACCTATTTCTAAGACTGCTTACAGGATGGCGCCTAAGCAGTTGGAAGAGATGAAGACCCAGTTGGAGGAGTTGCTTAAGAAAGGGTTTGTGATATTTGATGTTTTATTTGATTTAGTTTATTCTTTTGGTGTATATGTGTGAGCCTTTTGAGGTGTGTATGAACCACAGGTTCATACGTCCCAGCAATTCTCCATGGGGAGCTCCAGCTATCTTTGTCTCTAAGAAGGATGGGACTTTGAGGATGTGCATTGATTATCGTGAGTTAAATAAGGTGACGATCAAGAACAAATATCCACTACCGAGAATAGATGATTTGCTTGATCAGTTGAAAGGAGCAGCTGTGTTTTCTCAGTTTGATTTGAGGACGGGTTACCATCAGATGGGTGTAGAGGAGAAGACTATACCACTGACTGCTTTCAGAACTCGATATGGATTGTATGAGTTTCCAGTAATGCCTTTTGGGTTAACTAATGCTCCAACATTTTTCATGGATTTGATGAACCGGATTTTTAGGCCTTATCTTGATAAGTTTGTGATCGTATTCATTGATGATATTTTGGTGTATTCTAAGGATGCTCAGGAGCATGCGAAACATTTGAAGACAGTGTTGCAGATATTGAGAGATCACAAGCTATATGCTAAGTTTAGCAAATGTCATTTCTGGAAGAATGAGGTGCATTTCTTAGGTCACGTGATATCCAGAGAAGGGATTGCCGTTGACCCTGAGAAGGTTACTGCAGTTAGGGATTGGAAACAACCAACCAACCCTACAGAGATTCGAAGCTTTTTGGGATTAGCTGGATATTACCGTCGTTTCATTGAGAAGTTCTCGCTCATAGCTGAGCCATTGACCAGACTTACGAGGAAGAATGTGAAGTTCTTGTGGACTGATGACTGCGAGAGAGCTTTTCAGGAGCTTAAGCAGAGGTTGACTTCAGCGCCAGTGTTAGTTATACCGGTTAGAGGTGGCAAGCTTGTGGTATTCACAGATGCTAGTGGTACAGGACTTGGTTGTGTTTTGATGCAGGATGGGAGAGTGGTCTCTTATGCTTCTAGACAGTTGAAGCAACATGAGCGAAAATATCCAGTGCACGATTTAGAATTAGCAGCTGTGGTGTTTGCTTTGAAGATTTGGCGTCACTATTTATATGGAGAGAAGTTTGATCTTTACACCGACCACAAGAGTCTGAAATACTTGTTCTCTCAGAAGGACTTGAACATGAGGCAACAGAGATGGATGGAGTTCATTAGCAGTTATGATTTTCAGATTCAGTATCAGCCTGGGAAGGGTAATGTAGTTGCAGATGCTTTGAGTCGGAAACATGCCACCGTTGCTATGATGATGATGGAGGAGTGGAGATCTCTGGAGACTATAGCGTCTCATGATGTGTACTTACAGCAGGGAGGTGAACAGGTCACCATTTGTTCTATGGAAGTGAAACCTATGATGATTAGCTTGATTGTGTCCAAGCAGCATGAGGACCCTTTCTTGCTCCGAAAGCTTGGGCAGTTAGTTGTGGATTTGTTAGATGATTGTCCCACAGAATGGTCAGTTGGTGTTGATGGAGGTTTGAGGTATAGAGATCGATTGTGTGTTCCTGATAAGGATGGTTTGAGGAAGAATGTTATGGATGAGGCACATCGTTCTCGTTTCACTATTCACCCTGGTGGAACGAAGATGTACAAAGACCTGAAGAGGACTTATTGGTGGGAAGGAATGAAGAGAGATGTTGGAAAGTATGTTTCTAGGTGTCTGACATGTCAACGAGTGAAGGTCGATCATCAGAAACCGTCAGGGTTACTTCAGCCTTTGTCTATTCCTCAGTGGAAGTGGGAGCACATTTCCATGGATTTTATTGATGGTTTGCCTAGATCACGGGGAGGCAATGAATCCATTTGGGTTGTCGTCGATAGATTGACTAAGTCAGGTCATTTTCTTCCTGTTTCTACGAATAGGAATGCAGATAAGCTAGCAAAGAAGTATGTGAAGGAGATTGTCAGATTACATGGTGTTCCGGCTAGCATTGTTTCAGACAGAGATCCTATATTCACTTCCGAGTTCTGGGGTAGTTTTCAGCGTGCCATGGGTACGAAGCTTAACTTGAGTACTGCTTATCATCCCCAGACAGATGGACAGACTGAGCGGGTAAATCAGATCCTAGAGGATATGTTACGTGCTTGTGCACTCAGTTTTGGTGGAGAATGGGAGGAACATCTACCTTACGCGGAGTTTGCTTACAATAACAGTTTTCAGGCGAGTATTGGTATGGCACCATATGAGGCACTGTATGGTAGGCCATGTAGGTCACCAGCTTGTTGGGCGGAGGTTGGTGATACTGCGATTCTTGGACCAGTGATGGTTCGCGAGACTACAGAGAAAGTAGATATCATTCGACAGAGATTGAAAACGGCTCAAAGCCGAATGAAGAGTTATGCAGATAATAGGAGGAAGCCACTCGAGTTTGCTGTAGGGCAGAAAGTGTTGCTGAAGATCTCCCCGATGCGTGGAGTAATGAGGTTTGGTAAGAAGGGCAAGCTGAGTCCTAGGTATGTGGGACCGTATGAGATCACTAACAGAGTTGGACCGTTGGCTTACAGGCTGGCATTGCCACCTGTTTTGGAGAAGATACACAATGTATTCCATGTTTCTATGTTGAGAATGTGGAAAGGAGATGATAAGGATGAAGAGGATGAAGGAGTAGACTACGCGCAGTTAGATATTTATGATCCAGAGCAGTTAGAAATTAATGAAGATGTTACCTACAGAGTGAGGCCAATTACTATCATTGATAGAGATGAGAAACGACTCAGGCGAAAGACATTGAAGCTGGTAAAAGTACAGTGGAGTGATGATCCGAGCGATGTCACATGGGAGCTGGAGGACAAGGTGCGAGCTAAGCACCCGGAGTTGTTTGATTGATCTTTCTTCCAAATCTCGAGGCCGAGATTTCTTTTGAGGTGTGTATGAATGTAAACCCCCCTATTTTAATGTTAATGAAATTTTTTTTTAAGTTTAATTTGAGATTAAGAATAATTGGGTTAAAGTCCCTGGACCAAGGGTTTAAGCATAATTACTATAAAGTAGTGGACTATGGTTTAAATCACCCAAACTTGGAGAAAACATATCACGAACAGATCTGGTTGGTTGCTTGTAGTTCGGAAACACGTCAACACGATCGAATTGGGATTAAGCATGAACCGTTAGATCAGCCCACTAATTGCTCTATATAGAGATTGAAACAAGGGTTTGTTCGCATAGTTTGTTTTAAACAAAGAAAAAGGGTTTGCGATAAACAGCGAGAGAGAGAGAGAGAGATCGAGAGTGGCGGCGCTGCGATCAATTGAAGAAGAAGAAGAAATAATTACTGTGGTGTCGGTGTTTTTGTTTTGGGAGTTGCAGAGTGTAGAAGCAGCAGCTGGGGCGGAAACTTGCTGCGAGAAGAATTGAGAGCCTGGAACTTAGAAATAGGGAGAAGAAGAACAGTAGCAGGTGAGTGGACTTTACGTTTCTTTTAAAAAAAAAAAATTGATTCTATCTGTTTGATTGAAGCAGAGAACTAAGGACTTATATAGAGTTGGATATATATAACTTCTTCTTAAAATGTTTTGGGTCAGAGAATATATAGCTTAGTTGTTAAGCACTTGTGTGATTAAAAATTTAAGTTACAGATGAACAGATAATGATAAGTTACTGTACACAGTATTCACTGTTCACTAATGGTGACGATTTATATCTACTGTACACAGTATTCACTGTTCACTAATGGTGACGATTTATAACTACTGTACACAGTATTCACTGTTCACTAATGGTGACGATTTATAACTTTTCCTTAGTGTAAATTCTCTTGGTTTGATTTTATCTTTGATATATGAAATTATAATGAGATTTGGGTTTTAGTGGTTATATAGTTTTATTAGTATTGTGCGCACTAGTTATCATGGTATCGATCTCAAGATTTAATTTATACAGTATAATATTTATGCATAGATGGAATTGTCACGACGCGTGTATAAATTTTTAGTATATGGCTATGCATGTTAAGGAATTTAATGACGACAGAGAAAAAGTTTATAAAAAAAAAGGATTATTTCTGAACCTTGGGATATAGTTGATAAATGCCTTGGAATGGCTTTATATACCATGGACGGTATTTGATTAATTAGGAAAATGCGAAAGGAATACAAAATGGATTGGATGTGAAGTTGATGTGAAATTTTATTGTCGAGTGTTTTTTTGATTGATTGATGGTTTAGATGTTTGGTAGTCGCCCAACCATTAGTACATTTGCCGCACCTGTGGAATTAGGATTAAGAAATTAGATATCACCCTAGACGGCTTAGCCTGCGGGTTGACACTTGGAATATATATTTGGGTATTTCCTAGATGGCTTAGCCTGCGGAACTGACCCTACAGACCTTCATAGCCTTCGGGGTTGGTCTGGGCGCCACATTAGAAAGCTCCAGGGAGCTAGTAGAGGCCATGAGTTAGGCATACGTCGAGGCTAGCCAAAGCTTGCAGGTGAGCACCCACTTGGGTTTTGGTTTCCGCGTAGAGGGTCTTAACCATGGTCAAGGCACACTGGTGCAGTGTGGGTATGGCAAATGTGTGGAGTGCATCCTGTGGGAGGTGTACTAGTGATTGGGTATAGGTTGTGAAGTGTTGTTTGGGTGTAATGATTGATTTGTAGTGATTGAGATACAGTGTCGAGACTTGAGATGCCATGAATTATATATTATTGCACTAACACAGTTTTGCAGGAGGATAGGTCAATTAACATTTCTTGCAGGGCTCGACCTATCCTAATAGGAGGCGCAGCTCAGGTAATGAATTATTATAATATATAATATTTATTTAGTAAACGAGATAAGTGTATAAAGACCGCGGAGTCTGTTATATTATTGTTTTTGGGAATGGAGTTCCCTACCCTTGTCTACTCATACCAGCATAATTTGCTGACCCATGTTGCTTGTTTTGCACGTGGGTACGTATCCTTATGGAGCGTAGGTGGAGGAGAGCAGCCAGTTGAGTACGATCAGGAGCAACATCAGGAAGCTCGGGCTGATCCAGTTGTTCGAGAGGGAGTTTGAGATTTACAGGAGTTATTTTTCACAGTAGGTTTAGTTCTTTGATTCGTTGTTAGTTGATTACTCAAGTTTATTTCATTTATTGGATTATTATTGATTGGGGAAGACAATACCTCCGTAGAAGTTGTTGAATTTTATTATTTGGAGTTTTTGGATTATATATGAAAATTATTGGGAGTTCAATTTATTTGTGTTGAAGTATTTGTTTTTAATGGTTATGGATTTTACCTTGTGCAAATGTTTATTTAGATTACTGTCCCGATCCCTTGTCCTTTTATTGGCTTATTGAGGGTAATTTTGTAAATTCTCTCTTTTTGCCAATTTTTGGATATTAGGGTCGTGACAAAGACGGAGGTACAAGATTGGTTAGCCATTAATGGCTATGTGGATGTTCTTGATGATAAATCGAGAAATATGAATGATGATGAATGGTTAACTCTAAATTCAAAGGCTTGTGAATTTGTCAAGTATTGTTTGGTAGAAGATTTGTGGTACATTGTCAAATTGGAAACCATTGTAATAGTTATGTTGTCCAAGTTGGAAGACAAGTACGCTTTGAAAAATACAGAGGACCGGCTCTATGTGGTTGATGATAGTATTGGTAGATTGGTTGGTTCTGAATGTAAATTGAGAAGTCGAAGAACCCTTGCAAAGAATGAATGTGCCTATTGTCATTGTTGGGGACATTGGAAAATTAATTGTCCAAAGTTGCAGAAGAAGATTGTTCGTGTACATCAAAGAGATGAGGATTCATGTGTTGGTGTTTTGTTGTTGGCTTCATCTTCAGTTAGTCATTCTACTAATGAGTGGATTTTGGATTCGGGTTGTTCCTATCATATGTGTCCCAATAGGGAGTTGTTTGATAGCTTTCAGGAGCTAGATGCTTGTGTTTTGCTTGGTAATGATCATACTTGCAAAACTTTTGGGATAGGTACAGTTCGATTGAAGTTGAAAGATGGATGCACTCGAAAGTTAGAAAATGTTTGGTATGTACCAGAGTTGACTACAAATTAGATCTCATTGGGTGTTTTAGAGTCCGATGGTATGAAAATTACATGTAGTGGTGGAGCTCTAAAAGTTGTTGTAGGTGCACGAGTTGTTATGAAAGGCATTAGAAAGGGTAAGTTGTACTACTTGAAAGGAAGTGCAATTACATATGGTTTGCATAGTTCAGTTGTTGATTTGTCTGTCGATTCTACCAAGGAATTGCATAGTAATGTGGGGCATGCCGTTGATGGTACTATGCAAGTGAAGATAGATTTGTTTGCGGGTGGCAAGGCATGCATAGTTGGTAGGCATTTTGTTGAACCATCATTTGTTCGGGTGGAGATTGATGTCGCTCCACATTTGATTGGTTTGTTAGGTGACACGGCAAAGAAGAAAGTTGAAGCCACCATTGTTAGTAGCAAGGTTATCGCCCAAGAACCTTATGAAGCCGTGAAACCTTAGTTTGGGGGTTTTGTGTATGTACTTCCTATTGTTGGTAATCTCTCATGTGATGCTTGTTTGGCGCTTAGTAAGGAAGACGTATTTGGTAAATGTTTGCATAGTGATTTGAATTTGTACCCCACTTGGTTGAACTTCATAGGAAAAACTCTTGAGAGGTTAGTTTTTCGGGGCATTGGATCATCTTCGATGGAGAACTTTGTTGAGGTGGAGATGGTATTTGGTAGCTTGGACCCCATTGTGTTGAAGTTGTTTGTTGGCCCTCTACGGGCATTGGTGGGCATTTGTTCTGATTTGACCCCTCGGGGTATGATGGGCATTGTATAGATGCCATTGGAGTGAACTACGAAGGTTTGATCCCTTAGGAGAAGGGTACGTAGGCAACCATGAGGTGGTGCAGCCGTTTTGGTCCTTCGGGACATGTGTGGGAGTTTGGGACTTGGTTTATTCTTGGTGTCGGCTTAGATTTATTGAATCTTCGCCGAGGTGGAGAATTGTTGGGTTTTTTTACGGAGGGAAGTTTTTTGTCTGGGAACGTATGTACGTAGTTAGGGCGTACGTACGTCCCGTATCACAGACAACTTTGTTTTTGCTGAACGTACGAACGTTTGTTCGACGTACGTACGTCCTCATTGTGTTTGCTGCATATGGGCCTGTTTAAGCCCATTTCGTGTTTGATTGTAAGACTATGTTATAAAGCCAATGAGAGGTTGGAAAACCCTAATCTTGATGTTTGTCCGTGGACGTAGGCAGTCAAGCCGAACCACGTTATTTTGGTGTCTCTCTCTATTATTTGTAGCTGCTAAGTAGGTTTACTTCTTTACTACTTGCTTTGTCATCTTTCGTACACTATTTTAATCTTGGGTATTGGTGCATAAGTTTCCGCTGCGCACAACATTTTCCAGTGTGGGCACCTCTCCGGAGAACAACATCTTTGCTTTTTCGAGAAGCCCTTTAGTGTAATCTTTAATCTATATATTGTAATAATTTCATGAAAACAATAAAAATGTTGGAATATTTTAGAAAACAAAATTGCAATATATAACTTAAAGTAGAATGGCTCTGGATTTTGCCGAAGGTCAACTTGATTTTGTTGATGAACATTTTAAGAGATGACTAATTGCCCTTATTAAAGAAAGAGTGAATAACAAAAGTGCTCATCCACTTAAATACAATAATAGGAAACTAAAATATCTATGTTCATTTTAGTCTGTTGTAATCTTTTGGTGTTGGATTTGTGGGATAAATAAATCACTACCATACGAGTGGTCTAATTAACCCTAGTGGGATTTGAGCAAGCTACTTAACTGATTTTGTAGACATACGATTATTTTTCAATTGATCCCACAAACCCACATAGAAAAGTCACAATAGATTAATTCACCATATTTTCTTTCTCATTTTTCTTTTGTTTATTTACTTTTAGTATGCTATGTTGGCTTTAGAAAAGAAATTCCAAAGGTTAACGCTCTAGCAAGAATTATTATATTCAAGCATTAATCTATTGATAACCATTTACGAAAAAAAACATATTGTATGTACTCATTTATAAATCCACATCTCATGTATAATACATCGATAGTTTTGTTTAACACAATGAAAATTGGGTTGGTGACTTAGCTTATTGATGAATCTACATTAAAAGCTCATCAATATTCATTCAAACTTGTACGAAGAATTTTGCTTACACAGTATTATTGTTGAACAAGGCCCAAGACCGTTGTGGAAACCAATTAAGGTAGAGTCTAATTAATTAGGAATCGGAGTTAGATTTCAATTAGAAATCAATTTGGTCGGCAACAGCATGTGTCCTTAAATGACTTGAATTACTTTCTAATATGGAATTCAATTCCATTAAAAACTTGCTACCAAAAAAAAAATTCCCTTAAAAACTGTATATAACCTCCTTTGGGTTATAAATATTGCTGTTTTGGAACCGTGAGAAAAAAAAAAAAGAAATGAGATTCAGAGTTGTGTAGTGACGAAAAACCAAACCCTTGGTTTTTCTGTGTTGTTCTTCATCTTCTCGATATTAATAAAAGTTCCTCACTTTATTCTATGGACATGAGCAAACGCTGAACCACGTAATTTTTTTGTGTTTTGTTATTTGCATTGTTTTAATAATTCTCATTTTGTGGTGTGTGTTATTTTCTATTCGATTATCAACGATGTTTAGTGGTTAAGCTTTCGCGATGCGCAAGTCTAATCATACTACAAAACAGTAAATGCAATAAAACAATACACTACCCTAATGAGCCCTAGTTGGACTGCGATCTTACGCAACCCTATAATCAGACATGTAATCACATTTATTTGTTATGATGAAACCTGTAATCACATTCATTCGTTATGTTACAATTATTGTTGTGATCACACATAAATCACATCACGTACAAATATGTATGACCACACTTATAATCACATTTAGTCACTTATTTGCTATGGTCATGAGTATGATTACAATTGCGATAACATAAATGAAAGGGACAAGTGTGTATGATCATGCTTATAATCACAATGACAATCAAATGTATACATGTAAAAATAGAATTTTGAAAAAGTACGTATGACTATATGATTACAGGTCTGATAATAAACGTTTGTCCTTTTGACAAAGTTAAAATTTGGGTTTGTCTTTTTAACAAATTATTAACGTGCGTCTGTCCTTTTTTGACAGTCACTTTTGAAGGTTTGTCGTTTCGGCCAAACCAAATTGAAATGAGGCCTTACAGCCTAATTCTTTGAATATATTTTATTAGTTGTTTGAGAGTTATTAAGTTATCTCGCTTTATTTATGCTCTATATAATTAAAGAATCTACACGTAAGAAAAATTTCTCTCTCCTAATTGATCGAAGAGAATTGAGTTTCATTTTAATCTTAAGAAGGTCAAATTATTATTTTTACAGTTGTTTTAAATGGACCACAACTTAAAGAGAGTTAAATGGGCCGCAACCTAAAGACTCATGCATTGTATGGGCTAAATAACTAGTATATATCAATAATAAAAATAATAATAATAATAATAAAAAAAAAAAAAACCTCGTCCCAAAACCAGGAGCATTTAATTTTTTTTTCTTTGTTTTTTGATGTTAAAAGTCGTAGATAAATTCTAAAAAGCAAAAGCACTAATGAATTGCAAATAAAATTACCTCTTGTATCAAGTATGATAAACCATGGAATTGTCCTCTTGTGATCGTCTCCACTTCAATGTCCTTGATAACATTAAGCATTTCTAGAAAAATTACTTTCATATGTTCTGGTAAATCATTTGTATCCCCAACATCCCACCTAAAAAATTTTAATTTATGTAAATGTTAAGCCACATCAACCTTTCGCCAAAAAATAAATAAAAAAATAAATAAAAAACTATAAGAAGCAAACCTTTGGAACGCATGGGTAAGTGGTGCAAGTTCCTCGAGATTACCGTACATGTCAAAAGAATCATCTAGCACAGAGAACATGGTATATAGTTTGGCTAATATAATTCTTGCCAAGGAATATTGTGGTTCTGACTTGAGTGCCAGTGTCATACAATAACCTTCCACCACTCTATCTCTGATCACATAAGGTAGCTTTGACCTTATGTCCATACCATCCCACCAACTGTAATAAAAATCATCACTATTCAAAATATTGCAGAAACATATTTCTTTCAATAAATCAAAATTTTCAAATCATGGTTTGAACTGAATCATTAGCAATACAATTTGTTATTAACAGTTATCCGCAATTATCAAAATATCTACTTATGCATAAAACAAATATAATACAATTCCAAACTGAAATAAAACTATAAGAGAGATAATTATTCTCCTCTGCAAACTATATTATCAAATATATAACCCAACATTTATTTAATTATATGACATAACTATTAGATATTTTATACAATCAAAACCATGGTATGTTATGATAAAATTTATTATAAATAAATAAACTAGACACTATTCAGAGTTTTACATTGTCAATTTCATGAATATATTATTCCAAGCTCAACGATGCTTTAACATGCATATCATCAATTTTATCGTAAATGTGGCATAATATTCAAAAATTCATAACTCTCTAACCGAAATTTCAAATAAACCGAATTATATTTCCAAACGATGGTATCAAAGAACTCCACACAATCTAAGAGAAAGTTTTTAAAATTTCGAACAGTTTCGAGCAGAAAAGCTGAAATACTCAAATTACGTTAAATGCATACGAGAAAAATCATATCTTTTCATTGATTGATCCAAACAAGACATGTAATATATCAAAATGTTCATACTTAAATAATCTACAATCTATCAGAAGAAAGTTTTTCCAAAAGACTGACGAATTTTTCTGAAACCAACAATAACTAAAATTCAACCGAACTCAATAAAAATTCATATCTTAATAACTGCTAATCCAAACGACATATACAATATGTCAAAATCTTTGTAGAGATAAAGTCTACAATTTATCAGAAGAAAGTTTTTCTAAATTCATAACCAATTTTAATCCGTAAAATCTACATAAGTTTTACGAGAAAAAATCATAACTTTCCGACCAAATATCAAAACGATGCATACTATATATTAAAACGACCGTATTCAAATTATCTACCGACCATCAAAAGCAAGTTTTCAAAAATTCATAACGGAAAACTCTGAAAAAGCATGAACAGTAACAATAACACGTAAAATGAATACTTTTTTCATATTTTCTACCAAAAATATATATACTAGCATTCTTTATAGATTTAACTCTACCTTAGCCAAATCTTACAACATGCAATCAAAACTTTATTCTATTAAAATTTTAATCTCGCTTCAACTTAATCGAGTCATTCCAAAGATTACAATAAACATATCGTATAAATCCAATTTATCTTTATTATTAATTCCACATGCAATACAACATATATCTTTGAATAAAGATATGTAATCACCCTCAAACATCCTATCAATAACATAAGCAATTTATACCATTATGCTTAATCATCTTAAGAATATATTTATTCCAAAATCCTTATGAAAAGAATTTTTCAATCAAATCAACCTGTGTATGCTACACATATCTCATCAATAAACATGATCTCATAAAGAACATTTATCATGCATCCATCTTCCAAATTCCAATATAATTTGTTAATAAAAAAAAACAATATACCCATATTTCCATATAACATGACAATCAATGCTTTAAAATCAAAGCAACAAATCTCAAATGTTTTAAAAACATTATGCTTACAAAGGAAAAACTTATCTTTCAAGTTTTAAATTTTAAATTTTTTTTATATTTTTATTTATTTTTCAAAACAAAAAAATCATCAAGTATATTCTATTCCAAAGAAAGAAATAGACACTTAACCAATCATATCAAAAGTGATATAAAGCTCATTCAAACATCTTCTAATCTCAAATGCATGAACATGCTTCAATCATGGTTAAACAAATAAAAGCAACAATATCAATTAAATCTTTCAACCATATTCGGTAACATCATTGCAACCAAACCTCGTTCCTTTACGGAACATCATCCTAAACAACATGGGCATCAACCAAACTATCCTCGCAAGGATCTAGTTCAACCATTCTTTCCAGAAGGTAACTATCCATACTGCATATATTTCCAAATCATATGCTACATCAAGAAATATTAAATAAGGCAAAACAAACACATAATAATAATGCAATAATATCTAGAAGCACTTCCTCACCATAAACAAAATAATATATCTATACATATATAAAAACTCAACCGAACACAAAGGTATCAATAAAACACAACCTCATTCAATCAAAACGATCCTCACTTACCAATGGTTGCTCATACTCCTAAAGACTCAACTGGACTCCACAGGTACTCCCTAAAGGACAAACGAACTCTAAGCTCTGATACCAACTGTAACGCCCCTGAAATCCGATCCTAGCTGGCCAGGCCAAAATCGGGCAACAGAGTCATAATGATCTCCATATGTCCTCCATGGACCGTAGGGTCACACTACTGTCACGTGATATCACACCTCTAGACCACAGAAGAACATAATAAAATAAACAACTCATCAGAAGACTAAACATACATAATAAATTAAAATAATAAACAAAATACAACTCATAAACAAAATTCAACTCATAATAAAATAAACAACTAAATTAACAGCGGAAGACTAAACAAAATACAAACTATATAAATATAAATATACATCAGAGTCATGCCCGAAGGTTACAACTCATCAAACTCCAACTAGACATATGAGCAACTCAAGACAACCTCCACCAAGCTCTTATCGAATACTTCATCTCTAAAACACTTGTATCCTGAAAAGGGAAAAGGGAAGACGTTAAACGCCAGCAAGTTACAGAACTTGAGGTTCGATCTTAATTCCCAGAAAAGGAATCTGCGCATCCTAAAGATAAACAATTATAAATAATAATTAAATTATTTTAACATTTAACACAATGATAAATAAATCAACAAGATCATTCTCTGGTAATCCGTAATGTCAATCATATTTCCAGTTCCAATAATCGAATAATCAAAATCTATTTCAATTAATCAATCAATCAATTAATCAGTCTGCAATATCAGATCAAGTCCTTATCCAGTAATTCCAATCCATCATATTACATCAATCCAAATCCATGCATCAAGTGCCAAGTTGTGCAGTAGCACCGAGTCGTACGCATCACAGCCATACACTCATCAAGTTATGTCATTTGACGTAACTTAGGGATGTCTCCCAACGGGTCCTGTGTTATAATAATTAACACGCCCAAAATCCACGGGTCCTGTGATAGTATAACTAACACGCCCAAATCAATCTAATCAATCAAATTTATCAATTTCAATCTCAAAACAAATCATCAAGTCCATCCAAATTCATCAATTTTAATCCATGAAATTTATATACAAAGTTGTGCAGTAGCACCGAGTCGTACGCATCATAGCCATACACTCAACAGTGTTTCATTCTTTCTAATTCATTCAAAGTAACATTATAAACCAACCCAAATTATGAATTAACTTTTAACAGTAAGTACACATAAGCATAAGTTCAATTCACTTCTTCTAATTCTAATTAAACAAATAAACTATCTGCTATGTCACAGAACATTTTAATTTAATACACATGATTCAATTCCACACATTAAAATACTAACATGATCCCAAGATAAATTTCAGCAATATTAATAACTAAACATTAACATGTTTACATATTTATCAAATTCTAATTATTAAAACATGTATTTTCATGAGAATCAATTATTATTCTACTATCCCAAACTTAATAACCAAACTAACACTTCAACCTAATCTGAAAATTAAGAGAAAACATCAAGTAATATAACTTGCCTCATAAGAAGACCACCAAACACCAAATATACGAAGAACACAACTCAAAACCACCATACTGCAATCCAGTCACAGATTTTCTGACCTCTAAAGAATCAGTTGTACAGGTCACGTCCGGAAGATTCACATACTCTACTTTATATGCTCAGATGCATATTTTTAATAGGGTTCTAATGACGTAAGATTCATGTCATTCCGAGTTCTGTAGAGAGAGTTATGGCCGAAATACTAACAGGGTGTTATCAAAAACGGGAATCCATATATTTCTCTTCAAGTTTAAGATCTAGGGTTTTCTTTTTGATTTAATAACTAAGAATATTATATATACTAATATTTATTTATGTGGACCTAAAGATGAGTTTAAAATAAAGCCCAAATGCTAATACTAATCCCATTTATAAAACCTATTTATATAGTCAAAGAAGTCCAAATTGAAATCCAATTTCTATTAAGAAATACCGGGTATTACATTGACTAAACTAATTTATCAGACTACTTTTATTTGCTCAAGAATAATTATATGAGTACAACTATATGGGACAATTTATTTGACAACTGATAATGTGTCCATGCAACACTAGCTACTTTCCAAAACAAAATTAGCACGTGCTTATAAAATTAAAAAAATAAATAAAACAATACTGTTTAAATCCTAATCAGGTTAACTCCACCCATACGTGGTAGTGTATTATTAGTCCTACAAATTCTACACCAAAAAATCACAACATATAATTCAAGAAATCAAAGAAATTAGCTGATGTTTAATAGACATATCATCCGTTGTCACCAAAGTTGTCCCTTATAGTTGTCCGTGTAAAATTACTCTTTGCTCGATTAATATCTCAGGTTGTAAATTAGCTTTGTTTAGATGTGAATGGAGGTGGACATCCCACTTACTAAAATATATCACAACAAAAATTATAACAGGCGGTTTGTAACGGTCATATGGTGTTGCAAAATGTTTTTGCAATGGTTTTATGTCGTTGCTACTACGGCGTTACAAATCTCATTGCAAATATTGCAACGGTTTGTTGGCATTGTTGGTTTCCTATTTGCAACGACTATTTGGAATTGCTTTCTTACTATTTGCAATGGCAAGAGTTGGTTACATATTTTTTTTTATTTTGCAACGGTTATTGTTGTTTTGTAACTGTTATTAAAATGATAAATATTTGGAAAATTCAACGTCTATAGGCGTTGCAAATTTTTTTTACAATGGTCACCAAGTACTTTGCAACATATTTTTGTAATGCTTGTAAGGCATTGCAAATTATTAAAAATAATAATAAAAATAATAAATTTTTACTATTCTGCATTAATGGCTTCACATGTACCTGCAATAAGATGGCCTCCATTTCCCTTCCAACAAACCCATACATCAGAAAAAGTACTACCATATCCGGGACCATGCAATATTAATGCAAAAAAAAGGTCCGCATTGAAACATCAAACATATAAATCATATCTCATTTGATATATATATATATATAGGAACTGGGATTTTCTGTATTATTTTTCAGATTTATGTACATAACATACTATAAGTAAAAGTTTAATTGAAAGTATACCCTTATTCAATGAATTCAAATTTTAATTTTAAACTTCGAATACCATGGCAAGAACGCTTTCACGGAATTTGTCGACTCTATATGAATCTGAACGCTTTCAATGGATTCTCAAGCTCTAGCTACTTCATATGCTGAGAATAAAGTGAACCTGCAAAATCAAAGATGAAGGTTTCTAAGATATAAATGAAGTGCAAGTAATAGGTTAAAGTATTTCCTAGTTTTCTTAATTCTTAAGAAAGGTTTGTGCCTCAATCTACTTTCTAAATACTATTCATTTCCTTTTTAGTGCTACCGTGTACAAATTACAAACTATATAAAAATCAGGGTATAGAAACATTGCTTCAGATTGTCATGTTAAAGGTAACAAACAGGTGTGATGCAAAGAGTAGTGAGTATGGTAGATTGGTAGTATTGAGAAACCAAACCAAGAAGAAAAAAAACACAAGTGATCACAGACCACTCACCTTGAATGCAGGTTCAGTTTGTACTAACCTGGTCTGTCAGAAATTTCCATCAGAACCCATTCTGGAAAAAAAAAAAAAAATTACTAATATCAACAGAAGTTTTACTAAAAATTAAGATGCGAAGTTTAAAATATGACACAAAAGCATACCAATGGAACTCCATTATGCTTTTTTCAATACTATTGAATGATTCAAGACTCGATCCCTCAAAAGAACCTGGCAACCTGGCACACGTCATTCCACAATTAACACTATGTCTTTGAATGCCTCCAATCTCCAGATCATTACAGTTGTAGATAATGATTATGAGGCCGAGGAGTAGTTTATTCTATGTATTTTGATTTTATTTTGTGTTTCAAAATATTTGGATAAATATTTAATTTGTGTACTCATTTCAGATTGTTTTTTATATGTAAAAATATTTTGTGTTCCTATTATATTATGTTTTTATATTATATATGTTTATGTGTGATTGGTGGGGAGTCCAGAAATGTTGTCGGTAGCGATTAAGTTGTGTTGTCTGCCCCTCAAACAATAGATGAACGACATGTTACATGTCGTCTGTTTCTAATATTACAGGCGGACGACATGTCACATGCCAGCTGGACATGTTTGACTGTGTTGAGCACCGATAGTCAATGGTGGTCAACTATCTTCTGAGTGATTTTTATTGCATTGTACTTTCAACATTGAAGTGTTCTTGCATCCTATGGGTTCAAATATAACTCTTCACCTACTAGATGAAATATAACTCTATATTCTCTAGTCTTCTATCTTCAACAGTTAGCAAACAATGGAAAACAACTACAACAATCAATTATGGGCTAGTTCTTCATCATCTAGCTCATCTGACGATGCCGACAAAGAATGTATGGAGAGAAATAGACTTGAGAATGAGATGATATTAAGAACACACAGAAATAGAAGAAAGTTGCTGATGGGGATGATACCATTGTTCAATCATGCTTTGGAAGAAGCAAACAGTTGAACATAAAGGTGGATCTGTAGTTGGAAGATTCTCATCGTGATAAGGTGTGTACATTATGACATGATTATTGGAGATTATTTTGCTGAGAATCCAAAGTATGAGCCCGAAATCTTTTACCGTTGTTATAGAATAAGAACATGGTTCTTGTTTTGTT
Source organism: Aquilegia kansuensis (assembly GCA_020826895.1). Classification (NCBI taxonomy): domain Eukaryota; kingdom Viridiplantae; phylum Streptophyta; class Magnoliopsida; order Ranunculales; family Ranunculaceae; genus Aquilegia; species Aquilegia kansuensis. The sequence goes on along the minus strand of CM037004.1, from coordinate 38,061,172 downwards.
GATAAAAAAGATGCAGTTGGTAAATGGGGGGCTTCTTGGGTTGTTGAAGTGTATGGTTGCAGTGAAGCAACTAGCATCAGGGTGTGCAGCTTGTGATGAATACCACCAAATATGAAACTCCACAGCGATTGAGTCTTTACATAAGTTTTATAATGCTGTTATTGTTGTGTTTGAAGGTGAGTTTTGCAAACACCTAATCAAACTGATACAGATCGCATTCTTGCACAAAACGAGGCACGTGGAATTCCTGGAATGCTTGGTTCTATTGACTGCATGCATTGGACTTGAAAGAATTGCCCGACTGGCAACATAAATGGCATATGAAAGACCTACTCTTATTCTTGAAGCAGTAGCTGATAAAGATCTCTGGATTTGGAACATATTCTTCGGCATGTCAGGCTCTCATAATGATATCAACGTCCTATAACACTCACATGTATTTGACACCCTTGTATTAGGTACGGCTCCTAATTGCAACTATATAGTTAATGGTAGAAACTATAACTTAGGTTATTATCTATCCGATGGTATCTATCCCAATTGGGCAACATTGATTAAAGCGACTAAGGACCTAAAAACACTTAAAGCACGTCATTTCACATCAAGACAAGAATCTGCTAGAAAAGATATTGAAACAGCATTTGGTGTCTTGCAAGCTAGATGGCATAAAAAACTTGAGAGAATTATGAAAACTTTTATAATTTTGGACAATATGATTGTTAATGATAAACGCTTGACTGGATTCGGTTTCAAAAGCTTGATTCAATTTTTTCATCTTAGACCCTAGTCCTTTCTTTTTGCGCCTCAATCACTTGTTTCATAATATCAAGTGAAGAAGCAATGATCGCATCATCAATTTCAAACTTTCCTTCCAAACGTTGAATAAAACCCTCGATAAGCTTAACTGATTCTTGACCATTTTTTCTTATCTTTCTCCAATTTCTTCCCTTTGGGATGTTCAATGACATTTGGTGAGTCATTGAATATGGAACTTTGACCAAAAGTAGGAGGTGGACTTTCTTGCACAACATTCTTCTTCTTGTTTTTTTTTTTGTTTCAAATGACGCATTCCACTTTGGAGAATATTGCAAGACTACATATATATGATCAAAACCAAATGGTTTTCGGTTTCAAGTTGATAAGCACTTCAAACCATATTATCCTATGATTTGATCATTAAAAATAAAAAATAATGGAATTAATAAGATCAAAACGCACTAAAATTCTAATTTGAAAAATAAATAAAATATTCAAAACTCAGAAGAATTTACTTACCCAATCTTCGTGATGTGATCCACTTGGTGGATTTGCTTCAATACCTTTAATAAATCCAACAAATTTATTGAGGTAATTTTGTATATGCTTATAACGACACGAGAGAGTGTCGGGAGTCCTCTCATTGTTGGGAGGCTGTATCGAAACGAATTCGTGCCCAAAACCCACTATTGGGTTGAAATCGCCTTTTGGATGGATCTTCAGAAATTGTTACCCAAGCACGAAGAAATGCTTTATCTTCTGGTCTAAGCGACTGTGAAGCTTTTTATGAAAGAGATTGAGATGAAGTAGCCATATTTTGAGAGAATATAATTTTTTGAAAAGATTAGAGCACTTTATGAAGTGTATGTTATATAGTTTTGGCAGAAAATTAAATTAGGTGTTCATGACTGTTGGTGCCAAAATTTGAATTTTATAGCTGTTGTAGTACGGACGACATGTCACATGTCGTCTGTGTGTTTTTAAAATTCGGACGACATGTAACATGTCATCTGTGTTTTTTTAAAATTTGGACGACATGTCACATGTCGTCTGAGTGGTATTAAAACTGAGACTGCATGTCACATGTCGTCCAGTTTCTGTCACCCACAGGTGGGAGCCACCTTGAAATCCACATGTGGGATCCCACTTTTGAAAATCCACCTTCCTTTGGGACATTATTTTGAGTTTCCACCCCAGAAATCCACCTTGCATCGGGAATGCTCTCATCTTAGTTTATTTTTTGTTTTTTTTGAATGTGTTTGTGAACAGACCTTCTAGCAAGGCTTTGGTTATGCTTGGGAGGCCCATGACAATTCCCCTACTTGTAATGAGGGAAGGCCGAATGTCTCCCCTCTATTTTAATCATTTTTAATTTTATAATTTACAGGTAGGAGTCTGCCAACCCCCATCTTGCATAAAAATAGTTCTAGGATCTTATTAAGAGTCCACAAAACATAAATGGCCCAGCTAAGGACCGGTTTATAATATTGGCCCTGATTAAGCATTTGTTGGATAAGAAAGTATCCATTTAACGTTGAAATTGTAAACATGGACCATTTACTACCGATAATACCCTTCTTGTATATGCAAACAAGTCTTTGTATTTTATGTTTATGTGTGATGTGACTGATACAAACAAGTGTTTACATTTTTATATTTTATGTTGTTGTTGTTGTTTTGAGTATGCAAACAAGTCTTGTATTTAATGTTTATGTGTGTTATGACTGATGCAAACAAGTCTTTACATTTTATGGTTTATGTGATTGTTGTTGCGAGTATGCAAATAAGTCTTCGCATTTTATGTTTATGTGTTGTGACTAATGCAAACAAGTGTGTTTATATGTGTGTCTGAGGCAAATAAGTCTTTGCATCAGTAACAAAAAAAAAAAACTCTCCATCAATAAATCCAACTTCAGTTATTCCTTCAATCACATTAAATCGAGTCCACAATCGAAAATCAAACGGTTCCAAAGCTTTAACAAAGGTTTGCCTGCACACAAATTACAGAGGAGTGGTGTAAACAAAAGCCAGCTGATACGAACTCAAATATCTAGTACTTGTTTATTATGCTTCTCTTCCACCATAATCTCTTTTCAACAAAGCAATAGGGTTCCACCTCGATCACCTCTCTCTTCTCTATATATCCTCACAAATCCATAGAGAAATCAATTTTGTTAACAATCAATGAAGAAGATGACAAATATGGAAGTGTTAGAATTGATAGAAGGAATTATTGGAATCCCAATCAACCTCATCGGCTCACATTCGAATTACAAATTCTTCTTTATAATCCTCTTTGATGTAAAACCAAAACTTATAATTCAATTATAAACTATTATCTCAATTTTATTGCTAAAAACTTGGATCTGTTGTTTTTGTTATGTGAAGAGGAGAGAGAATATGGTTGATGAGGAGAGATGAAAGAAAACAAGAAAAAAATGTCTGAGAGGATAGGGGTATATTGGTCCAAAGAACACATAATTAACATTGTGGCCTTTTTTGCACAAGGTTCCCTAACCGGGCTTGCCCCTTTTTTTCCCTGCCCACCCTTGGGGTTTTTTCCAAGAAAAAAAAAAATTAAGTAAAACCTAACTCTAAAGCTAACCATATTCACTCACCTAGGATGGAATTTGTAATTAGTTACTCCCTAACTCATGTATCAGCTATTGTTAAACCCTCTATATTGACACTCACTCACCTTTGTGCTATCATCTTATCTTTCCAGGTTACTTGTACGCAGGAGTTATTACTAATTAATTTACTAGTTGGTCGTGACTCATAGTTCCTAACTGTTGTATATTGGCTCGCAATGCGCAGGATCATAACTTATATTAAGTGAGGTCTATAGGATCATATCTTATGTTTGTTTCTAGAAACAATGTAGGTAGGAATTCTACTCCCATAAGTACTTGGTATTCTAATTGGTAATTGGTATTGTTATTCAATTTGAATCTTTGTATGGATTAGGAACTCTTGGGTATTATATATACTCAACTAGTTGGCTATTGTAAAGGGGTGGTAAAAAAGAAGAGAGAGTGAACCAAAGGTGAAAGCATTACTAGATAGGGAGAGACAAATTTATGAGGGTTTTCATAATAGGGTTTCTCAGGTTCTAGTGTGTGAGAGAGAAAGAGACAAAGAATTATAGATTTGTAATTAGGTTGTTTTTTTTTCTCTGATTAATAAAATCTTCTTGATCGGTTGCCGGATGGAGTAGACGGGTTTGCCGAACCACGTTAATATTGGTATTATTGTGTGTGCATGATTGTGTTTTTCGATTACTTTCTCTGTTATTTGTTATTATCTAGATTATCGGTATTACAACCAATCCTTGGGTTAAAGCTTCCGTTGCACAACAAGTGGTATCAGACCAAGGTTCCATGTTGTAGGGATTTTCTAGATGGCGCAAAGGTTTTCAAGTTCAGGTTTGAAGTTTGATGTAGAGAAGTTCGATGGAAAGATGAATTTTGGTTTGTGGAAAGTACAAGTCCAAGATCTCTTGGTATAATCTGGGCTATACAAAGCATTAAAGGGAAAATCGGCGGATATGTCAGATGATGATTGGGAAGAATTTGATTTGAAGGCTACTAGTGCGATTCGATTGTGTTTAACGAAGGAGGTCTTGTCAAACGTTTTCACAGAAAGTTCTTCTGTAAAACTTTGGTTAAAGCTTGAAAGTTTGTATAAGACTAAGTCGTTATCAAATCGATTGTACCGCAAGCAGCAACTTTACAGGTTGAGGATGGCAGAAGGTACATGTATTAATGAACATCTCAGTGTCTTCAATAGTATGCTTTCTGAATTGGTTCATGTTGGAGTGAAGTTAGAGGATGAAGATAAAACACATCTACTTCTGAACTCCATGCCCCAATCCTATGAACATATTATCACCACGTTGCTCTATGGGAAGGAAACTCTGGAATTGGATGAGGTTATCAGTGCTCTTTTATCTCATGAAATCAGAAATAAAGGCAGAGGCGATGAATCTCATGCATGGTAAGGGTTTGGTGATTAATGGGGGATCACGAAAATGATTTAACAAGAGTAATAAGGCTCACATAGAATGTTGGAAGTGCGGAAAAACAGGGCACTTTAAACGGGATTGTGAGGAAAAAGGTGGAGCGGTTTCGGGAAATAGCTCTAGGTCAGGGAAAGGCAAGCATATTGCTAATTCTGGCGGACAGACTAATCAAGTGGAGTTTGATGATGAATTACTATTGGTGACTACTCAAGAAGAAAATCTACATCAGGAAGGGGTACATGATAGTGGTGCCACAAAACATGTTTGTTCACATAGGTCATGGTTCGACAAGTATGAAAGATGTGAGGGTGGCTGGATGTCGACGTGTGATGGCTCCAAGAAGTCGATAGTGGGAGTCGGTAATATTCACATCAAGATGTATGACGGGAGGATACATACTTTTGAAGGTGTTCGACATGTGCTGAGTTTGCAAAGAGAACTAATTTATCTTTTCAAGTTAGATTCTTTGGGTTACATGTTCACTGGCAAATGTGGAGTTGTACAGGTTTGAAAAGATTCCAATGTAATCATGAAAGAAATCGCGAGTAGTAGTGGCTTGTATATACTATTGGGTCAAAAAATAGTAAGATCTAGAGTTGGTCCTAAGGCAGGCAAGGTGATGTTGAAATCACAGGGTTCTGTTATGAACAAGGTGGCTGCAGAACGAAGAAACTTAAGAAAGGGAAAAATGGTCAGCAAGTGGATTCCTGTGGGCAAATTTGAAGGTATCTCAAACTTGTCGGTTAATCATAATTGATTAGGCACCCAAAAGGGTGGAGGCGACAACATGCATCAAGAAGGTTTCCCGGGCGCGAGTGGAGTCAGCAATAATCAAGTTCATTGGCTCGCCAAGGTGGAGATTGTTGTATATTGGCTCGCAATGCGTATGATCATAGTTTATATTAAGTAAGGTCTATAGGATCATATCTTATGTTTGTTTCTAGAAACAATGTAGGTAGGAATTCTACTCCCATAAGTACTTAGTATTCTAATTGGAAATTGGTATTGTTATTCAATTTGAATCCTTGTATGGATTAGGAACTCTTGGGGTATTATATATACTCAACTAGTTGGCTATTGTAAAGGGGTGGTAAAAGAGGAGAGAATGAACCAAAGGTGAAAGCATTACTAGATAGGGAGAGACAAATATATGAGGGTTTTGATAATAGGGTTTCTCAGGTTCTAGTGTGTAAGAGAGAAAGAGATAAAGAATTATAGATTTGTAATTAGGTTGTTTTCTTTTCTCTGATTAATAAAATCTTCTTGATCGGTTGCCTGGTTGAGTAGGCGGGTTTGCCGAACCACGTTAATATTGGTGTTATTGTGTGTGCATGATTGTGTTTTTTCGATTACTTTCTCTGTTATTTGCTATTATCTAGATTATCGGTATTATAACCAATCCTTGGGTTAAAGCTTCTGTTGCAACACTAACATCCCATCATCTCTATACATGCTAATGATTCATTATTAAGAACACCAAAATAGAAGTTAAAACCTTAATATGTACTTAGATTGAGGTTTTCCTCTAAGTTTATTGAATAAACGATAATGTTTTAAATGTTAATTATTCTTCTCGGCGGGGGCTATTGATCTCCCTAAGACTCTTAGCCTTCCGGCCATTTGAAGAATTGAAGACAACATCATAAAAGAAAAGAACCACAAACAAGATGCGAAAAATTATATTTATATTACTCTTAAATCTTAATCTTGACATATCAGGACTTAGCTATTACATGCAACTTCTAGAGTGACATCAAAGATATCTAAAAAAGAAGGTAACTTCATTACAAGTGAAATAGATCTTTATTATCATGTATATGTAACGCTGATGCGCACTAAAAACTTATGAAGATCAAACTTGAAATACATTATCATGTAAGTATATACTATGCATAACTGCATAATTATTGTTTACGGTAGGAAGTGGGAACTAAGTACAAATTGCATTTTCTTGAAACCGTTGTTCCAAACGACTCAGTCATGTCCAATTTCTCTGGCTTGGCCACATTGGGCATTTGCCAATCAAAGTGGTAAAGTAGTTGTGCAAGTGGAAGTTCTATATTAGCTACACCATAAGCCTTGCCTGGACATATTCTCTTGCCAGCTCCAAATGGAAGAAATTTAAAGTCATTTCCCTTGTAGTCAAGAGTAGAAGCATCTTCAAACCTCTCTGGGATAAATTCTTTTGCATCAATCCAGTATTCTTCGTCTCTTCCTATTGCCCATGTATTTATAAGAACTTTTGTTCCCTTTGGTATCTCATATCCATCAATCTCACATCTCTCCCTACTTTCTCTTGGGATAAATCCAGAAGGTGGATGTAACCTGAATGTTTCCTTGATAACTGACTTCAAGTACCTTAATTCATTTATATCTAACTGACTAACCTTTTCTGTACCATTGGATATGTGTATACCCATTATCAAGTTCGCCTACTCGGAATGCCAAACACCGACTTTACACTCATTTCATCTGACTTCGTATCCAATCATACTTCACTCATCTCCCTTCAAATCTTAATCCCACAAACTCGGTCAGATGTTAACCTCTAAATCTAACCGTCCAACCATTCAGTCTCCCACCAAACCACGTTCGATCTTTCAAATTCAAAAAAGTAAATACCCTCCACGTGTACAAACAGCACACGTATCTCAAGAAACAATCATGCCCTAACCCTCGAAACTCTAAGCTAGCAATCAAAGCAGCACACAACGGAATCTTTGCCTCTTGGCGCTCCATGGAACATATCCTAACAACCGACTTAATTTTCATTTAACCTAAAGCCGGTTACCTACCTTCAGCCCAAATGAAAAGGGGCTATGTGTATACCCATTACCGAGTTCGCCTACTCGGAATGCCAAACACCGACTTCACACTCATTTCATCCGACTTCGTATCCAATCATACTTCACTCATCTCCCTTCAAATCTTAATCCCACAAACTCGGTATACTAAACACCGACTTTGCACCTATTTCAGCCGACTTCATATAAAACCACATTTCATCCACTTCTGTTCAAATCCTAATCTCATAAAATATCCGAGCACATCCGACTTGGGGCTATCTCATTCTGAACAACCGAGTTCGATACATTCAAACTCCAAATCTTATTTCAGTTACGGATCTTTCTCATTGAATCCCCAAATATCCGCCCACTTTATGATTCGAACGTTGAGTCATTAAATACGATCCACCCCTAAGCCACCTATAAAAGGAACTACGTTTGGCTTGATTCTGGATCGACCCCTTCCAGATACGTAGGCACCTATCACTGCTCAGATGGTTCAGCCACTTCGATTTCCTCAAACTTCCCCTTTTCCGATCATCTTCCCCAACTTGCCGATCTCAGAATTATACTACATTTACATTGGCGCCGACTGACTGTGAACGAATATAACCTGACGGAGACCATGACCGGAGTCACACAAGAACAGTTCGAAACAATCCAGAAGCAACTCAGTGATCAACAGGAACAGATAAACAAGTTACTTTCAGAAAATGCTCAACTCAAAAGCACCACCATTCCACCGGCGAACAGTCACACCACCGATGAAATCAACACCAACAACCCCATTATCCCCACTTCCAGCAACACCACCGCTCCCACCATGGCTGAAATGTAGGAAACACACAATCGTCTCCTGCAACTCTCAGCCAAATTAGACAAGAACCACCAGGAGTCCTTTAAGGCCAATACCGCCCAAAAAGTAGCAAATACCACTCTTGAGAGGTACCGAACAGAGCCCTTGCACGATGACCTTCTGCACCAGGAACACCCCCACACTTCATTCCCCCCAAATTCACAACCTATGATGGAAGTGGTGACCCCATGGACCATGTCCTACAGTTCAAAACCAGCATGGCACTGTGGCCCAAATACAAGGACATCTTCTGCAGGCTCTTTTCTGCCTCACTCCGGGGTAGTGCTATCGACTGGTACCATCGACTTCCAGAACGCTCAATCACGTCGTATGACCAGCTCGAAGCACTCTTCGTCACCCAATATATCCACAACAAGCGGCGAAAAATTGAGGTCACTGCACTATTCCGACTTAAGCAAAGTGACACCGAAACAACCAAAAAATTCATGGCTCGCTTTAAGAGGGAATGCCTGAAGGCAGATAGCCTAGACGAGAACGCATGCCTATTAGCTTTCATCTCGGCGGTTCACCCCGAAACCGCCTTGGGAAAAAATATCATCTTAGACGCACCACAGACACTGGAAGACCTATATGTCCGTGCTGATATGTACATTAAACTTGAAGAGGCACTGGAAAAAATGAAAGACATGTCTCTGCCATACAGATGGTCAAGTCCAAACCTACCGAGCCGAAAACATCAAAGAGTACCTACCGAGGAAAGCAATCTAACAGCTCGGTGAAACACAGGTTTCCTAACCCGTTCAAATGTTCATATACGCAGCTATATGAATTAATCAAAGAAGAAGACTACTTCAAGCCAACAATTCACGAGCTTGAACCTATTGAGGAAAACCCATACTGCAAGTTGCATAATTGCCGACATCATGCAACAGAAGATTGTCGGTATCTCCGAACTTATTGCCACCAGCTCAAAATGGATGGACACTTGAATGATTTCTTGGCAGAAGAGTCAGACGACCTCCGCAAAAAAATTAATGACAAACGCAAGAGAACGGACAACGCCTCAAAGGCAAAAGGAACAATAAGCATGATCATGGATACACGTCCACCTGAATGGACATCCAGAGCTAAGCGACAGAAGGTGAATCATATTCATCACATATTTCAGCTCACTCATCAGGCAATAATAGCCAAGCAGGTGCAAGGAAAGAATGCACTCATCTTTTCGGACTACGATTTGAAGAAGGTGTGTTTGCCACACAATGATGCACTCGTCGTCCATATCCGACTTGGTGGATGGACCACTAAGAGAGTGCTAATAGACCCAGGAAGCTCTTGTGACGTCTTATTTAACAAAGCTTTCACTCAGATGCTTATGCCCGATTCAGTCTTACAGACTCCCAACGTCACTCTCTTTGCTTTCAACTCGACAGAGACAACGGTAAAAGGCCAGCTCACGCTCCCTGTCGCTACGGGGGAAAATGAGGACGAGGTCATGGTTGAATGCCTCTTTTATGTCCTCGATGTCCCCACGCAATTCAATGCTATCCTAGGTCGGAAATGGATTCACAAAATGAGAGCTGTTCCATCTACTTACCACCAGGTTATCAAATTCCCCGGACCTAATGGTATAATGGAACTTCGGGGTGACCAAATCGAGGCGCATGGCTGCCATGCCATTCCTGAGGTCATACCCCTCCCCAACAAGGAAATAACGAAGGTTGCAGTCGTTAGCTCTGAAAAGCTCACTGTCAACCAAATCTCTGAAGCCACCGACGGCAAGGCCAGTACTGAACCGACTTCTGAAGCCTCTGACGGCAAGGCCAATACTGAGCCGACCTCCGATGCCCCTGACGGCAAGGCCATTTCTGAGCCACTCACTGATGCCCCTGAAGGCAAGATTGTTACCGACTCCCCAACCATCGAGAAGGGTGAGCCAGTCAACATAGGCACTGAAGCCGAACCTAGAGTTGTATATGTAGGAGCTAATTTAGATCCTATTGTAAAAGAGCAACTCGTTGCAACTTTGAAAATGAATAAGAATATTTTTGCTTGGTCGTATACCGACATGCCTGGAATAGATGTTAATATTGCATGCCACAAACTTCATGTCGATCCAACCAAAAAACCAGTAAAACAAAAGGCACGGAAATTGGCACCACACTTAGCTAAGGAGGTCAATACCGAGGTCCAGAAACTCATCGATGCCAAATTCATAAGGGAAGTCAAATATCCTGACTGGCTCGCAAACATAGTAGCCGTCATCAAACCAAACGACAAAATTCGAGTATGTATAGACTTCACTGATTTAAATAAGGCATGTCCAAAGGATAGCTTTCCATTACCACGGATAGACCAACTTGTGGATGCCACTGTTGGCCACGAGCTCCTCTCGATGATGGACGGTTATTCAGGGTATAACCAAATCAAACTCGCAGAAGAAGATCAGGAAAAAACAGCCTTCATTACGGAAAGAGGAACTTACTGCTATACTGTCATGCTCTTCGGCCTACGCAATGTCGGGGCTACATACCAACGCCTCGCAACACGGATGTTCAAAGACATGTTAGGCGACACAATGGAGGTATATGTGGATGACATGATAGTTAAAAGCAAACTCAAGTCATCCCACATATCCGACCTTGAGAAGACCTTCAAAAGGCTCCATGACTTCAACATGAAGCTCAACCCAGCAAAATGCCTATTCGGAGTCGCATCAGGCAAATTTTTGGGTTATCTCATTACGCAACAAGGAATAGAGGCTAACCCCGATAAAATCAGGGCAATATTGGACATGCCGAGTCCTTCGACGAAGAAGCAAGTCCAAAAGTTAAATGGAATGGTAGCCGCACTAAACAGATTCATTGCTCGTGCATCCGACAAGCAGAGACCATTGTTACAGCTACTCAAGAAAGGCTCCAAATATGAGTGGACGGAAGAATGCCAACAGGCATTCGACGAACTAAAGCTTTACTTGGCAACTCCACCAGTTATAATAGTACCCCAGCCGGAGGACGTACTCGGGTTATACCTCGGCAGCTCCGACCATGCAATCAGTGTTGTCCTCTTCAGAGATGAACAAGGTAACGAACGACCTATTTACTTCATTAGTAAAACTCTACTACAATCCGAACTCAGGTATTCTAGCCTCGAGAAGGTAGGATTGGCCCTATTATTCGCCTTTAGGAAATTGAAACCATATTTTCAGTCGCACAAAATTAGAGTTGTAACTGATGCCCCATTGAGGCAAGTATTGGAAAATAAAAATAAATCGAGTCGGATGGCTAAGTGGGCCCAGGAGTTGGGGGACCACAAACTCATTTTCACGCCTCGGAATAGTAAAAAAGGCCAGGTTGTAGCCGACCTACTTGTTGACTACCCAATTGAGGATATCACCTGGATACCCGAGTCAGAACCACGTGACGATCCCCAACAAGGAGAACCCATGTGGAAGTTATATGTAGACGGATCCAAAAATAATAACGGAATCGGGATAGGTATGACACTCATATCCCCTGAGAATGTAATAATCGAGAAGTCAATACGGTTGAACTTCACCTCTTCGAAAAATGATGCAGAGTACGAGGCCCTCGCAATGGGCTTACGCATAGCAAGGGACATAAACTTGCAAAAAATCAAGATTTACAGTGATTCTCAATTAGTGGTAAGTCAACTACTTGGGGATTATGAAACAAGAGAAGAAACACTCAAGTTATATCTTCAACACACGAAGTGCTTGCTAAGCAACTTTGAGAAATGGGAAATCCAACATATTCCCCGGGATGAAAACCGCCACGCAGATAGTCTTGCCTACCTGGCATCCCAAGTCGACATGGAAACAACTAGGGAGATATAAATTGAAATAAGAAACACTCCAGCATACGAAGATGAAATCCACCATGTCAATACAATCTCAGACTTCATTGACATATCTGAACAAGAGATCCAAGATTCTTGGATGGGTCCAATAACTAACTATATCAAGGGAGTCTATCCAGACGACAAGTCGAAAATCAGGAAGCTGGAACGAAAAACTAAGAGCTACTTAATCTTAGATGGAAGGTTATACAGGAAGTCAGTCTGAGGACCTTACCTCAGATGCTTACCACCTAGACAAGCTCAGATGATCCTAGCAGAAATTCACCAAGGAGAGTGTGGAAACCATGCCGGGGCTCGTTCCCTAGCACAGAAAGCAAGAAATCAGGGCTACTTCTGGCCTTACATGCAGGCCGACTCGGAAATCTTTGTGCAACATTGTGACAAATGTCAACGCTTCTCACCCCTAAAAAACCAACCCCCGAGAAATCTCAAGACAATATCTAGCCCATGGCAATTTGCCATGTGGGGGCTCGATATAGTGGGGCCACTTTCGAAGGACAGGAACAAAAAGCGATATCTCTTAGTTGCCACCGATTACTTTACTAAATGGGTAGAGGCAATTCCACTTCGGAAAATTAGACAACAAGAAGTCAAGAATTTCATCTGGAAATACATAATCACCCGATTTGGCCTACCACACACATTGGTCACTGATAATGGCCAACAATTTTGTGGGAATACGATTAAGGAGTTTTACTCGGATTGGAGAATCAATCACGCGTTATCTACACCACGATACGCACAAAGTAATGGCCAAGCTGAAGCCACTGACAAGACAATAATGAACACACTCAAGAAAAAATTAGAAGCGGAAAAAGATAAGTGGATAGAGGAGCTAGATAGACATGAGGTAGACATGTTGGAAGAAAGGCGAGATAAGGCTATCATTCAAACAGCTCGTTACCAACAAATATTAAGGAGGAGCTACAATCAAAGAGTAAGGCCAAGGACTTTCCGACTAGGAGACCTGGTCTTAAGACAGACTTTTCCGAACACCAAGATCGCGGGTGACGGAAAATTCAATCCAAACTGGGAAGGGCCCTACATTATTCAATCCGACTTGGGTAATGGAGCGTACATATTAATTGATCATGAAGGAAACCGAGTCGATAGACCATGGAATGGAAGATATCTTAAGGCGTACATTCCATAGAATACGCACTGCAAGCTAAGACATCAATTCTATACTTAGAATATTTCAGGCATGCAAAACACTATCTCCATAGATAAAACAGCTTCTTTCAAAACATGAGATATATTTGAACTATTCATATTCGAAGAACCGACATGAGTCGAGATTATACCACTTTTAGTGTCATACAACAAAATACTTGTTTCAGAAATGAACAAAAACCTCACACCTCTCAAAAAAAAAAAAAAAAAAAAAAAAAGTCTAGGTAGCAGCGTCATGATCCATGGCCTCAGCTTCCTGACCCTCCCGCGCACCGACCTCTTCAACTTGCGCAACAGCCTCGACCTCTTCATCATCACCCTCGAGTTCAATGGCTAGACTGGCAACCCTCTCCCTCTCCACTTGCTGATCGGCATTGAATTGGGCTTGGGCCTCAGCATTAATCTGAGCATTATCGGCTAAGGGATCAAAGTCGGGGATGACTTCCTTAAGCTTCATCTCCCGACAAATCCCACGCCGCTGCCAATAGTAAGCCATCTTCTGCCAAGCAGTAATGCTTTCAACCGAGCGGGCGTTGTCAGCCTCATACCTTTCATTGGTCGCCTTCAACTCGGTGTCAAGTTCAACATTTTTCTTGTTGACCTCCAACACTTCGTCGTTGAGGGCCCTCACTTTCTTCTCCTCTTTGTCTAGCTGAGTGCGCAGCTTCTTCAACTCGGCACGCTCGGCAGCAAGAGCCTCCTTAGCCTTCCTGGCCTCCCTCTCCTTCTCATTAGCTCTTTCGAGCAGAGCCATCCACTTACAGTGAATGATGTTCATCTGAAACGAGATACCAACCGAGTTCATACAACGGAAATATCAAGGAAGGAATAGTAAAAAAATAAAAAATAAACAGAATCTACCTTGTACATAGACGAACTCAGATCCTTTAAGTCGTCCATGATTGAACGCCCGCAAACCCGAGCTCCATCGGCATCTAGAGCCATGTGTTCCATCAGGGTGATACACATGTCTTCGTTTTCCCAGGCAGCATCACTGGCTTTCACATAGGTGTCCTTATAAGGGAAGATAGGAGCAAAATGACCATCAGCAGGGCGAGTCGGAGGATCCTCATCCTCACGCTGGACCGACTTCCCTTTCTGCTGCTTCTCTCGCTGGATACGAGCTCGCTGAGCCTCCCTCTCTTTCCCGGCTCTCTCAGCATCGTTCAAGATAGTTACGCCAGGAGCAGCCACGGTCACTCCCGCCGACTTGGCAGTTTTCCTCTTCTTCGAGGACTCCAGCTCAATATCCCCCCTACCGAACTGGCTAGGTGGTGGACCAGGAATAGGGTTTGGGGCCATCGGTAGAGCAGCTCGGACCTCAACAGGTGGATCTCCGGGTCGAGGCACAGCAATTGTGGCAACTGCCACAGCAGTAGGTAAATCCTTTTTCTTTCTGACTCTCTTTACCTTTGAGGACGATGGCTCGGTACGTGCAACGCCGGAAGCTTTCTTCGGACGAGGATCCTTAAACAGATGCGCAAGATGAGGCAGGATTTCACGCTTGCGTTCCCAAGACTCTTCTGCAAACTCGAGAATGTTACCCGGAAGGAGACGCCCGTCAATCTTTTGGTTGTAATCTCGGGTATAATCTACATCACCTAACAGAATCGAGTTAGAAGATAGACAAGCAAGCAAATCAAGGGTAATTATAATAAATCATTCAACCGAGCTTACTACCTATCCTAGGAATGCGCAAGTGCCTGAGGTATGCACTAGGTTTGCAGAAGGAGCCCCTAATCCTATAACAAGCCGACTTCTTCCAATTATCATTGGAACTCGGTGCATTGTAGAGATCATGAGGACCATTTTCGGGTCTCCTGTTCAACGAAAATGAGAAGTCGCCCGAACGACCCTCAACACAAGTGAAATAGGCCACAACATCGGCCTTGCAGATATCATAATCAAGCTTATTCAACTCCTCGAATATCAACATAACTCTCCAGAAACTACTATTCATCATAATGGGAGCCTTGTCATAATGATTCAATACATCGCAAACAAACTTGGAGAAGGGAAGTCGCATCCCAGCTCGTAGTTGACCCTCACAAATCAATGTCGAGGTGTCATCCCCGGCAAGGTCGAAGAGTTTACTATCTACCCTATACATCTCCAGATCTCGGATCCTAATGTCGTACGCCGCTCTCACCTTCGGGAAGGCTTCCGAGCTCTCCCGATATCTATCTCACGTCGGCTAAAAATCTCTTCCTCATCTACAGCTCGGCTAGTACTTGTCTCACCCTCGCCACTATTTTCGCTAACTCGCTCACTACCACTACTCATCTTCACCAAATAAAATGAAGAACAGATGCAGAGCAACAATGGCGGAAAGCAGAAAACAAAATAGCAAATCAAAGGAAAAGCAACAAACAGGAACGAAAACGCAAATGCAAACACCAAAAATAAGTTCAAGCAACGAACTCCGGCAACTTCAACGGGAAAACAACAACAAGTTTCAAAGCAAATCAGGCATGAACTATAAGGAGAAATACAGAAAACGGAGAAGAGAAGAAAAATAAAAGTACCTTCGAAAAAACGTAGCAGCAGCTTTAAAACCAGTGCGAAAACCCTTGGTTTTTTCTAGCAGTTACAAGCAAAGTGTTTTATAAAAACATGTGCACGATCTCAGCTGCACATCTCCTCGAACATTAACGGTCAGATGTTAACCTCTAAATCTAACCGTCCAACCATTCAGTCTCCCACCAAACCACGTTCGATCTTTCAAATTCAAAAAAGTAAATACCCTCCACGTGTACAGACAACACACGTATCTCAAGAAACAATCATGCCCTAACCCTCGAAACTCTAAGCTAGCAATCAAAGCAGCACACAACGGAATCTTTTCCTCTTGGCGCTCCATGGAACATATCCTAACAACCGACTTAATTTTCATTTAACCTAAAGCCGGTTACCTACCTTCAGCCCAAATGAAAAGGGGCTATGTGTATACCCATTACCGAGTTCGCCTATTCGGAATGCCAAACACCGACTTCACACTCATTTCATCCGACTTCGTATCCAATCATACTTCACTCATCTCCCTTCAAATCTTAATCCCACAAACTCGGTATACTAAACACCGACTTTGCACCTATTTCAGCCGACTTCATATAAAACCACATTTCATCCACTTCTGTTCAAATCCTAATCTCATAAAATATCCGAGCACATCCGACTTGGGGCTATCTCATTCTGAACAACCGAGTTCGATACATTCAAACTCCAAATCTTATTTCAGTTACGGATCTTTCTCATTGAATCCCCAAATATCCGTCCACTTTATGATTCGAACGTTGAGTCATTAAATACGATCCACCCCTAAGCCACCTATAAAAGGAACTACGTTTGGCTTGATTCTGGATCGACCCCTTCCAGATACGTAGGCAACTATCACTGCTCAGATAGTTCAGCCACTTCGATTTCCTCAAACTTCCCCTTTTCCGATCATCTTCCCCAACTTGCCGATCTCAGAACTATACTACATTTACAGAATACATGTCTCACTTCTGCTTGTGCCTTCTCCATGATTCTTGGGTTTCTCATCAGTTCTGACATTGCCCATTCTAATGTAGTTGATGAAGTCTCACTTCCAGTAACAAAGATTTCCTAAAAAAAAATTGTGGCAATAAGATTGACAAATTAAGAATTTAAGGGATTATTAAAACATACTAAAATGAGTATGATGTCAGATATGATTCATCGAAAAAAAAAAAAGTAAAAAAATGTAAATGGATGAGCTACTAACCATGATCAAAGCCTTGAGGTGCTGATCGTCTATGGGGAAGTCAAGCTCATTCTCCTCTTGAAGTCTTATAAGAACATCAACTAAATCCTCTTCCAATAACTTCTCTTTTCTCGTCCTATTTAATCTATGATCGTTTATGATGTCCTTAAGGATCTGATCGAACTTTTGATGCATTTTTTCCAGTTTGGACATTACACCGCTGATCCGATGAAGAAACTTAAGTGAAGGAAATAAATCCGCAGTTATAAAACCGCCACCTAACTGAATCAATTCGGTCATCAGCAACAGGAAAGTATCTTTCTCTTTGAATTTCTGGCCGAAGACTGCCTTCAAAGTTATATCATTCACTAAAGAGAACATTTTCTTACCTCTTTTTCCCTTAAAGAGTGAAAGGACTGGACTTTCTTTGCACTTAGAAGTTCCAAGGTGCAAATATAATCTTCCTGTGTTGTCTCCAGTGCCCACCATAAGGAGAGTATAGAATACCTGAATTACCATAACTCAAGATCTCTGCAATAAGAATTGAACCTCTGTTGGCAAAAACATTGAAGGAACAAAAGTGGTTGAAACTTCACCGAGTTGAAGGAACAAAAGTGGACCATGTTTCTTTGCTAGATCACATAGTGTGTGATGTGGTAGACAGCCTATTAAATGGTCTAAGTGACCTATTAATGGTAGCTTCCATGGTTGTGGTTGTAAGTTCGTAGTTCGTTTCTGTATTTTGGATCCAATAATCCCTTTCAAAATCATGAACAGGAAGAGGAATAAAGAGAATACTAGAAGAAGTTGCAGTCCATTAGTGATTAGTTAGATGAAGATAGAACCAGTTTCCTTTTATAAATTTAGCCATTGACAAACCATGTTCGTTCCATTTAAAATTCATGGAAATGAATGCAGGCCCCCATTAAGAGCCCAAAAAGCAACATTTTCCTATCTAAGGAACAAAATGTAAAAAAGGCCCCAAAATTGTGTTGAAACAAAGCATTGAGTTCTTGGCATAGTAAGCATTCATCTCTTGGCATAGTAAGCATTCACCTTGGCATAGTAAGCATTCACCTCTTGGACTTTAAAATGGGGCCTTTTTTACATTTTGTTCCTTAGATAGGAAAATGTTGCTTTTTGGGCTCTTATGGGGGTCCATTTTTTTTTTCCCTGTTTAAAATTTTATGTTTGTATTTTTTTTTATCAAAAGATATTTTATGATTTACTATATCAACACTTGTATAGTACAGACTGGAAGAATCTCAAAGAAAATATGGACTGGATCCTGGTTTCATGCACCCAAGAGGGAAGTAAATGATGCAGCTGACTTTTGTGCAAGCATTGGAGAGAGCCAGTTATCTTTTTTTTTTCTTTTTTCTTTTTATGAAAATATTGGTCGACTAGAGGGTAATAAGTTTTAGGGTCAATTTGAGAATACACCCCCTATGTTCATCACGTTTGGCCAATACATCCCATTAGTTGAAAATTTGTCTTTTCCACCTATTTCACAGTTTGACTCTGTTAGAAGAAACAATCAACACCCATTGACTCAGTCAGACCCCTAAACTACCCAAATTACCCCTAAACTTTTATAATACCTAAATTACCCCCGACTAAATCTAAACCGTCAGTTTAATTTTTTTTGTAGATCTAATCGTAGTCGTTGATTTACTAGCCGTTGGTTCTTCTTCCTCGTTATAAAACCAAACCAAAAGCTTATCTCTCCATGACAACAAATTCAAGTCGGCAAGGGCATAGCCAGGGGGGTGTAAGGGTACGCACGTGCGTACCCTGAACTTTTAAAAAAAATCGAGTATATATGTGTTGTTCACTAACTGCAACTATGTTTTATGTTTTAGTAAGAAAATATATATAGCTAAATTTGATTGGTAATTCATCCAAAATATTAGCTATGAATAAGATTTCCTACTGATTTTGTGATAAATATCCCTAAAAATATGCAATATAGATCTGATTATCTCAGTATATCTTACTTCCTGTTTACAACTAAACTCTTCCCAAATATGTGCTAAGAATATCCTATATCCTATCAAATAATAAAATCCTTCGCATGGAGAAAAAGAGAAATAGAAATGGAGATAATAATTTCTAGAAATTTAATTTAGAGCTAGTTCTAAGTCTTGAATTTCACTTCTTCTTTTAATTTTTTATTATATTTTTGTTTTAATAATTATTCAAAATATTCATTAAGTAGTAGTCTTCAATTTGTTAAAGCTCTCACTCTTATTCCTTCAATTTATTAAGATGCATATCTTCATAATTGTCTATTAAGAGTTGATTTGCATGATTGAAGAAAATTGTGATGTAAATATGTAATTAGAAGAAGTATTTTGTAAATTATAATTCTCTGAATATTGTCATTTTTATTTTGGTGGAAATCGTCTATATATTTTTTATTGATAAAGCTTTTGGGTGGTGAAAAATTTACATATTCCTTTGGTGCGCACCCTCACAAAAAATCCTGGGTACGCTACTGCAAGTCGGGGTCGTTGTAATTTGTTTCTTGCAATGGCTGGTGGCGATGCTTCTTCGTCCAGATTTAAGGTACATTCAAGACCAGATGGAATTGAGTAAAGAGAAGCACACCCATACAGAGGAGTTAGTTGACTAAAACTGATAGAGACGAAGCCGAAGGCGGATAACAACAGACTTCGTAGGTATTGCTTTCTCTTAGTTTGAAGGCTCTAGAGCAAGAAAAGTTAATTGAGTTTAATTTCTAAAATATAATTGGGAATTGAGAATTTTTTTTTCTTAGGTCAATTCGAGATGTTATACATGTGGGGAGATCGATCAGTGGAAGAATGATTGTTGCTGGAAAGATTACTTGTGTGTAAAGTGTAAAATTCATCCTACGAACCTCATCACAAGCAATAAAGAGGGCACTAAAGACGACAAATTTATCAGGTGTACAACGCAACCAATTTGCAATGGATTTGAATGGTTTGATACAGCGAAGAAGAAGAAGGAAGAACAAGAGAAGATTAAAGGAAAAGAAGAAGAAGAAGAGAAGATTGAAGTAGAAAAGATTGTTACAAAGAATGAAGGGAAGAGTTCAAGTTTAAAACTCAGATTTGAAAGCAAGGTACCTAGGGTTAAGAAGGAAAGAAACATGGGCCGAAATAACAAAAAGGCTCGATGACGTACGTGAGAAACTACAAATAGTGCTAATATACCAATCGAATATTCAACCAAACAAATAATATGCAGAAAGTAAAGAACACACAGACGTTTTAACGTGGTAAAACCCAATAAGGGAAACGTCCACGGTTGTCCTCACGACAACAAATAATCCACTAGATGAAAAGAGATTTACAAACCTATCAACTACCTGCACTCACTGCGAGTTGATACTCCTGGTTATCTCTAACACCTTGACTTCACCAGAGCACCTTGATGTACGCACAAGACACTCGACTTCTTGATAAACCCACAAGAAGACTCGAAGCCGAAATCACAATACCACTCTTTAGAATCACACAGTTATGAATTGAGAAAAAGGGGGAAGAAAGGGAATTGAGTTCAATAGCCACAAACACTTTGAATACCAAGACCTAAACCAAAACACCACAACTAGAAGAATAACAAACGGCTAAAGAACTGCTTCTCTCATTGAAGAGGAAGGCTATTTAAACCTAGGGTTGGAATACACCGAAAATGGGCCTGATTGGACGAAATCCATATTGGACGTACGTACGTCGAATCAACGTTCGTACGTCCCCACACGGTGAAAAGTTTGCTGCCTGCTTGGACGTACGAACGTCCTAACAACGTACGTACGTCCTGACCAAAAGGAAGCTTGCTGCCTCAATGGACGTACGAACGTCCTAACTAGGTACGTACGTCCAGACCACGACCAACCTGCTGACATACGAAGCGTACGTACGTCCTTAAGAGGTACGTACGTCCTGACCCAATTTATATTCGAGACACACGACGCGAAGGCAATGACACAAGACGACACGCGTACACCAAGGTTTTCTTAACAATGAACTCAAGGCGAAATAACCACGGACACTTTGTCACAAAATTGATGTCAAACCACTTAATGCCGGTTTCAATCTCCCCCTTTGACATTGATTTTGTGACAAAAACCTATGACTCTAATAGCACTTATAAAACGTGCTTACAACACCAACCCATGGCATTTATAAATCATGCCTACAAAATCACTCAAGGTAGAACACATACCAAGTCACCAATTCTTGATATCCAGCTTGATCAAGACACTTCAACCATCAGAGATCGAACGGAAGCAACTAAGAATTTTCGAAGTAACATAAGTTCCTTCGAGCAACTCCCCCATACTTCATGAGCTCAGGAATTTTGACACTTGAGCTCCCCCATAACTGCACAATCCTCTAAAAACATCAACACGTTCACTCCCCCATACTTGTAGCATACCTGAAACATGACCCAAGAATACCCTAACAACAAAGAGACATTTGTTAGTAATTAGAGTCATAAGTCTCCCCCTTTTTGTCACAACAAGTGAACCAACAATAATAAACAGACGAACCAATAAACAAAAATAACCAGAAAGAGAAATCAAAACCAAATAATTAAGACAAAACAGATAAAAATACATAACTCCTATCCCAACTCTTAAGGTTAATGAAAGCAACTCCGAACCAAACTTAATAATTCATTAACATAAGAAACAAGAGAGAAAAAAAATATAAAGCTCAAGTTAACGAATTCGAAAAACTCGTTCCCAATGGCCAAGAGGAAGCTGGGAGAAATAAGCTTCTGCACGAGCCGAAGGTCTATTCCACCGAGCTATCACATGCTCATCATAATCCTCCAGCCATTCGCTCGTACAAAACAACTCCTCAATTCTGCTGTCCAAGCCACAGTCGGTAAGAGGAGCAGCAAGCCCTGGAACCTTCGGGTATCCAACCAACTCCAAGATGTGATTTTGAAGATGTCCCGGTAGTCTCTCCCAATGATTGACATGAACCAAACATGGATTAAGGAAAGGTTTATGAATATAGTCATACCCATGGGGAACACGACACAAACGACAAACCTTTGCATTGTTTTTGTACTCCATCACCATAAACGACACATAACCAACAGCCGGAACAAAAACCCCATGAAGTTCATACTCTGCCGTTGAGTAATTCTGAAGAACAAAAAGAGAACTAGAGAGAGGTAAGAAGGCACAATAGAAGTAAAGGAAGAGAGGACTCCCTATATATAGAAAAACAAACATAACCCCAACATGGGCCCAAGGGAAGGGTCCATTACCTAATTAGCAAGAATTTACTGCAAAACAGAAAGATTCTAGAACTAATATTAAAATAGCAATATCCAATAACATGCTCACATCTAAAGATAGAAGCAAACCGATATAACACACAAATAGAAGGAGAAAAAAAATGTTAAGTACAAAAGTATGAAGAGTAAACCAAAACAAGAACTACTCGGACTCCGAGTTACCATCAATGTGTTCACCATCACCATCGTCCTCACTCTCTCTAACAGAGTCATCATCATCACTGTCAGCTGGAACTGGAGGTACCTCTTCCGGAAATGGAGGTAAGTCAATGGGAGTGAAGTCGAGCTGAAGATGATGCATCTGAGCAACGTTCATCCTATGAAGATCTCGGAGCATAGCATCATGCTGAGAGAGAATGACTTCAAAACGATCAAACCTAGAACCCATGTGATCCTGACGACGCCGAATAGAAGAAACCCGAGCGTCAACTGCAGCAACTGCCCGATTGCCCCTAGCTGAGGCGGGGACGGGGCGTCCAGGGGTCAGAGCCTGATCAAAATCATCATCACGAACAAGAGCCCGTCCTCCCCATATTAGGTGATGCGTCAGACGCGCACCCACGGACTCAAACGCAGCCTTTCTAGACTGGCAGCCCTTCTTGATGGCATTGACCCAGTCATGGCCAACAAACCTAGGAGGGCTCACCTCCACATATCGACCCTGAAATCCCAAGTGCTTGAGAATGGTCATTATAAAACTAGGGAAAGGAAGAGTACCCTTAGCAGCATCGATTTGAAGCATCCGTGTGTAGATGACTTCAGAGAGATGGAGATGGTGCACCGACATACAAACTACCAATTTGACCATGTCGTCGGTCATGATGATCTTGTTGCCTTTGGTGGGGTAGATGTTGGAATGGGCAACCATATGCAGAAGGATGGCGCTGTAGAACTTGGCGTGATATCTTTCCGTGACCCCATCAATGAACATTCTTTGTATTTGATCGACAAAATCAATTTGAATTGCCTCCGGAATGGGCCACCTAACATGAACGGCATCTTCGGAGAGGAGATCATCATCAATCCCTAACGCCTCACGAATCACCTTCGGAGAGATAGTGTATCTCCGACCTTCAATCAAAACAGAGAAACTCGTGCGATTCTGAGAGGGTGTCCTTGACTCATAGAAAGCAATCGTATGCTCAACCGAGTACTTGGTAATTGGTTGAGCTACCCTTAACCAATTTCTTGTCTCAAAGAACGAGGCTATGTTGCCTAGTTGAGAAACCCCCAGAGGAGTGGCAGCAATGTCTCCCAAGTCGAAGAACCGCTCAGGAACAATAGCTTTTGCTCGAGGGTGAGCACCAAGAGATGTGGGGTGAGGCGACAAGCCCGGAGTGGAACCTCTACCCCTAGGAGCGCGAGAAGAGGATGCCGTGGTGGAGGGTGTGGTGCGTGCGCGCTTAGAAGCCATTTTCTGCACAAGCACAACAAAGAACAAACCCAAAAATGTAAGAAAATCGACACAAAACCAATATCAAGTTCATTTAGGCATTTAATCAAACACTTGATGTGCAGAAACAGAACACATCCTATCGACAACAATGAAGCCATAGTAAACACCCCAAACACACAACAAACCACAGCCAACAAAAGAGAAGGGGAAGCCAATCCTTAAGGTCGTCCATAACAAGAATTAACGTGAATTTAAGTATCGAAACACCAAGTTCCATTAAAGCATTAAACAAGCACACAACCATGACTAACAGTATATGAACAGCAAATCCAAATAATCAACAAGAGCATGATAATTGAAGAAGAAAAGATCATAAAAAAAACTTACAAGAGAGTGATCGAGGAGGACTAACGATTATGCCAATCCACACGACGACAAACACCACTAAGGAAGAACAGCACAAAACCAAAATAAGAAGAGCAAGAGAGAGATTGGCGGAAGACAATTCGAGAGAGAAAGAGTGGGGAAGGCAAGGGAAACTGGTATGTTCGTGCGAGAGGGAATAAGAGGCACGATTTGAATGTAACAGTTAGCCTTAGGTTCAACAAAATTTGAATTTAAACCACAAATGGGCCGGACTGTTTCAGGAACGTACGTACGTTCGAGGAACGTTCGAACGTCGGGACCCCAAAAAAAAACATCTGCCAAACACTACGTTCGTACGTCTTAGGGACGTTCGTACGTTGCAAAAAGATTTGTCCCCCTCCACGTACGAACGTCTTCAAGACGTACGTACGAACCCCTTTTTTTTTTTTTTTTTTTTTTAAAAGAAAAAAAACGAGAAACCATCACGACCAAAGACAAGCATTGAGAGACAGCACAAGAAAAATTTCTACTTATTGTAGGGATTCCAATTTTAGAAAAATTACAAGTGAAGCAAATCTCAACCACAAGTAAATGCAAAACCGAAGAACTACATCATACACCAAGTCATGATACTTCCTAGAATGATGCAAACATGCAGAAGAAACTGACAGACACAAATCCACCTCCAGAACCAAAGTAAAACCATGATCATTGAATATATGGAAATGCACGTGCAACTAGACCAATGTGAACGTTAACCGGATCACAACTAAACCAAGTAAGCATAGAAAATTGGTTTTCTTCCTGTTGAACCACCAGACAAGAGTGAAAGTCACATATAATTTCATTTTTTTTTTTTTTTTTTTTTATTTTGTCTGTAAGACCATTTGAACCAAATGCCATTCCCGTGTGGGAGTATATAATATCTCCATCTTTTATCAGAACACGAGGGTAGGGTGTAGCCTACATCTTTTCGGCAAAACACACTCAAGAAGTGCAATACCATGATAACGTGCAACACAAGAACTAACATCTCTTGAGTGCATCCGTCAGAGCATGACCCTCACAGCCCCAACGGGTTCTTAGCCAAATGAGTATGCTCTCAAGACATTCAAATGGCTGGGGATTTTGTAAGTCATTGACCACTTACAAGAGGTATATAACCATGAACGACAATGTTGACCATGAAGAAGGAACATACAAGCTGGAGATGTACAGAAAATTCAAAATGACAATCCAACTACATGTAAATGCATCATGTAGAAACAACCAAGACAAAGAGAGTATGATGTAACCCTACTACACTGCATGACCAAAAACAGTTGAGAACGCCAAACAAGAACCATTTGTAAGAGGAATCCACCCAATAGAGAAAGTAGTATGTCCCCAATACCAACAACACTAACAAAATTAACCAAACCTAAACATCCTAAACACAATCAATTCCAACGGACACATTAGGTATATAAATGCGGAAGGGGTGTAGTGACAATGAAACAGTTATCAGATGAACGACTACCAGTTAACACCAAGACATGATTGGAATCAAAAACATCACACTTATCATCCTCAAACACAACCCTAAACTTAGCATCACATAACTGACTAATACTCAATAAATTGGACTTAAGACCCTTAACAAAAAGAAGCTCATGACTATTGAGCGATCCAACCTCAGAAAAGTTACCTTTACCCGCAACCGGAAGCATTTTACCATTTCCAAAACTAACCTTACCTCCATAGTCAAGAGTCAGATTATCAATTAGAGTCTTATCACCTGTCATATGACGCGAACAACCACTATCAAGATACCATGATGAAGGTATTGGTTCAACCAAACGAGCCATGTGAGATACCATTTTCCTGGATGCATCCATACTCCTATCCCAGAAATGTGGTGGTGGAGTGGGCATGGGTGTTGCTTGAGGACGATTTCCATAAGGAGAAGTTCTGGGTAAACCCCACGGAGCATAGCCATTCCACATGTATGGAGCCTTCATGGAGAAGGTGGAAGACTTGTTCCAATATGAATTACCTGCAAAAGAAGAATGATGAGCAGGATACAGATTATTCCAACAGAAAGCAGAGGTGTGACCCATGCGACCACAGGTCAGACATTTAAAGCCTTTGTGTCTAAAGTTATTTTTCTGGGCATGCTTTACACGAGTGACCTTGGGTGGGGAAACCACACCAGAGACCTGCACAGGAGCAGGAGAAGTGACACCTGTTGGTCTGACAAAAGTAGTACAGGAAGTGCTAGCAGTAGAAAGAGGAACAGATGTGTCATAACCTAAACCAGATTTGTCTGAGTGGGATTTACCAATTCCCAGCAGAGAGTTAAGACTATCACTAGCTTTACCAAAGCCAACCAATTGTTTGTTGGCTGCAAACAACTCAGCTTTCACCTTTTCATGTTCCAGTACAAGAGCGCGATACCGTGTCTCCAGATTATTGTTCAGGTTTTCCAGAGAGGCAATACGTGCTTGGAAGTCCTCCTTTTCCTTCGCAAATTCTTCCTTCAACATGTTGGAGTCACCTGCAAGAGTACACATATCCTGACCAAGACTATCTACCTGTTCCTGCAAGACAGTGTTAGTTTTTTCAAGCAACTTTACTTGTTGCATGGAAAACTTATACATATCACATAATTCACTAGTAGTAGCATGAACACCAGAGCCAGAAACATTAATATCATCAGTGGAGGATACAATACCTCCTGGATGCTCATCCAGGGATGCACTGAAGACCACATAGTTGGAGACAACATTTGAGGAATTTCCATCCTCATCTTCATCTGAATCATCCCACGTCACCGTGAGGTTTGCTTTGGAATTATCACCAGGTTTGCGATCCACCTTCTTATCACATTCATTAGCAAAATGCCCATATTCACGACACTTGTAACATTGGACATCTTTACGATCAACTCGAGCTCTTCTTCCATCCACAGAAAATCTCTCAAAACCACGACTCCTAGGAGCATTTGAAGTGTCAGGAAATCGCTTTCGAGGGTCTCGATTCTGTTGATATCTCAGAATCTTCTGAAAGCTTCGTGACAGAAACGCATAGTTATCATCCACAGTCTGTTCTTCATCATCAGAAAGTTCTGTGGAAGTTTCTTTAGACGGTGTAGCCTTGAATGCCACAGACTTGTTCTTCAACGGTTCTTCCAAGGCCTGTTCCATCTCACATGTCCGTAGTTTCCCAGCAAGTGTTTCAATGGACATGTTCTTGATCACATTACTCTCAGTGATGGCATCCTTACGTGAACGAAACCGAGGAGGCAAGGCACGCAATATCTTACAAACCTATCAACTACCTGCACTCACTGCGAGTTGATACTCCTGGTTATCTCTAACACCTTGACTTCACCAGAGCACCTTGATGTACGCACAAGACACTCGACTTCTTGATAAACCCACAAGAAGACTCGAAGCCGAAATCACAATACCACTCTTTAGAATCACACAGTTATGAATTGAGAAAAAGGGGGAAGAAAGGGAATTGAGTTCAATAGCCACAAACACTTTGAATACCAAGACCTAAACCAAAACACCACAACTAGAAGAATAACAAACGGCTAAAGAATTGCTTCTCTCATTGAAGAGGAAGGCTATTTAAACCTAGGGTTGGAATACACCGAAAATGGGCCTGATTGGACGAAATCCATATTGGACGTACGTACGTCGAATCAACGTTCGTACGTCCCCACACGGTGAAAAGTTTGCTGCCTGCTTGGACGTACGAACGTCCTAACAACGTACGTACGTCCTGACCAAAAGGAAGCTTGCTGCCTCAATGGACGTACGAACGTCCTAACTAGGTACGTACGTCCCGACCACGACCAACCTGCTGACATACGAAGCGTACGTACGTCCTTAAGAGGTACGTACGTCCTGACCCAATTTATATTCGAGACACACGACGCGAAGGCAATGACACAAGACGACACGCGTACACCAAGGTTTTCTTAACAATGAACTCAAGGCGAAATAACCACGGACACTTTGTCACAAAATTGATGTCAAACCACTTAATGCCGGTTTCAGTACGTACACCCTAATGTGGTACCTACGTCCCTGAACAAGAAAACCAACCACAAAAATTCCAAAGAAATTAACTTTATTAAAGTTCATGCTATTAACACTCGGTAGAAAACTTGTTGAAACCCACAAGAAAAATTGAAAAATTGTTGAAACCCACAAGAAGATTATTGAAAAATTGTTGAAACCCACAAGAAAATTGTAAAAACCCTAAATTTCTAGGGTTTTAATCGAGGGAAATCACAGAGCTTTGGGAGGGAAGACTTAGGTGGACTTAGTGAAGAAGAAGATGAATAGAAAGGTGTATTGTTGATTTTATTACAAAAGGATAATATAGTCTATTCCAACTCTAGGATCAACGGTTGCGATTAGATGTACAATAGCAAATAAGATCGATGGTTTAAATCAAATCAGAATAATTTAGGTATTTTTAAATATAAGAGTAATTTGGGAAGTTTAGGAGTCTTACTGAGTCAATGGGTGTTGACTACGACTTGACTGTTTCTTCTAACAGAGTCAAACTGTGAAATAGGTGGAAAAGGCAAATTTTCAACTAATTAATGGGATGTATTGGCCAAACGTGAGGAACATAGGGGTGTATTCTCAAATTGTATTGGCCAAACGCGAGGAATCTGGTTGTAACCAGAATAACCATCTAAGAAATAATAGAAGGAATGACCATCCAAGTGTTCCAACATCTGGTCTATGAAGGGAAGAGGAATGACTGTATTAAGCTTTCTATAGTCGATACAAATACGCCACTTGGTTGGAACTCTAGTGGCTACTTTTTCATTCTTATCATTGGAAACTACAGTCATACCGGCCTTCTTAGGAACCACATGAATAGGAATCACCTAAGAACTATCAGAAATGGGGTAAATCACACTTGCATCTAAGAGTTAAATAATTTCAACTCGAACAACTTCTTTCATAACAGGATTGAGCGTCTCTGAGGTTTATGAGAAGTTTTAGCATCGTCTCAAGATGAATACGGTGAGAACAAACTAAAGGGTTGATGCCTTTAATATCGTGGATAGACCAGGCAATAGCAGAACGATGCTCCTGAATAACTTTTATAAGCTGACTCTCCTTTTCGATAGTAAGATATGAAGAAATAATAACAGGATGACAACCGTCCGAATCAAGTTGGGCATATTTCAGCTCAGGAGGAAGAGGATTCAGAGTAACAGGAGGTGTAATGATGGTCTCGACTTGGGACTCAGAATCAATGCAAAAAACTGAATCAAGGGCCTCAGGGTCTTTAGGGTCAAAGATAGGCACAAAGTCAAAAAGAATATTGGTTTGGGCAATACATTGATCGATGTCAAAGTCAACATTATGCATTGCAAGGCAATGAACAACCAGATCTTCAGGGTAACAATTATGCACCATCTCATAAGATAAAGAATCAAGAAGGCACACATCTTCAGATAAAGAAAGAAAAAGGCACACATCTTCAGATAAAGAAAGATCAGGGGGTTCTTGGCCAAGATTAAAGATATTTACTTCAACGGTCATAGAGCCAAAAGTGAGAACCATCGAACCATTCCGACAGTTTATGAGAGCATTAGAGGTGGCAAAATATGGACGACCAAGGATGATGGGAACCGAGTCATCAGCACTAGGTTCAGTGTCCAATACCACAAAATCAACGGGATAGTAAAAGTCGGACACTTTAACTAAGAGATCCTCAACTATTCCTCTAGATACTTTAAAAGATCTGTCGGCCAATTGTAAAGACATGTTCGTGGGTTTCATGTTGTTTAAACCTTGACTGAAGTATAGGGAGTAAGGCAAGAAATTGACACTCGCTCCCATGTCTAACAAAGCTTTACACATGAACTTTTCACCAAGCTTGTAAGGTATGGTTGATTTTTCAGGGTCCTTGTATTTCACCACACCGTTGTGCTAAACAAGTGCAGAGAATTCTTCCACAACAAACGCACTTTTGGGCACATTTGTTTTCCTCTTTGCGGTGCACAAGTCCTTCAAAACCTTAGAGTAGGAAGGTATATCTTTGATAGCCGTGAGAAAATGTATGCTTATGTTTATATGTTTGAACATGTCAAGTACCTTCTCTACTTGTTGTTCCTTTAGAGACCTTGTGAGTCTCTGTGCGTAAGGCATGGGTGGATGGTAAGTCTGTGGAGGTTCCACAATCTCACGCGTATCTTTCTTTGGTTAGAGGTGTTAGCCTCATTAGTCGGACCATTAGGTGGTGCAACAGGTGTCGTGGTAACCAGAGTCACAATGCTAGGACTCGGGTTGTAGTTAATCTGATTGTCAACCTGTTTTCCTGAGCTAAGTTTTTGGACTGTTTTGACTTCAGCAAGCGGTGTAGATGCAGACGGAGTTTTCGTCGCCAAGGCAACTAATAGAGGCTATGTGTGTAACCTTTAATCAAAATATTGATTTGTATTGAAGTTCCTTCTTGTGCCTATATATATTGATTATCAAACTAGACAAGTAACATACAAGGGTCGTACCCACCTCAAAGGTGTTTGAGCTAAGATCTTAGCTCAAACACCAAGGGAATGACAAATAAAAGAGAGATATGATTTTACTTCCTACAGGCAGTAATTAAATAAACTAACTTAAAAAACATGGATAGAGATGTAAAGAAGATCTTATGATGACATAGGGGGGAAAATTGGTGTCCACAAACTAAATCATGCAAACATAACATGTTATTCTTTCATGTTCAATCTATAAAAATTAATTAGTCACCTCTCAGCTATTCCAATTAATCATCAATACCTATAGTAATCAAGTAGTCACCTCTCAGCTATTCCACTCAATTAAAACATGATTCTCTTATGCATGCTATTGAATATGTATCATTAATCAAACCGTCACCTCTCTGCTATTCAATCTAACTAATTCAACATATTGATTCATAATCAAACCGTCACCTCTCAGCTATTCAATTTGATTACAAAAGGGTTCCAATAAAAGAATCGTACGCACCTCAAAGGTGAAGATCTTAACTCAAACACAATAGAAAACAATGGTTAAGAAACACAAAGGGAATCACAAATAAGGGAGAAATATGATTCTACTTCCTACAGGCAATAATTAAATTAACTAAGTTAAGAACATGGATAAAGATGTAAAGAAGATCTTATGATGACCTAGGGGGAAAAGTTGGTATCCACAAACTAAATCATGCAAACATAACATGTTATTCTTTCATGTTCAATCTATAACAATTAATTAGTCACCTCTCAGCTATTCTAATTAATCATCAATACCTATAATAATCAAGTAGTC
Source organism: Aquilegia kansuensis (assembly GCA_020826895.1). Classification (NCBI taxonomy): domain Eukaryota; kingdom Viridiplantae; phylum Streptophyta; class Magnoliopsida; order Ranunculales; family Ranunculaceae; genus Aquilegia; species Aquilegia kansuensis. The sequence goes on along the minus strand of CM037004.1, from coordinate 38,029,640 downwards.
ACCTCTCAGCTATTCCACTCAATTAAAACGGGATTCTCTTATACATGCTATTGAATATGTATCATTAATCAAACCGTCACCTATCAGCTATTCAATCTAATTAATTCAACATATTGATTCATAATCAAACCGTCACCTCTCAGCTATTCAATTTGATTACAAAAGGGTTCCAATAAAAGAGATTGATTCTAGATAATGATAGTCACCTCTCAGTTATTCCATCACAAATCTCTAATCAATATAAATACAATCATTATAGCTAGGTCTCCCTATACTCTAACAATAGTATTTTAATAACCTGGATAACAATAACATGCAAATAATCATACTTACCTCATGTCGCTAAATAGAAGTAAATACACATTAAGTACTTTGAATCACAATGAACATTAAGAACAAACATGGTGCTTTTGCATCATCTAGAGTGCTTCAACCATCCCCCTAAGGGAATTTAGCTACTCATCCTTGATGATGACACCATGGAATAAATAAATAAATAAATAACAAAACATCATAAAGGAGAAGTTAATGGATTGATAATGATAATAATTGAGTTCAATACAAAAGAAGAAGAAGATGAACTTTTATCTCTCAAGCATTGATTATCCTAAAACCTAGCTACTACTTCTCTTATATAGAAAATACAAAGCATAATACTTGCATACAAAGACTTCCAAATTAGGTCAAATTTGTGGCTGTTGCTGTTGGTCTTATAGAGGAATTAGATTTTTAGCAAAACCTAATTATCTTGGGCTTAAGTTGTAGCTTGGACCAAGACCTTCAATTGGATAGCTCATCGTCCCAAATCAGACTAATGGATCTTCTTCTAGAGTTTTTTTAAGATTAGACTTTAATAAATGCCTAAATAGAAATTCTGACTTGTGGGCTTCAACAGGACCCGGTTTTGGTTGAGATTTGGACCACCTCACTTTGACATAAATTCAAGTCCATAGGACCAGCCGTGGGCTGCCCTCAGCGTCTTAGTGGGTGCAAATATTAATTCTCCTTCCCTTGTGCAAATAACACCTTTTTGTGGCTTTTCTTGACTTTTGGCGGGCTTTAACACAATATTCGCATTTCGACTCATGAAACCTACACAAATGACAAGAAAGCACTAATCAATCGATATAACGCAGTAATATAAGCTAAGTACTATGCAAACAAGGTGTTATTCGGAGGATAAATATACACTTTTGAGGACTTATCAGCAACTTCCTTGCCCTTGGGATTCGAGATTGGTTATCCCGAAAATCTGCCCTTTTTTTTCTAGCCGTTGTATAGCTTGAGCATTCATCTAAATGGACACTTGCGTTTGTTGCATGAAACGGACAAGAACATCCTCAAGGGAGGACTTCTGAGGGGCTGGTTGATGTGTTGGAACTGGGTCTCTGGAATTACTCATCTGATGAGCATTTGTTCGTATAAGTGGGGACTGTCACCATATTTCTATTGTCAGTGTTTCCAACATTGGGCGCATTGCTACGTTGCCCATAGGACTTGTGAAATCCTGGTGGAACCGTGTAAGCATTGTTGTTTGTGTCAGACAGATTTGAACGGTCCATGTATGTGTACGTAGCATTGCCCTTGGTGAAATTTGTTTTCCCGGCATAGTTGAACGCACAGGCTTCCTCAGTTTCTAGTGAAGTGTAAAGAAGAGGGCAAACTTCGGCAATATGGGATGAGTCTTGACAAACATCACATTGGAGAGTGGAGATACTCATGACTGGTGATGTGGGGTTTAAGGACACCTCAAGCGCTTCTACCTTTTTTACTAAACGTTGGAGCAACCTTTTAAGCTCGGGGTCAAGTTTGACCTCATACATGCCTCTAGGTTTATCATATGTGTTCGTGGTAGTGTTTCTCGGGGATGGTCCCGGTGAATCCCACTGTTGGCTATTGTCAGCTAGTTTTTCAAAGAATTCAATACCTTTGGCGGTTGATAGATCAAGAAAACGGCCACTGTTCAAGCCTTCAACAAAGTTTGTAGTTTCGTAATTGAGGCCTCTATACATGATCCTGACTTTTTCTGTATCATCAACTTTGTGGTGTGGACACCGAATAAACAGGTCATGAAACCTCTCCCATGCATCAAAGAAAACCTCACCTTCTTTTTGCCGGAAATTTCTGATGGCATCATCAAACTCATTGGTTTTTGTAATAGGAAAATATTTATTCAAAAACTTTTTGCTTAGTTGATCCCAGGTTTGAATAGAATTGGAAGAAAGGCTGTGTAACCAATGAGATGCACGATCTTCAAGAGAAAAAGGGAATAACCTCAACCTAACTTCTTTATCAGACAAAAATTTCTCTTTGAAAGTATTAAGTACGGTCAAAAACTTGTTCAGGTGTTGATATGGATCTTCCCGTGGAAGTCCATGGAACTTAGGCAACATGCCCACAATCTGAGGGCGAATGGCATAGCTATCTGCAGTTGTCTCGGGCAAGACTATTATGGTAGGTGGCCCAGTAGCCAAAGGTGAAAAGTAATCCCGAGGGTAGCCTCCTGAGCCATAGGTGCAGAATTTACTTCAGTAAGTGAGGTTGAGTCGTTGAACTCATCCTCAAAAGAAGGTATGAAGGTTGAGTCGTTCAACTCTTCCTCAGAAGGAGTGTGGTCCATGATTGTCCGCCTTGTGTAGACTTGAAGGGGATCAGACATACAAATTTTACCCGATCTAAGACGCATGCATGATGCACATTACATAGGCCAAAGATGTCCTAATCATTCAAAAGCATCTAACAAGGGGCTCAAAACTGACTCGATTTTGTGTCCACCCAAGTCAATGGTTCTGAAACCTGATTTACAATTTAAACAACCCTTTTTTTAGCTGATGTGTCAGCAAGGGGTTTCCCCATTTGTGAATCCCATTATTTTGTTACTTGTGAATTTGTAATAAAAGAATCAGGATTCAGGACAGGTTACAAGTTACAGTGTTGCAGGATGACAGTCGATCCTTTTAAAGACAGAGTTCTCACTGCAAGTTTGCTAACCTCCTTTATTCCTCTTCTAACCATCATCTTGATTTTTTCAACTGTGTAATCCTTTCCTTCAATGATCACCAGATTTCTATGCTTCCAGATTTTCACAATAGTATACCCACAGGCTGCAGTCCACAAATCCTTCACATAGTTACTGTATTGATGTGCCGTTGATATTATATTCTTACATTGATATTGTTGTGTGCTGACTCCAAACATGTCAAGTAGCAAGTCCCAAATCTGTCTAGCTTTATAACAGTCCAACAACATGTGATCCGAGGTTAATGTGAAGACACAGCACAATTAAAGAAAAAGTACATTGAACAAACGGCAGTATACCAGTTTTAAGAATACAAAGATTCAGCTGAAAACATAACCTTTGAATGTTACAAGTAAATCAGATATTAAAAGAAGCAAATTAAAACATAAGTTCCGAAAATGTTGGTAACAATGGCCACTAGCATCAATGCTAGATAAAGCTTCACCTGCAAGTATTTAAAGTAACTTGGCTCTTCCATGTTTAACGCAAAGTGTCTATCAGGAGAAGTCGTCTTCAACGTACGTTCACAGAAGTTAACACTCTTCGGGAGAAAAATTATATTGACACTTCATGAGGCTGTTGATAGAGACTGTAATTTGTTTCTGAATTCACTCAGCTCCTTTACCCCAGCGCCTGCAGTGATATCAACTGTCTTTAAGACCGATGCATTCTTCATTATAAATTCAGGTAACTTGAGTTCATCCTCACACCCTTGGAGATTATGAACCTCAACATATTTGAGTTCACAAAGTACACAATTGAGTGGAAACTGTCCGCCATAAAAAGCTGCGATATCTTCCTGATAGGGGGGGTGGGGGCAGAAAAGATATGGTTCAATTAGCTATCAAATGCATGAAATCATGAGTCATCACAAATAATATCAGTTGAAATAATTACCTTAGCAGCTGTTTTCCAGAAAAGTGTTTCTATATGAGGAGTGAATTTGAGTAAGTTCGCCACAGCATTGCCACAACACCCGTGCAGCTTCAAATGCCTCAGGTTACGAAATAGGCTGGGGAGTTGTTCCTGAGCCGATCGGCACATTGAGACCTATCCAATTGAAATGAATGCCATCAATAAAAACAATTGTGATTACTAATTAAGCTAATTGTCCAGAAAAAATGTATAGTTATGCGCGTTTAACCAAAAACCTAAGAGTTTTCAACTGATCTATCCACACTGCGCATATTGCACAGAGATAATTGGCCCTATTTAGATATATAGATAGATGCATACATACATACAAATTAACATTTTTGGCAGACCCCTACCTGTTAATTAAAATTGGAAAAATTAAACCAGAGGGGGACATTAGGCCTTACCTCAATACAAAAGACATGGGCCTAGAAGGCCTAAACTTAGTACAGACTCTTTAAGAAACCTAAAACAGACTATTCTTGATAAATCCACTAGATTAGCTCCTCGAAAATAAACGCCAAAAAAAGATATTGTCCCATTCAATTGCTTGTTTGCACCAAGCTTTGGGCAAAACCAAAACCAGTGTTGGAGAAAACATCTCCCCCCTCCTTCCATACCCCTTCTAACTCTTGAGATATCATTCAAATGGCTACTCATTATTATGATCAGATCTATACGTTTCTTCGTCCCTCCATGTGTCCACAACACTTCACAGATTCTTCTTCCCTTCACACCAACCTGGGAGCTGTGAGTGAGCTTGTTGCTGGTTCGAGTCAAAGGGTGAAGGATGTCGTCTTCAATTGTTTCCCACCTCCACCAGAAAATGTAAGAAGTGAAGATTGGGTTCGATTTGATGGATGGATGAGGGCAGTGGCCAGTAACAATATCGAAAATGATTAACCTCCCCCTCTTATATTTTGGCATTTCATAAACTGCCACGATTGATAGTAAACTACCACTGGGCAACTCTGTTAAATGCTTGGAAACGGCCAAACCATTTTGCAAACGTTTCGAAAGATTTGGGACCAAATTGACCAGTTTAAACTTTGAGGACTCAACTGAAAATTTGAGCAAAGTTAGAGGACCAAAATTGCTAATTGTTCCTTCTGTTTCAGATTCAAAGCGAACAAGTATATGTCTTGGATCGATGAGACCCATAGTGAATCCTCCAATAACATTCCAATCACGAGAAATGTTGCCTCTCAAATCTACAAGATTAGGTCTTTGATAAGAGAACTTGAGGACTACAAAAAAGGAGGAAACCAGGTTTTTTCCATGCTCTATGTCCTCTTTGCTAAAGCAGATTGCAAGCTTGCCATCCTTACGAAAAGATCCAAAAGTGGTTGGTGCAAGATCAATGGGTTTTGGGGTAAAACTTTTGAAAAGGGAAGAGAAAGAAGGAGTAGGGAGATAATCCATTCGGGGCTCCTTCCTTCCCTGAAGGATCTGAAAGGGTAGTCATGAAGAAAAGAGTCAAGAACACGAAACCCTAGAAAATCGCAAAAGGGTGGTCGCCATTTTTATGGTTTTAAGGTTTTTCTATTGAAATCCCTCGTTACATACATACATACATACATACATACATACATACATGCATGCATACATACATGCATGCATACATACATGCATGCATGCATGCATACATACATACATACATACATACATACATACATACAAAAATGAAAAAATATTCTTGAATCAAAACTCAGAAGTATACCTCATCCCAGCCATAAGACAATGTCAAATTCGTCACATTGTAGAGCCCTTTGAGAACTTTGCAGTATAGGTGAGCATCGTCATCCCCCTTAACAGATAGATGAACACAAGCACTAACTAGAGAAGGAAAATTGTCTAGAAAATAATCCTCATAAAGTTCTCCTTCCAAGTGCAATGCCGTGAGATTCGGAGTACATATCTTGATATTAGTACCAGAAATATTATCTGTAACGCTCAAGGTTTTCAATTGTTGAGCAGATATAGTAAGAACATTCAAATGTTCAACTTGACAATCACTAATAATCAAGGTTTCCAAAACTGGACAGCTCAACACCAGTTCACCATTTAAATCGCCTTCCGGAAATTTCGCCCAATATAATTTCAATGTTCTTAAATAAGCAGCTGAACAAACAGAATTTGGCAATTCGACTAAATAGTCATTGTCCTCGTGCCATGATTCCAAATAAATTTTCCCAATCTCTGAATTAAAGAGACAATCAGGTAATTTTAAAGGGTTGTCATTCAAAATAAAGGAAAGATGAATATTTTGAACATTTCTTCTACCTGCCTCAGCAATAATTGAATCAATACAGTCACCAGAGCTCGAAAAATAACAGTGAAGAACTAATTTGTGTATAATAGAATCATCATGAAGATGAAGAACATTATCAACAAAATTCAAAAACCCAATTTCATTATCAACAGCTTCATCATAGAATCTAAGAATTGGAAGAGAAGTCCATAAATACCTCCATCTTCTCGAAAGAACGCTTGTCCGAACAATTTCAGACATGCATATCTTCTTGCAAGATAAAATCTGAAGAAGTATTGAATCAGGTAAAGCACTGATACTATCTTCATCGTCATTACTACTATTTTTAGTTTCATCCATATGGCTAATGATTGAGTGATGGCTGTCTTTTCTCTTTCAGCTCAAAGTTGCAGAAACCTAAGAGAAATGTTGATAAAAATGAAACCCTAATTATCCGCAACTTTACATGTATATATATATATACTGTGTGATGCCACAGGTTGGTGCCTAAAGAGCCAAGATACCTTGGGCTGGTGCTCATTAAGCCTCTTCATCCCCTAAACAGCTAAATGAGGTAGTGTTCACACCCGCCCAATAAGTCTTATTGAGGCTTGGAGCCAGTGGCAAACCATTAGCTGGGCTTAACAGGGCTCTAGCCCGGGGTGAGTTCAGAGAAAAAAATTAGTAGTATTATCTCCAATGTAAGAAAACTGATTTGGTGAAAAAATCAACCCTATAACTATATATTAGGAAAATATCTTGATATGATTTTAGAGAATTTTTTTGCTCACCATCCTCCCCACCCCAATGAGATCTTTACACGTGGCTCTAAAATCTTGAAAATATTTTTCTGATAACTTCTATATTTTTTTTACAGATATGCCCGTATCTAATTCATACTAATTAAAACAATCTTCTTAAAACAAAACGCCTCAGTCGTTACTTGGATTTCCCTCTCAATCGATCTTCTCCTATTTTTTCTTTCTCCTCCTCATCTTTAAACGACCAAATGGATGGAAGAATTTTGTCAAAAATAAATAAATATTAGTTAGAATGGACAGGAATGGTAAATAATATTAGACGTTATTGTGAGTATCAATACAATTATTGTATTTAGGAAAAAAAACAATACAATTATTGTATGTATTTCTTCTAAATATCAGAAACATAAATAAATAATAGTAAAACAAAAAATAAAAAATAAAAATTAAGAACATAAGTCTCACTTGAATTATTTTGTTCATATACCAACATGCTATTGGCATGAGAAAATTGATATGCCCATATAATCCATAGATAACAAAGTTTTTTTTTTTTTTTTCAAATTACGTTGTTTTTGTTTTTTATTCTTAATTTCTTATGTTTTGTTTCAATGGAGAAGATGGAAAGAAAGAAAACAGAAGAGAGAAAGTGATTCAATATCCCACAAAATTTGGTGTTTTTTTCTTTAATTAATAGGGGCAAAAATAGGACCTAAGAAAGATAGAAGTTATCACACAAATCTCTATAAAATTTTAGGGCCACATGTAGAGATCTCAAAGGGGTGGGGAACGTGTGGTGAGCAAAAAAATTCTCATGATTTTATATCAGCATAATATCTTGATTTTTTTTTTTGGTAAAACATAATAATAATAATAATAATAATAATAATAATAATAATAATAATAATAATAATAATAATAATAATAATAATAATAATAATAACAATAATAATAATAATAATAATATCTTGATTTGAGGAGTATTCTTCTAAGCTTTCCAAGCTTCTTTGTCTTTCTCTCATTGATTGATTTGGGATTTTTCTTTTATGTCACATTGAAAGGAAGAAAAAAAAAAAAATTTTATTGGCAAGTGGGGTTGAGGGACCCCTACCCCTTTAAATTACGTGTGGAAACTTATATCAACAATCAGTTGTTGACGTGTTTCAAACACACAACCCCTCCACTTCGTGAGAGGGGTGCTAAATATTTAAATATTATAATATTATTGATTGATATATATTGTGTCAGTTGTTATACCACTTTTCGATTTTAGGTCTAATGAAAACTGTCGTCAAGCACCCAATTCATCAAAACCAATGCCATTTTCCAAACCACTGGATGAGAATACATTAAATGTTTTTTTCCTATATCGAATAATGAGTAAGAACTTTATTTATTTTGCCCATTTAAATTTAAACTTTTCTTTAATTTTGTGTTGTTGTTTTCTTTTTCCCCTCAGTTCAAGCCCACCCTATTTCAAAATCCTAGATCCACCCCTGTTTGGAGCGTGTGATGTCACAGGTTGGTGCGCGGTAGGCCAAGATACCTTGGGTTGGTGCTTGCTGGGCCACTTCTCATAAAAGATTATTTCTTTTATTTCCCATTTATTTACTTTCAGTCCTTTACCCTTTCCTATTCTGGTCTAACCCACTCTAAAAATTCTTGTTGAGACCCTTTCCACATTTCTATTAGTAATATTAGGAAATTTAAATCCAGCATCATATCACTACCATATACAAAATATATAGAGCAAGTTTGACTACTACTAGTAAGTACTACAAGATTACTAGAAGTTGAGAGAGGGGGATTTTTAGACTTAACCCCCCCCCCCCTTTTTATAGTGACATTTTGAGTAAACCCCTCTATTTATCCAAGTTTAGACTTTACCACCTCTCCGTATACTTCTGTCAAATTTGACGCCTATTTTTATTTTACTTTCTAAAATACCTCTCTCTCATATTTTTAGGGAGTTAAGTCTAAAATAGCAATCGAGGGCATTTTGGGAAGTTACAAATAAAATTGACGTTAAATTTGACAGTAACAGACGGAGAGGGGTTAAAATCCAAACTTGGACAAATGGGGGGGTATACTCAAAACGTGACCATAAATGGGGGGGGCTAAGTCTAAAAATCCCTTGAATTTTTGATATTGACGGGTAGTTCACCCTTGGAAGTTTATATTTATCTTGTTATTCGCTCAAAATTTCAAAGGATATACTTTGTGTTGTAGGGTTACTTGGTGAATGCATCGTTGGATAAAATACTGCAACTATTTTTCTATCACTAAGTAAGTTGATATAATAATAAGCAAACATGAGAACACAGAAATTGTGGGTGGGTGGTATATCTTATAAATGACATTATGACTAAAGGATGTCTCTTGTAAGTAAGAACTATAAGGGCTCTTAGAGTTATAGGTTATTATCACAAATGAGTCTAGGCCACATACTTTAGGAAATTAAAGCATAACTCGTGTTCAGTTTTATGAAGAATGGTGTGTTCTATGAACCACTCTTCCATATTCTTTTTCCCTCTTGTGCTTTCTCCTTTTTCCCTATCTTTTTCAATATTAATCACTTCAAAGCAAAAAAACGTTTTAGGCGTGTTGGAGGGTATCTCCCCATGATGACATTATTAGGATGAACCTTAATGTGTTCGGTGAAGTTCGGTTCGAGTCCTACACCTTATTCCCAGTCTATCAAATTGCAGTTCCTAGCTATATGGACGTACGTAAAGATGTACATACGTACCTATCCCAGATACTCTATCGTGTTTGGACGTACATACCTCTTCAAGGCATATGTACATATCGAATCCAGTTAAGTTGGTTCGGCCTAGTCAACCTCTCTCTTTTACTTAAACATAAATTGGTTTTACCAAGAATCTTGTTGGGTTGCTCTATTGTCACAACACCATTCTATTAATGGTTCTTAAACCAGCTGTTTAAACAGCTTTTTTTTAGCTGATGTGTGAATCCCATTGTATTTTCTTATTTGTGAATTGGTATTAAAAGAATCAGGATGCAGAACTGGTTACAAGTTACAATGTTGCAGGATAACAGTCTATTCCTTTAAAAGCAAAATAGGCAATAAGCATAACATGAAATCTGTATCAATTGTGATGACAAGAAATCCTAATGAAACCTAAAGTAATTTTTAACTTTTGGTGTGAGACTTCCATCATGTCAGGAATTGAGGTGTCTCCCCCCCAAGGCCATCCTTCCACTCCTCTCATCAGCCTAGCAGCTCTCTTATTTCCATCTGATCTGCACTGAAGTTTAATTCTCTGAGTTATTCTCCATTCTTGTATTCTCTTTCAAGCTCTATACCATCTACTTTTTAGCTGCCATGGTACATTGTAAACTGAAAAGCTATTAGCAACCACTTCTGAGTCAGTTTCTATCCAAAACCTTGTATCACTTTCACGGGGAAGAGCTATAGTCTCCATCAATAATAAGACTTTCAAACTTGTTGTTATAGTTCTTCCAGTTCAAGTTCTTCACCCTGTCATAAACTGAGTGGTCACTTGTCCATACATAGTATAAGACTATATAAAACCAACTACGTCGGCGTATGATTGATAAAATCATACGTTGTTTCAATTTAAAGAAATAGGGTCGTTTCGTCCTACGACCTCACTTGCCAAAAAAAAAAGGAAGGTCCTGTCAACTTTCTTGCTAGTCCTAAAGAAGAAAGATCAATGTTACATCTTGCTGATATTCTCGTCTACAACTGATCTGAAGGAAAGCATACATGTGTTGATGTTACAGGGGCATCTGACATGGTTGGGATGGGTACTGAGATTTTTATGGTGGGGCGAACACCTAGAATTGCAGCAGCAGCTGTGGTTTTAGGCGTATTTATTAGTTATACCAGATATATGCTTCATATTGAATTATCTCTTTTAATTTATAGACAATCAGCTTAAGGGTATTGATTCTGAGTCAAAAAACATTTTAACTACTTCCCTCAAACTTTGAACTTCACGTCTTTCGGCAATTCAGCCTGCTTCACCTCCAGATTTTCACTTGCTTTCTTAAACTTTTATGCTCCTCTTAATTCTAAAACTTTGACTTGCATGGTACGTACTTACCTCACAAATTAAACCTTATCCCGGGGAAGTGATAAGCTTGCCAGCTGCAATGGCTTCAGAAATGTTGATAGATCAGAAATAATGCCTGCAACAATCTTATAGTGAGCATAGCACTGAATATCTGTGGCACTGCCACATGACTTGTTTCAGCCACCATAACTTATGAAGCCCATTGCATAAATGGGACTAAGAATCAATGCTCACTAATGGCTCCCATATTTACACAAAGGAAAATGAGCTCGTACCTGAAGCACAGTACTCAACTCCTCCTTTTCTGCAACTAAACTACTCACATAGGGTGTTGTATCGAAAGATAGGTTGATAAAAGACGTTATGTTAAGAAAAAATCAGCTATGTGAACCAAACACAGTCACAAGGTCTTATTTGTGCCTGCATGAACAATTTGCTTCTATTCCCAAGTTTCTTCCTTGTCTACTTCAATCCTTTACTAAATAATGTGGGATACTCCACTACTTCAATCTTTTACGAGGCATTGTCTACATGGGTAAATAGCGCGTGACAGTATCAGATGATGTAAAGACACAGCACAATTAAAGAAAAAGTACACTGAATAAATGGCAGTATACCAGTTTTAAGAATACAAAGATTCAGCTGAAAACATAACCTTTGAATGTTTAAATAAAGTAAATGAGTTATTGAAAATAGCAAATTAAAACATAAGTTCTGAAAATGTTGGTAAATTAGGCCACTAGCATCAATGCTAGATAAAGCTTCACCTGCAAGTATTTAAGTAACTTGGCTCTTCCATGTTTAACGCAAAAGTGTCTACCAGGAGAAGTCATCTTCAACGTTCACAGAAGTTGCACTCTTCTGGAGAAAATTTATATTGACACTTGATGAGGCTCTTGATAGAGACTGTAATTCGTTACTGAATTCAGTCAGCTCCTTTTCACCAGCGCTTGCAGTGATATCAACTATCTTTAAGACCGATGCATTCTTCATTATAAATTCAAGTAACTTGAGTTCATCCTCACACCCTTGGAGATTATGAACCTCAACATATTTGAGTTCACAAAGTACACAATTGAGTGGAAACTGTCCGCCATAAAAAGCTGTGATATCTTCCTGATAGGGGGGGGGGGGGGGGGGGGAGCAGGGGGGGAGCAGAAAAGATATGGTTAATTAGCTATCAAAAGTATGTAATGTCTCTGGATGACATCATGATAAATAATATCAGTTGAAATAATTACCTTAGCAGCTGTTTTCCAGAAAAGTGTTTTTATATGAGGAGTGAATTTGAGTAAGTTCGCCACAACATTGCCACAATACCCGTGCAACTTCAAATGCCTCAGGTTACGAAATAGGCTGGGGAGTTGTTCCTGAGCCGATCGGCACATTGAGACCTATCAAATTGAAATGAATGCCATCAATAAAAACAACTGTGATTACTAATTAAGCTAATTGTCCAGAAAAAATGTATCGTTATGCGCATTTAACCAAAAACCTAAGAGTTTTCAACTGATCTACCCACACTGCGCATATTGCACAGAGATAATTGGCCCTATTTAGATATATAGATAGATGCATACATACATACATACATACATACATACATACATACATACATACATACAAATTAACATTTTTGGCAGACCCCTACCTGTTAATTAAAATTGGAAAAATTAAACCAGAGGGGGACATTAGGCCTTACCTCAATACAAAAGACATAGGCCTAGAAGGCCTAAACTTAGTACAGACTATTTAAAAAACCTAAAACAGACTATTCTTGATAAATCCACTAGATCAGCTCCTCGAAAATAAACGCCAAAAAAAGATGTTGTCCCATTCAATTGCTTGTTTGCACCAAGCTTTGGGCAAAACAAAAACCAGTGTTGGAGAAAACATCTCCCCCCTCCTTCCATACCCCTTCTAACTCTTGAGATATCATTCAAATGGCTGCTCATTATTATGATCAGATCTATACGTCTCTTCGTCCCTCCATGTGTCCACAACACTTCACAGATTCTTCTCCCCTTCACACCAACCTGAGAGCTGTGAGTGAGCTTGTTGCTGGTTCGAGTCAAAGGGTGAAGGATGTCTTCTTCAATTGTTTCCCACCTCCACCAGAAAATGTAAGAACTGAAGATTGGGTTCGATTTGATGGATGGATGAGGGCAGTAGCCAGTAACACTCTTCAAGACTTGTGTTATGACTTGAATTTCTATGGAATATATGTCTTGAGGACCTGTAATGAGTGCACTTCCCGATCTTCTGTACTTGGTTGGGATTATGAAGGTCAAGAGTTTGAACAAGAGGATGGTGCCCTTATAGACATAGCGCAAGATGGGAATGTAGCAGCTGAGGGGAATCATAATGGAGATGAGGCTGCTATGGTTCAGAATGATGTAGTTCAGGATGCAGCAAGAAATAGAGATCAAGTACCCGGAGTTCAGGTAAATCCAATAGTGTTGGATTCTGATAATGATTACTCTGATGATGATGGAGTAGATCTGGAATCTGAATTGGAAGAAGATGCAGTAGAAATAGACGACCAAGGGCCTTCTGATGATGATGATGCTTAGACTCCCTTTATAGCTTTTTGCATTTCTGGATGTTCTAACTTGTTGCCTGCAGGTTAGGCAAGCCAGTGTTGTTTGATTGAGCACCCTTAATCTGAAGTATGTTGATGAACTGCTTATTTCTTTGTATGTCTGATATTTGGAATTTCATTTTGGTCCCTTGTTTGTATCTGGTTGAACTTGGTGTCCATATTATGATTGATAGCTCCCATAGACTTATGCTTGAGTCCCAGTTTTGAGAGATAATCAGCAAGGTCGTTGCCTTCCGTGAAAATATGAATAATTTGGACTTCCATTTCTCTGCACAATGCTCTAATGTGATCCCACAAAATCCTCAAATGCCAAGGAATGGAAACTTCCTTAGTAAACCACATAGAGGCCATCTTTAAGTCTCTTTGAATCTGCACCCTGTTGATTCCTAGTATAGAGCATATTGAGAGACCATCCAGGATAGCTTTAGTTTCAGCCAAGTTGTTGATTCCAGACCCATAGAATACAAAGAAGTTTGAGACATGCCTACCATCTGAGGCTTTGAGTACTCCTCCACCTGCTGCCAGACCCTCTTTTGCACCTCCATCTGTGTTTAGAGCGACAAAGCCTGCAGATGGGCTTCTCTAGAAAACTATGGTTGGAGGTTTGGCAAGTGAATTCTTTGTGTTTATTCCCAATTGCATTGTTGCATTGACAAAACAAAAGGATGACCTGCTTCCAGGAGTGAAGTGTTCACAAAGCTTGAGTACCCATTATCTGACCTTCAGTATGATAGGTCCACTCTGGTTCCAAGTATACCCTCCATTAAAGTTTCTGCCATAAATCCTTTTTTACCCCTTTTAAACCACATATCCATGATTACACCTAAATTGTAGAATCTTGGTAGGTGCAGTCCAAAGATATTATGAAAGTGTGCTCAAACTGGTCTTGCAAGCTCACTTTGTATAAATAGGTGTATACCAGTTTCCTCCATTGAATGTGTACAATACATACATTTACAGACTATAGGAATGTGGCATCTAGCTATTGTTGCATCCACGGGGATAGCTCCATGTAGTAGTTTCCAACCAAATAGGGAAATCTTGGTAGGAACAAAAGGTTGCCATAGTTTCCTGAGTATGAGGGATGATCCCTGAGTCCCTTGTACCAGATTTACATAAGATTTGACTGAGAATACCCCATCTGTAGAATGTGGCTATATTCTTCTATCCCCCTGAGCATCTGTTCTATGAAGATTATACTCCAACCATAGAAGTTGTTTTTGTACTTGATTGAAAATGGGGAGATTGAACTGAGCCTGAGCAGTCCATGAGAACATCTGTAGGAGCTAGACAGCCTGACCTCCTCCAATTTTGATGAGTGACACTAAACTCCCATGGACCATATTCCCAAGTTGAGAATTCTACAATCTCCTGGATACATTTCCAACAATCTCTCCAGGTCTCTTGGATACAACTGTTCCTACGATAGTCTTCCCCTGGATATATTTTTCCCTCATGAAGGTGGCCCAAAGTGAGCTGGAGCTAAGCATATTCCATGTGGCTTTCATTCTGAGAGACTTGAGAACCAAGGGTAATGATTTTATCCCCAAACCACCATTACCAATAGGTCTGGTTATTATGTCCCAAACAATCCACTTATTTTTCTTTTTCTTATCTTTCATACCCTAAAAGAAGCTAGAAAATAAGAACTCCAAGGACTTAATAATGCTCTTAGGAACTGAGAACGCTGAAAAGAGATAAACTGGTATACTTTGTAATACATGATTTAGAAGAATGAGCTTGCCCCCATTAGATAATAGTTTGTTTATCCAACCATCTAATTTTCTTCAGACTTTATTTAGAAGCTTTTCAAATCAAGCTATTTTTGCTCTCCCATAGAATATTGGAACCCCCAGGTCTTCCATTGGTGCTGACTTATGAAGAAATCCTATAACAAGCTTGGTGACATGAATTCTTTTCATTGGAGCCTTGGGTGATGCAATAAAAGAGCTTTTATGAGCATTCAGCTTTTGCCCAGATAGGTTGCAGTAACTGTGCAGGAACTCCATACAACCCTTAATGGACCTTTTCCTTCCATTTGGAAAAATTAGAGTGTCAATTAGCATACAGTAAGTGAGTAATAGGAGGGCAATTCCTAGGGAAAGAAAAATGTTCTTGTGTCTGATGCCTCTTGTGAAAAGAAAAACTGTAGGATGTAATACATGATAGTATAAGGTTTGCACATTAGAAGGAGAAACAAAATCTCAATAGGATCTGATGAATAAGGCCATTTAAGTCTGTTAAAGGCCTTCTCCATATCTAGTTTAAGCACCATATTTCTTCCCATCTCCTTTGTATTTATATAATGCATCATTTCCTAAGCTAGGCATATGTTCTCAGTTATGAGTCCGCCCTTCACAAATGTGCCTTGTTCTGCAGATATCAGCTTAGGCAGAATAGTGGTTAGTCTCATTGTAATTAGCTTAGATATTATCTTATAGCTTACATTACATAGACTAATAGGTCTGAAATCAGTTAAGGCAGTTGGATTATCCTTTTTAGGAATCATGCAGATAAAATTTGCTAAAAAGGAAGCAAGGATTTTATGACCTGAAAAGAAGGCCTTGGCATCTTGCCAAATATACTCCTTGATTATCTCCAATCCCAACAACCTGGTAGAAGTGAGCTGTTAGGTCATCAGGCCCTAGAGCACTATTGGCTGAGATGCTGAAAACTGCCATTTTTATTTCTTCTATTGTAGGGACGTCCATAATGGCTTGATTATCCTGCTCATTTAGACTGTGAGGTATCACTTCCAAGAGGTTCTCATTAAGTAGACAACCTTCATAGCTTCATTGATGATGAAAACAATTCACTGCAGCCTCATGAATTTCTTCCAAATCTTCACACCCAATATTAGGGTCACTTGTAAGCAAGAGTTTATCCACTTGAACTCTTCTTTGGGCCATTACACTTGCATGGAAATATTTTGTGTTCTTCTCTCCTTCAAGTATCCATTTCTCCCCTGATTGTACTTGTCAGAATTGTTCTTCCTGAATCAGTGAAAACTGATTCCTTTTGAGCTCGATATGCTGTTTTTCATCCCAAGATGATATGAGATTAAACTCAATTTCTGTAATTTTATCTTCCAGGTTGTGAATTTTCTTGTGAATATCCCCAAAGATGGTCTTATTCCACCACTTTAGTCTTACTTTTATATTTCTTAGTTTCATCTCTAAGTTGATAAGAGGCAGTGGGGAATAACCTGATAGTGCCAGTTCCCTTGAATGAATTCCACGAAACCCTCATGACTAGTCCACGTCCTATTAAATTTGAATGGATGTGGGCCAGGATGTTGGGTAGAATTTATGCAAGATATGAGAAGTGGTAGATGATCTGAGCATGCCCTTGGAAGATGCTGCACTTCTAGTTGAGGAAACAAACTAGCCCATGATATATTGATAAATATTTTGTCCAGCCGTGCCCATTTCAAGTCAGCGCCTTGTTGATTATTGCACCAAGTATACTTTGTCCCTTTGAAACCACAGTTTATTAGCCCAGCATTAAGAGTAAAATTATTGAAGTCTTCCATAGAGCTTAGAGATGGTTGAGCCCCTCCCAACCTTTTTGATAAGTCGAGAATAGCATTGAAATCTCCTCCTACTAGCCATGGAACCTGTGAAGTTGCTCTGAATTGCAAGAGATCCTCTCATAGCTACTTCCTTTCTCTGGTAGGGCATTTAGCATAGACAAAAGATGCTTGGAATGTCTTGTTAGATTGAAGGTGAAGGACTTGAATATTACAACATTGATTACTTTGGTTTATTTTAGTGATATTCACTGAGTCATCCCAGAAGATCCACACCTTGCCACTACTGCTTTCATTAGAAGTGAAGTTATCTAGACCTGTAAGTCTTGAAGTTTTCATTCTTTTTTGTTCTACTATCATTGGCTCAATGATGACCAAGATAAAAAAGATTATGCACACTGCTCATCCTTTTAATTCTTCTTCTAGTCTCCTTGTTACCCACTCCTCTGGCATTCCAAATCAGGATTTTTTGCAACATTGGAAACTCTTTTTGGTTGAAGATGTCATTCCAGAGGCCTTAAACATTGTTTGCATAGCATGTGCACCTCCCATTTTTTATCTTCCCAGGATTTCTGAGTCAGAGCCATAGGTAACTATTGCTTGTGTGCCTTCATCCTCCTCATCTTCTTCTTCCTACGTGAGCAATAGTGTAGGCATGGAGGCAGGCACAATGAACATATTGTCATGTAGTTGTGGGAATGATTGTGTCAATACAGGTATCTCCACTGGGGCCTCTACATGCATTGATTGAGTTGAAGTTGTTAAAGTAGTCACATCAGGGTTACCTGGAAGTTGAGCTTCCATCTGCTCCATGGTTAGCTTGTCTTTGTTTACTTGTACCTCAATAGCAACATTGTGAATTCTTTCTTCTGCAGAGCCTCCAGTCTCAAAAGATGAGAGATCTCCATCAACCCGTGGTTTAGCAGAACCTCTATAATAAGTAATGTAACATCAAGGTTCTCATACTTGTTTTCAGTAACTGCAGGAGGGTTGGATAGTTCTTCCAACCTAATACTATCTTCTTGTACTTGGTTTGCATTGTTGTTTAACAAGGTTGTCTCTTGACAATCTACTTCTTCTAGATTGGATAAAAGCTCAAAAGGGTTGGATTGAATAACAGGGGCATTTTCTTTATTAACTGCAACAGTGGTTTGCGTAATGACAACACCATTAGAGACCTTAGTGCCACTAACACCTCCTTCTTCCCATATTCTTCCAGTTGGCCCGTAAATGGTTTTTCTTTTTGTTGCTTCCATGCAGTTGCTTGAGTATCCATCACCTTGGAGACTTGAGTTCTTGGTCGGTTTTGCTTCTGCTTCGCTGGTTCTTTATCCTTACTCAAGGCATGTTTCTTTTTGCACTTTTCTATAGAGAGACCAGTTTTGGAGCAGAAGGCACAATATAGAAAATAAGGATAATGAAGTTGCTGCCAAAAACAAGGATAGTTTGGTCCTTCCAACCAGATACATTCAGGTAAGTCTTCCTGGAGATTCATCTCTACACATATTTTTGGGGCATCTGGCCGTGTGTAGCAGATGGTACTCTTACCAATTGAAAAAAAAGTTCCCCATGTTGTCTCCAATCGATTTAATGAAGGTAGGATGATGAAAATCGAGGGGCAAGCTTGGGAGTTCCTGATACACGTGTATCCTACTTGGGAACTTAGTAGTTATTTTCCTTGTAGGACAAGGAAAAAAAACCTTAAATAGGTTTCGTTGTTCCATAAGTGAGGGAATTTCAAGAAAAAGGAAATCGTTGGCCCACTAGAATTTGTCCAAGGCCTATAAATATATGTTTTGGCATAAACCAAAATATATAGAGAAACATGTAGTCTTTACTTGTTTCAAGAGAAACCACTAAGGTTTAGTGGTTTAGTGATGTTTTTGCATAACCCAAAACATAAACCAAACAAAAGTTATTTAGTTGTTTAGAGAAACCACTAAGGTTTAGTGTGTTTATAAGAGAGACAGCTAGGGCTTAGCTTGTCTAGAGAGTATTGTGAGGCAGAGATTATTGTAATCTTCATAATATTCAATAAAAAGATAGTTTCTTCGAGATCGTGTGTTTTGTTTATCTTATTTGTTGCTATTGTTTAATTCCGCATTCAATAGTTTATTTGCCTAGTAATTTGTATCAAGCTGGTATCAAGAGCAAAGTTCGATTCCTTGGTGGAGTTTTGAGTATTTATGGTCTTTACTCGTTCGTAGTACAAAAAGCTAGGTAAAGTAGTTTTTGTGTCCTTGGAAGATTTTAAGAAGACAAAAACAAAGAATATGACAGAAACAGAATCAACGAAATCTGAGGTGGTGACATCTACTTCGCAGCAGAAAGCCAACCCGAAGCAGAAACAAAAAAGTTTGTTTTCTAATCAAGAAGATAATGATGGTGATCGAGAGGAGTCATTCAAGGAAGATTGCGTATTGGAGCGCAAGATGACTAGGACACGAAGTAGGAAACAAACAGTGTTTCGTATTAGGCGTGCAGGTCAAGTTCCAAGCAAAGTTGGATGGTTCAGTAAAGTCCAGGGAGCTCTTGAGTTCTTCCATCTTCGTTTCTAGCTTAAACAGGAGTTTAAGTTCCTAAAAGGGGGAGCCATGATATAGGTGTATCCTACTTGGGAACTTAGTAGTTCTTTTCCTTGTCCTACCTTAAATAGGTTTCCTTGTTCCATAAGGGAGGGAATTTCAGGAAAAAAGAAATCTTTGGCCAACTAGAAGTTGTCCAATGCATAGGTGAAAATTTCGAAAAAACTCGAATATCCGACCCTTGAAAAACCGGTATATTCCGCGAATATCCGGACCCCAGTGTCGGAATTGGGAGGTTTGGCAAAATGGTTCTCGAGAAATATTGCTCGAATATTCACGGATATTCACGAAAAATTTAAAAAATTGTATTAAATAAATATGGGAATTATATTTAAAAATAAATGTGTTAATTTCATATTCGAAAATTTCGTAATTTTTGTATGTTTCGAATATTTCGCGAATATTCGTAAACTTTTGCAAAATGGTCACTCATTTATCTTCATGTTTCCAAGCATTTAACAAAGTTGCCCAGTAACAGTTAACTATCATACGTGGTCTACTCAATTGCCAGTAGCTATATCTGAAGTGAAAAACCTTGAGTTAAACAATATCGAAAATGATTAACCTCCCCCTCTTATATTTTTGCATTTCATAAACTGCCACGAATGATAGTAAACTACCACTGGGCAACTCTGTTAAATGCTTGGAAACGGCCAAACCATTTTGCAAACGTTTCGAAAGATTTGGGACCAAATTGACCAGTTTAAACTTTGAGGACTCAACTGAAAATTTGAGCAAAGTTAGAGGACCAAAATTGCTAATTGTTCTTTCTGTTTCAGATTCAAAGCGAACAAGTATATGTCTTCGATCGATGAGACCCATAGTGATCCTCCAATAACATTCCAATCACGAGAAATGTTGCCTCTCAAATCTACAAGATTAGGTCTTTGATAAGAGAACTTGAGGACTACAAAAAAGGAGGAAACCAGGTTTTTTCCATGCTCTATGTCCTCTTTGCTAAAGCAGATGGCAAGCTTGCCATCCTTACAAAAAGATCCAAAACTGGTTGGTGCAAGATCAATGGGTTTTGGGGTAAAACTTTTGAAAAGGGAAGAGAAAGAAGGAGTAGGGAGATAATCCATTCAGGGCTCCTTCCTTCCCTGAAGGATCAGAAAGGGTAGTCATGAAGAAAAGAGTCAAGAACACGAAACCCTAGAAAATCGCAAAAGGGTGGTCGCCATTTTTATGGTTTTAAGGTTTTTATATTTAAATCCCTCGTTACATACATACATACATACATACATACATACATACATACACACATACAAAAATGAAAAAATATTCTTGAATCAAAACTCAGAAGTATACCTCATCCCAGCCATAAGACAATGTCAAATTCGTCACATTGTAGAGCCCTTTGAGAACTTTGCAATATAGGTGAGCATCGTCATCCCCCTTAACAGATAGATGAACACAAGCACTAACTAGAGAAGGAAAATTGTCTAGAAAATAATCATCATAAAGTTCTCCTTCCAAGTGCAATGCCGTGAGATTCGGAGTACATATCTTGATATTAGTACCAGAAATATTATCTGTAATGCTCAAGGTTTTCAATTGTTGAGCAGATATAGTAAGAACATTCAAATGTTCAACTTGACAATAACTAATAATCAAGGTTTCCAAAACTGGACAGCTCAACACAAGTTCACCATTTAAATCGCCTTCCGGAAATTTCGCCCAATATAATTTCAATGTTCTTAAATAAGCAGCTGAACAAACAGAATTTGGCAATTCGACTAAATAGTCATTGTCCTCGTGCCATGATTCCAAATAAATTTTCCCAATCTCTGAATTAAAGAGACAATCAGGTAATTTTAAAGGGTTGTCATTCAAAATAAAGGAAAGATGAATATTTTGAACATTTCTTCTACCTGCCTCAGCAATAATTGAATCAATACGGTCACCAGAGCTCGAAAAATAACAGTGAAGAACTAATTTGTGTATAATAGAATCATCATGAAGATGAAGAACATTATCAACAAAATTCAAAAACCCAATTTCATTATCAACAGCTTCATCATAGAATCTAAGAATTGGAAGAGAAGTCCATAAATACCTCCATCTTCTCGAAAGAACGCTTGTCCGAACAATTTCAGACATGCATATCTTCTTGCAAGATAAAATCTGAAGAAGTATTGAATCAGGTAAAGCACTGATACTATCTTCATCGTCATTACTACTGTTTTTAGTTTCATCCATATGGCTAATGATTGAGTGATGGCTGTCTTTTCTCTTTCAGCTCAAAGTTGCAGAAACCTAAGAGAAATGTTGATAAAAATGAAACCCTAATTATCCGCAACTTTACATTTATATATATATACTGTGTGATGCCACAGGTTGGTGCCTAAAGAGCCAAGATACCTTGGGCTGGTGCTCATTAAGCCTCTTCATCCCCTAAACAGCTAAATGAGGAAGTGTTCACACCCGCCCAATAAGTCTTATTGAGGCTTGGAGCCAGTGGCAAACCATTAGCTGGGCTTAACAGGGCTCTAGCCCGGGGTGAGTTCAGAGAAAAAAATTAGTAGTATTATCTCCAATGTAAGAAAACTGATTTGGTGAAAAAGTCAACCCTATAACTATATATTAGGAAAATATCTTGATATGATTTTAGAGAATTTTTTTGCTCACCATCCTCCCCACCCCAATGAGATCTTTACACGTGGCTCTAAAATCTTGAAAATATTTTTCTAATAACTTCTATTTTTTTTTTACAGATATGCCCGTATCTAATTCATACTAATTAAAACAATCTTCTTAAAACAAAACGTCTCAGTCGTTACTTGGATTTCTCTCTCAATCGATCTTCTCCTATTTTTTCTTTCTCCTCCTCATCTTTAAACGACCAAATTGATGGAAGAATTTTGTCAAAAATAAATAAATATTAGTTAGAATGGACAGGAATGGTAAATAATATTAGACGTTATTGTGAGTATCAATACAATTATTGTATTTAGCAAAAAAAACAATACAATTATTGTATGTATTTCTTCTAAACATCAGAAACATAAATAAATAATAGTAAAATAAAAAATAAAAATTAAGAACATAAATACTCTCACTTGAATTATTTTGTTCATATACCAACATGCTATTGACATGAGAAAATTGATATGCCCATATAATCCATAGATAAGAAAGTTTTGTTTTTTTTTTTTTTCAAATTACGTTGTTTTTGTTTTTTATTCTTAATTTCTTATGTTTTGTTTCAATGGAGAAGATGGAAAGAAAGAAAACAGGAGAGAGAAAGTGATTCAATATCCCACAAAATTTGGTGTTTTTTTCTTTAATTAATAGGGGCAAAATAGGACCTAAGAAAGATAGAAGTTATCACACAAATCTCTATAAAATTTTAGGGCCACATGTAGAGATCTCAAAGGGGTGGGGAACGTGGTGAGCAAAAAAATTCTCATGATTTTATATCAGCATAATATCTTGATTTTTTTTTTGTAAAACATAATAATAATAATAATATCTTGATTTGAGGAGTATTCTTCTAAGCTTTCCAAGCTTCTTTGTCTTTCTCTCATTGATTGATTTGGGTTTTTTCTTTTATGTCACATTGAAAAGAAGAAAAAAAATTACTCATACACTTTTTTTTTTTTTTTTATTGGCAAGTGGGGTTGAGGGACCCCTACCCCTTTAAATTACGTGTGGAAACTTATATCAACAATCAGCTGTTGACGTGTTTCAAACACACAACCCCTCCACTTCGTGAGAGGGGTGCTAAATATTTAAATATTATAATATTATTGATTGATATTGATTGTGTCAGTTGTTATACCACTTTTTGATTTTAGGTCTAATGAAAACTGTCGTCAAGCACCCAATTCATCAAAACCAATGCCATTTTCCAAACCACTGGATGAGAATACATTAAATGTTTTTTTCCTATATCGAATAATGAGTTAGAACCTTATTTATTTTACCCATTTAAATTTAAACTTTTCTTTAATTTTGTGTTGTTGTTTTCTTTTTCCCCTCAGTTCAAGCCCACCTATTTCAAAATCCTGGATCCACCCCTGTTTGGAGCGTGTGATGCCACAGGTTGGTGCGCGGTAGGCCAAGATACCTTGGGTTGGTGCTTGCTGGGCCACTTCTCATAAAAGATAATTAAACTGCTAAAGAAAGAATGGGCATGATTATTTCTTTTATTTCCCATTTATTTACTTTCAGTCCTTTACCCTTTCCTATTCTGGTCTAACCCACTCTAAAAATTCTTGTTGAGACCCTTTCCACATTTCTATTAGTAATATTAGGAAATTTAAATCCAGCATCATATCACTACCATATACAAAATATATAGAGCAAGTTTGACTACTACTAGTAAGTACTACAAGATTACTAGAAGTTGAGAGAGGGGGATTTTTAGACTTAACCCCCCCCCCCCTTTTTATAGTGACATTTTGAGTAAACCCCTCTATTTATCCAAGTTTAGACTTTACCACCTCTCCGTATACTTCTGTCAAATTTGACGCCTATTTTTATTTTACTTTCTAAAATACCTCTCTCTCATATTTTTAGGGAGTTAAGTCTAAAATAGCAATCGAGGGCATTTTGGGAAGTTACAAATAAAATTGACGTTAAATTTGACAGTAACAGACGGAGAGGGGTTAAAATCCAAACTTGGACAAATGGGGGGGTATACTCAAAACGTGACCATAAATGGGGGGGGCTAAGTCTAAAAATCCCTTGAATTTTTGATATTGACGGGTAGTTCACCCTTGGAAGTTTATATTTATCTTGTTATTCGCTCAAAATTTCAAAGGATATACTTTGTGTTGTAGGGTTACTTGGTGAATGCATCGTTGGATAAAATACTGCAACTATTTTTCTATCACTAAGTAAGTTGATATAATAATAAGCAAACATGAGAACACAGAAATTGTGGGTGGGTGGTATATCTTATAAATGACATTATGACTAAAGGATGTCTCTTGTAAGTAAGAACTATAAGGGCTCTTAGAGTTATAGGTTATTATCACAAATGAGTCTAGGCCACATACTTTAGGAAATTAAAGCATAACTCTTGTGTTCAGTTTTATGAAGAATGGTGTGTTCTATGAACCACTCTTCCATATTCTTTTTCCCTCTTGTGCTTTCTCCTTTTTCCCTTTCTTTTTCAATATTAATCAATTTAAAGCAAAAACACGCTTTAGGCGTGTTGGAGGGTATCTCGCCATGATGACATTATTAGGATGAACCTTAATTTGTTCGGTGAAGTTCGGTTCGAGTCCTATACCTTATTCCCAGTCTATCAGATTGCAGTTCCTAGCTACATGGACGTACGTAAAGATGTACATACGTACCTATCCCAGATACTCTATCGTGTTTGGACGTACATACCTCTTCAAGGCATATGTACATATTGAATCCAGTTAAGTTGGTTCGGCCTAGTCAACCTCTCTCTTTTACTTAAAACATAAATTGGTTTTACCAAGAATCTTGTTGGGTTGCTCTATTGTCACAACACCATTCTATTAATGGTTCTTAAACCAGCTGTTTAAACAGCGTTTTTTAGCTGATGTGTGAATCCCATTGTATTTTCTTATTTGTGAATTGGTATTAAAAGAATCAGGATGCAGAACAGGTTACAAGTTACAATGTTGCAGGATAACAGTCTATTCCTTTAAAAGCAAACTAGGCAACAAGCATAGCATGAAATCTGTATCAATTGTGATGACAAGAAATCCTAATGAAACCTGAAGTAATTTTTAACTTTTGGTGTGAGACTTCCATCATGTCAGGAATTGAGGTGTCTCCCCTCCAAGGCCATCCTTCCACTCCTCTCATCAGCCTAGCAGCTCTCTTATTTCCATCTGATCTGCACTGAAGTTTAATTCTCTGAGTTATTCTCCATTCTTCTAACCAAAACCTTGTATCACTTTCACGGGGAAGAGCTATAGTCTCCATCAATAATAAGACTTTCAAACTTGCTGTTATAGTTCTTCCAGTTCAAGTTCTTCACCCTGTCATAAACTGAGTGGTCACTTGTCCATACATAGTATAAGACTATATAAAACCAACTACGTCGGCGTATGATTGATAAAATCATAAAATGTTTCAATTTAAAGAAATAGGGTCCTTTCGTCAAACGACCTCACTTGCCAAAAAAAAAAAGGAAGGTCCTGTTAACTTTCTTGCTAATCCTAAAGAAGGAAGATCTATATTACATCTTGCTGATATTCTCGTCTCCAACTGATCTGAAGGGAAGCATACATGTGTTGATGTTACATGGGCATCTGACATGGTTGGGATGGGTACTGAGATTTTGATGGTGAGGCGTGCAGCAACAGCTGTTGTTTTAGGCGTATTTATTAGTTATACCAGATATATGCTTCATATTGAATTATCTCTTTTAATTTATAGACAATCGGCTTAAGGGTATTGATTCTGAGTCAAAAAATATTTTAACTACTTCCCTCAAACTTTGAACTTCACGCCTTTCGGCAATTCAGCCTGCTTCACCTCCAGATTTTCACTTGCTTTTTTAAACTTTTATGCTCCTCTTAATTCTAAAACTTTGACTTGCATGGTACGTACTTACCTCACAAATTAAACCTTATCCCGGGGAAGTTATAAGCTTGCCAGCTGCAATGGCTTCAGAAATGTTGATAGATCAGAAATAATGCCTGCAACAATCTTATAGTGAGCATAGCACTGAATATCTGTGGCACTGCCACATGACTTGTTTCAGCCACCATAACTTATGAAGCCCATTGCATAAATGGGACTAAGAATCAATGCTCACTAATGGCTCCCATATTAACACAAAGGAAAATGAGCTCGTACCTGAAGCACAGTACTCAACTCCTCCTTTTTCTGCAACTAAACTACTCACATAGGGTGTTGTATCGAAAGATAGGTTGATAAAAGATGTTATGTTAAGAAAAAATCAGCTATGTGAACCAAACACAGTCACAAGGTCTTATTTGTGCCTCCATGAACAATTTGCTTCTATTCCCAAGTTTCTTCCTTGTCTACTTCAATCCTTTACTAAATAATGTGGGATACTCCACTACTTCAATCTTTTACGAGGCATTGTCTACATGGTTAAATAGCGCGTGACAGTATCAGATGATGTAAAGACACAGCACAATTAAAGAAAAAGTACACTGAATAAATGGCAGTATACCAGTTTTAAGAATACAAAGATTCAGCTGAAAACATAACCTTTGAATGTTTAAATAAAGTAAATGAGTTATTGAAAATAGCAAATTAAAACATAAGTTCTGAAAATGTTGGTAAATTAGGCTACTAGCATCAATGCTAGATAAAGCTTCACCTGCAAGTATTTAAGTAACTTGGCTCTTCCATGTTTAACGCAAAAGTGTCTACCAGGAGAAGTCATCTTCAACGTTCACAGAAGTTGCACTCTTCTGGAGAATATTTATATTGACACTTGATGAGGCTCTTGATAGAGACTGCAATTTGTTACTGAATTCAGTCAGCTCCTTTTCCCCAGCGCTTGCAGTGATATCAACTGTCTTTAAGACCGATGCAAAACTGAAACCCTAATTATCCGCAACTTTACATTTATATATAGTATTTCTTTAGTCCGTACAGGTTTGATTATCAAGAAAAAATATATACATTTAGTCCCTATAGGTTTGACTTCAGTGTGGTTCATTATTTGGAATTTGGATGTTTAACTAAAAATATATACCTTTAGTCCCCATGATAGTCCAGGTTCAATATTCAAAAAAAAATTGCTGCCCGCTTAATTGTCGCTTATCCTTTTAGTTTTGTCTAACCTATCTGCTACGGATTTTGCCAGGTAGAAAATGATTTTCCCAATGGTTATTAACTACATTGACAGAAATGCCGAAGGTTAAAAAATAATAGCTATAATGAAAATCTAGTAAAATCTTAATAATAAATGCGATTCATAGAATCGAGAAATCTCTCTTGCTTTTTACTCCATTATTAAGCTCTTGCTTTTTTTTTTCTTTTTATGAAAATATTGGCCGACTAGAAGGTAATAAGTTTTATATGTTCTGATTATTCGGTGTGAGATTTGTGGGACCAATAAAACACTTCCACGTACCCAAGTGAGATTTGAACAAGTAGTTTTGGTAGTTTTATAGACACATGGCATTTATTCGTTCGTCCAACAATCCCACCCCAAAAATCACAACATATAAAAAAATTTGCCGTTATTACCCCCATCTATATAATATTATAAAGCGGTCTTATAAACACAGTTGTTAGATATGTATTGAGACAACTATAACCATTGGATATACATTAAATTATATAATCGATGTAATAATAGCCCTTAAATGTGAAAAATCGATCATAACCTTTAGTTGTCTATTGAGACAATCGTAGCTGTAGGATTAACATTATTTAAGTAATGTACATTTAATGTACCAAATATAACCTATATATAATGTATTAAGTAATAACTCCACAATTATGATATATGATGCTCTTCCAGGTATGCCCATTCAAATATCTTTTGACTTATCTTGACACCGTAATGTAACAATGTACTCGAAAGAGTAGAAGAAATTAAAACACTAGAATTTCTTTTGATGGAAAAAATTGCCTTACACAGTACATTATATTTTGTAAAACAAAGTTATGTCTCTCCCCAAAATGTTGTGTTTTGTTTGCATAAACTCGAAATATTATGTATGTCTAAATTCTTTGTAGCTCATACAAGTATATAAATGGTTGATAAGAAAATCTTACGTCTTTTTTGGTTCTTATGGTTCTTCCTATATTATTGCCTTAGTTGCTCACACTACCAAGTGAAGGTATCAAGTTTGAGAAAGAATGGTATTATTCATAATTGTTGTTGCTTCTGCTTATTATGCCAATTGATATCAATCCATATACAACCATCGGCTTGATAAGTCAAATAACTACCACCAATGCCAACACCAACTAACAGTATCTTGCAGCAACTGGGTCGCAAAGCTTACTTTTTCTTTTTCTTTTCTTTTTTTTTTTGTCGCAAAGCTTACTTAACATCAAAGATTTTGCGCCAAAAGGAAGGTTTAAGTTAGTGCATCAAATACATTCTTATGAAAATAAAATGATACACTAAAGTACCAACTAAACTACCAAAGTGAGTTTTTCCGTTGTGATGTCGATCTGTATATGGCCCAAATCATGTGAGAATGAAATCATCATAGCCCAACCTTACAATGAACTCTTAATCCAAAACACCACTCTGTCGTGCACAGTCTAAGTAGTAACATTTTCTTTTCTAACTTTGGATGTTGGGTTTGATCTTGAGTATTGTGTGCCATTTCTTTGTTTTAGTAGCACTTTTAGGTTGTTGCCACAATCATCTATTTGGGCTCAATCAAGCCTATAACTCATTCAATGACATGCACCAAACTAAACCGAACAATTTTCAGTGAGTGTGGTTCTATATTCATGCCAATCAATGTCAATCCAATTTCATTTCTTTACAAAATACTATGTTGTTAGTATTGTACTTAGATATTGAGATTCCATTCTTAGTTAGTATAATTTCATCCGTGTTTGTAAACGTGATAAATTAAACCAACTTATGACAACATCATTAAGTTTTGTGTCACAAGCACTCCAATGTATAATGTATAATATGAGATTATCTAAAAAATGCTGCCCAATTACTACACTGGAAAAAAATGCCGAAGAGGCAATAAAAAAATATTCTTGAAGAAATTTTAGCTCCAAAAAATCACTTAACCAGCCCTCACCCATAGTGAACACATCTATATAAAACCTAAGTAATCCATATGGCTAAACTGTCGAGTTATGCAACAAAGTATGGTCGAATTCCCGATTTATGCAACCAACTAAATTAGGTTTAAAATAATTAGCAAATTTTTAAGTTTTTCCAATTTATACAATGCCGTCAAATGAATTTTAACAGACGTTATTTTTTTTTTCCTGATCGGATGATTTTTACTATTAAAATAACAAATTCAAAATAAATAAAATAAATAAAAAATAAAAAATTGGCTTTATCTCAAAAGAGGTAAGTCTTGGGTTTGTAAACCCCATATTTCAATTTTGTACTTCTCAATCAGTCAATCTCTTGGATTTCATCAAATCGAAGTTAAAATTTTAATTTATGGTTGTTTTTGGGTTAAATAATATATCATCATGTAATCATTGTTTAATTTTGGGTTTTGCTTTTAAAAATCTCTTTTTTGCTTATTTTACACAATTAGCAATAAATTATTACACAGTCAACAATAATAAAAAAAAAATACAATACACAATAAATTATTACACAATCAGCAATAAAAAATTAAAAAAAAATACAATCAGCAAAACCTAACGTCTGTTAAGGGATTGTTAACGGCATTCCATAAATTGCAAAAACTTAAAAGTTTGCTGATGATTTTAAACCTAATTTAGTTGGTTGTATAAGTTGGAAATTCATCCCTACTTTGTTGCATTACTCGATAGTTCAGCCAATTTCATATACTATATTAGGTAACCAACTATCACAGTCTATATGCTCTAAATTCATATATTATTTTAGCCCCCCCCCCCCCTAAAAAAAAAAAAAAATACTTGTTTTATGTACTATTTTAATCCTTGTTAGAATCTATTTTTTTGACAGAAAAGGGAAAAAACACTAAATGTCCGTCTATCGATCACTACAATCTACCAAAGTAGTTTATTCAAAATAAAACTAAAGAGTTACTACTATTAAAATATTAAACAAAGAAAATGATAATAATAAAATTTTAAAAATATAACACCTAATATATATTTACGGACTAAACAAAAAATTTTAATTTAATTCAATGTTTTATAAATAAAAGTAAAATAAAGTTTTCTAAAATAACCGTGCCAATAGCACAGGTTATTACTAGTTTCAATAGATGAAGAGATGTTTAATTAAAATTCCAATTTGACTCATATTGGGCATATTTACTATCGGGGCATGTTTATCAACTTACAAAATCTGGGTGGGGTGGGTTTACTGAATGGGGCTCAATTAATTTTTACTATGTTTGGATAAATAGATTGGGATGAGAAAACAAATTAAATAAGTGATATAATAGAAAAATAATATACATGGCAGTATTAAAATAATTTTTAACTCCCATAAGAAACTTTTGATTCATTGATATTTGGGGATTTCCATTTTCAATTTATAGGTTAAAATCCTTCCAAATGCACAAAGTTGCATGTTTTGAAAATATTTTGGGGTTTTCACAACTTCAATGTTTATTAAATAATTAACTTCTGTTTGTAATCTAGAAATCAAATAAGAAAAAAAAAAAAAAAAAAGGACTTGCCGCACAGTTTGTAGCATATTTATCCTCTACTTTTGTGTAATTCTTTGAGCTTATCAATAAAATTTGTTTTAGTTAAAAAAAAAAAGTCATCTTTCTGATGATAGCCGTCGCCGCCACGTGAGATCTTCTTCTGAATGACCGTCGCTACTGGGACCCACCACCATCTTCTTCACTGTTGATTCTCTCCCACGCTGCCTCATTCTCTCTCCCGGAACCACCTCCACCACAATCAGCACACTGCCAAAGTAATCGCCACCACCACCACCGAAGCTTACCATTAGCACCGCAACCACCCTTGTTTTAGTAATCATCACCACCATCTCCTTCCACTAACACCTTTTCCAGATTGCGATCTTCATCCTCAGATTGAGATCTATTCTTCATCTCGTAAATTTAGCTAAGACCAGCCGAGCTGAGCTGAGCCAAACTGAGCTGCGCCAACATAGCCAGCCAGTCGAGCGAGCACAAGCAGTCAAGCCAGTAGCTGACTCAAGCCGAGCCACACTAAACACCCAAACCGCGCAAAAAATGCCAGCCAAGCCAAGAAAAAAAGATAAAAAGTTGACTGTTTGTTGAGTATCCATTGTCCATTTTAAAACTATGATGGATGCACAAATGGACCATGTGGGAATGAATACAAATGTTTCTACATCCCAATGCATGTTAAGAAATACGATTCGAAGACTGTAAATGACATCGACTGGCTGAGAGATACGATCAAGGTTGATATAGGTTTATTTTCATCTCTTGACAATACTTTGAAGAGGATGAACAAATGAATTTGTGGTGATTGTTTCGGTATCCATGCATCGACCATTAAATGTAAACACTCGAATAGTGCAGTCATCTAAGAACCTGCGCGAAAGGAAACCGATGAGTTAGAGTGCAATTGTAGGTATTCCACGACCACAGCTTGTGCATGTTGATAATCTACCCCGCACTTGCAGCAGGAAGAGACACTGGTATCGATACTCATCTCTCTATTGTTGCACCTTCTTTACATAAGAAATTACTCTATCGTATTTTCCTATAGACCTTTCTGCACAGTGAAAAGTATATCACGTCATTGCTGATTAGCATTTTTCATGTGCATTAAAGTCAGTCTTATATGAGGTTCCTGCAGATCCCATGTCGATAGGGCCATGGGTTAGATTGCTCTTGCTTCCTCATTATACATTGTGAGTATTCCATCCACAGAATTGCCAAAACGTCGATATGGTACTCGAAAATTTATCCAGCAGCATCAGATTTTGCAAGACCTATCTATTTGGAATGAGCCTAAGGGTATATTTCGTCTGATTGAGAGGGTCATACACATAGGATTCACATTATATATTCACACTTGCATGGGAGAAGCATTTTCTCACCCATTGTCTATTAATCCTACATGACATATAATTTTCTAGTAATCCACGGTTGCATTGGAGAGGCTCTAAGATTTTGTGCTTTTAATTGGTGTTTTTAAACCATTGGAATCATTTAACAAAAATGAAAATAAAAACGATTGGAATCATTACTGATTATATTTTCTAATAATGTGGGACACCATGATCATCGTGGTAGCTAGGCTCTCTATAATTTGATATAGAGACATGATTCCAAAGACCAAACTCGAGATGCCCCCACAAAAAGTATTAGGGAGGGTATGTTTGATAACTGTGCCACCCCTTAAAACATAGGAAAATTAAGATTTTTCCTGAGTTATTTTTTTGTTCCCGCGTTTGATAAAAATATTTTTCTAACATTTTTTATTTTGTGTTTTCTCGATCAGTGCGTCATTTTCCCGCAATATCGGGAAAATTATTATTCACCTTTTTTATGGAAAGTTTATTTTCCTGCATTTGGACCCGAAATTTTTCAGGGTATAAAAACAAAAAACAAAACCCTAAACCCTAAACAAAAAACAAATTTTTCAGAGAGAGAGAGAGAGAGAGAGAGAGAGAGAGAGAGAGAGAGAACCACCTACCATCCAGAAAGCAAGTTGGAGAAAGAGGGTCCACCTACCATCGAGCCAGTTGAAGAGGTTAACATAGGGTACAAAGATGAGCCTAGAACCACTTTCATTGGTACGTCGATGGGAGCTAAAGACAGGGCAGAATTGATCAAGTGTTCGCTTGGTCATTTCAAGAGGTGTCTGGGATCGACCCAAACATTGCATGCCATAAGCTGAACGTTAGACCAGAGTCCACGCCTATTCAGCAGAGGCCGAGAAGAATGGCTCCTGAAAGGTTGGCTGTTGTGAATGAAGAGGCGAAAAAACTGAAAGATGGTGGTTTTATCAAAGAAATTAGGCTACCAGCATGGGTGGCCAACATAGTTGCAGTTCCAATGAAAAATGGGAAAATTCGGGTATGTATCAACTTCACAAATTTGAATGATACAATCAGATACTCCTACATCCAGACGATCAGGACAAGACAACCTTCATTACATAACAAGGCCTCTATTGCTACACTGTCATGCCTTTTGGCCTCAAAAATGCAGGGGCCACGTAATAGCGGGTGGTCACTTCCAAGAGCTATTGAGCAAGACCTTGGAGGTGTATATCGATGACATGTTGGTCAAGAGTCTCAGAAAGGATAGCCATCTCAAAGATCTTGAAGAAATATTCAGCATCCTCATAAAGTACAAGATGAAGTTGAGCCCTGCAAAGTGCACTATTGCAGTTACTCCAGGAAAGTTCCTTAGCTATTTGGTGACAAAGAGAGACATTGAGGCAAATCCTGACAAAATCAGAGCCCTTGTGGAAATGCCCTCTCCCAAAAGCATAAAGGACGTTCAAAACTCACAAGAAGGATCACTGCCCTAACAGGCCGGTTCATTTCCAGGTCCTCAGACAGGTGTGGCCCTTGTTCAAACTGTTGAAGAAGAATCATACTTTCTAGTGGCTAGAAGAAGTAACTGAGATCTCCCTCTCGAAGCCCACTAATGGGGAGGCCCTAGGCTTATACTTATCAACCTCCGACAATGCAATCAGTGTCGTCCTGATCAGGGTCGAGAACAAGATCGAGCGTCCAGTCTACTTTATCAGCCGAACGTTGTTGGACGCTGAAACAAGGTACCCCAGGATTGAAAGGGTAGCCTTGGCACTGGTCTTTTCTTCAAGAGAGCTCAGTGGCCGAGGACACCCGAGCGACCGAGGACACTAGCGAATGACTTGGGACCTGACAAGGCTCACCTTAAAGAGGTCCCAAACACACAAAGGACAACTCTCGTGCAATGTCCGCACTCTTGGATGGCTGGCTCGCAGGATCAATGTTTACATACACGGGTGCTAGGTTGAGCAGCTGCCAAGTAACATCCGTGCAAACTCTCAACAGGAACATGCCACGTGGACATGGAAGTCATTCCCAGAATATTCCAACATATGTTTTACATGTTTCTGCACGTGTTTAACATGTTTACTTGCAGGAAAAGTATGAATGCAAATGGATGTTGTCAAAGGCCAAATATGGAAGATTCTACTCATCCAGAAATGGCAGTTAGCCAGAATCATGTAGTGATTGAAGGGCTAATTGTCAACCACATGTGCTACCTTACCCCCACTATAAATACGATGTAATGTACACAACACAGGTACACTTCTCTAAGCCCTACACCCCCACTTAAGCTATTTCAAGGCTTTCAGCTCCCTCACTGACTTAAGCGTCGGAGCGGCTATGGCCACCCTGGTCCCCCTTCACACTTTACTCTATCTTATTTTGCAGGTGTATAGAGGCAATCTTGTCAGAGTCCTTGTAACCTTGTTAGACAGAGGCGGAGCTAAGTGTAAGCTAATTGGGGCACGTGCCCAGTGGCGGAGCTACATGGTAGCTAACTGGGGCACGTGCCCCAGTTGATTTTTTTTTTGAGAAAAATCTACAATTTTTTTTTCTAACGTTACAATGGTTCATCTGCAATTCCTGAAATTCTGAACTGCAACAACAGTTTTTGTTGAGTCTTTTAAATTATTATTTAATAAAATAACTCAAAGCCCAATAGTTATATTTCTTTATCATAGGCTTGGGTAATAAACTTGGTTAAGAAACCTATATAGTATTATTGTTATGATCTACTAACATGTTGTACTGTCTTGAACTAAAAGAAAGTTTGGGATCTTTTTCCCATTTACATGGAGTAAGTTGTCTCTCTCTTAAATTGTTCTAATTCTAGTTACATTTTTATTTTTTTCATAAAAAGCTCTTAATTTGTCTTGGGTGTTATTTTGTTTTAATTGATTTATTTTGGTATTTCTTGCGACGATATATTACATCCTCATTTATTTATAAAATCACTAATCGTTATCACTCTCAACTCTTTAACAATCCAATTGTAAAAATGGGAGACAGGCGAAAAAATGTTTATTTAGTTATTTATAAAAAAAATAATATTTTTTATGCTATTGACAATAGGTAATCATGAGACATTTTCAAATTATAGGTAAGGAGAATGGGACTAATGGTAGAGATCTTAAAAAACCATTTATAAATATAGATGAATATGGTTACAAAGGATCAAATGTACTGTGGTATATGGTTTTTCTTGCTTTTCATTGAGTATCGTTGGTTTATTTATTTATTTTGAAGAAAATTATTTGCTCGTGTAATTTGTCAAAAGTGCCCCAGGTAAACTAAATTCTTGGCTCCGCCACTGCACGTGCCCCAGGTGATTTCCTCAAAAAATCTTATATAAAAACATTTTACTAACCTTTAGTCAATGACCAATGTGAATTGTGAAGCTATAAATTAGCTAGGTAAACGCCCAATTGTTATTTTTCTCTACGCATGGGCCTGAATGAAGAGTCTGCCTATATATTATTGTCTTGGGTTGGGCTGTCTTGAACCAAAAGATAGTTTGGGGACCTTTAAATTAATAGTTTATCTTTGCTCTTTCAATAATTATTAGTTATTTCATTTAATAGTTAAATTAAAAATTTCTCAGCTCTTTCTTATGCCAGTTGGGGCCAGTAATATCTCTCTATTTTTTTAATAATTTAATTTATTATTTCAAGTTTAGTTATTTATATTTTTGAAAACCCCTAATTTATATTTTGTTCTAATTTAGGTTTTTCGTGATGATATATAGTCACTTCCTCATTTATTCATCAAATTACTAATCATCTTTACTCTTCAAATCTTCAACAGTTCAATTGTCGAAATAGGAGACAAGCTCCATAATACTTGTTTAATTACATATAAGAAAATAATGCTTTTGATGCTATTGACAATGAGCAATTACGAGATATTTTTAAAATATGGATAAAGAGAATGGACTAACCGGTACATATCTTAAACAATAAATTACAAATATATCAATAGGGTTGTAATAAAAAAACACAAAATGTTTTGTGTTTATTTAACTATTTTTGTTTGTTAGTGTATACTTGTTTTTCTATTTCATCCGGAAGTATAGGTCAAATCCAGTTATTCTTCTACTTCATAGTTATCTTAGCTTTTTTGGTACTAGCTTGTATAACTTGTTAGAGTGCCCCAGGTAAGCTAAATTCCTGGCTCCCCCACTGTTGTCAGCTCCCAACAACCTCAACAAAGTCCGTCCGAGAGCTCCCAACAACCTCAACAAAGTCCTCCGAGAGCTCCCAACAACCTCAACAAAGTCCGTCCGACACAATCAGGTCCTGTTTGGCAAAGGTTGGAGATTTGTGGAACCTGCACCCACAACATCCTTTCATGGTAGTCCAAAATAACAGTGGGGAAGCTAAGGTATGAACATTGATCATGTGATTGATTGTAGTAGTCAAAATATTATATATATTGTTTATCTCATAATAATGCTTGGAAATTATAGATGAAGACGATGAACAGCTAGATGTTGAAGCGTAAATATAGAAGTGAAGTATATGTTTCTGTTGTCAAGCTCTTAAAGAAGTAAATGAGCATAATCCAACTGGTAGGTATAAGGTATCTTGTTTGGTCTTGTGGGATTACAAGAAAATAAAAAAATAAAATAAAATAAAAAAAAAAAAACGATCTTGAAAGAAGCTATCGACATATTACTGAAGATGAAGATGGTGTCTTCTTAGGTGCTGATAGAAATGCAAGTTTGTTGATTTATGTATTATGGTTTTTATTATTTTGGTTAATCGATCGATCAGGACAACGAACTGTGAACTGGTATGATGGTCTAAAATTTATTTATATAAAGGTTTTTTTTTTTTGCTAGGTAAGTTTAATTGTATAAATATGCAAATGTACAAAAGGTATACTGAGGCAATCTTGTCAGAGTCCTTGCAACCTTGTCAAAGTCCTCTGACAGCTCCCGACAACCTCAACAGAGTCCCGTCCGGCACAATCAGGTCCCTTTTGGCAGAGGTTGGAGATTTGTGGAACCTGCTCCCACAACATCCTTTCATGGTAGTCGAAAATAACAGTGGGGAAGCTAAGGTATGAACATTGATAATGTGATTGATTGTAGTAGTCAAAATATTATATATATTGTTTTTCTTATAATAATGCTTGGATATGCAGGAAATTATAGATGAAGACGATGAACAGCTAGATGTTGAAGCGTAAATATGGAAGTGAAGTATATGTTCTTGTTGTCAAGCTCTTAAGGAAGTAAATGAGCATAATCCAAGTGGTAGGTATAAGGTATCTTGTTTGTGTCTTGTGGGATTACAAGAAAATAAAAAACAACGACCTTGAAAGAAGCTATCGACATATTACTGAAGATGAAGATGGTATCTTCTTAGGTGCTGATAGAAATGCAAGTTTGTTGAAAGTTTGTTGATTTATGTATTATGGTTTTTATTATTTTGGTTAATCGATCGATCAGAACAACGAACTGTGAACTGGTATTATGGTCTAAAATTTATTTATATAAAGGTTTTTTTTTTCCTAGGTAAGTTTAATTGTATAAATATGCAAATGTACAAAAGGTATACAGGGATAAAGTGGGTGGTAACATATCTACCCCTCGCCAATTTGCATCATAAAATTCGTCTAAATCCTATAATAAACACTGTCAGGATTTTCACATCTTGTTAGCAAGGCAGGCCTTCCCTCCATATTGTGGACAACATCACCATAGCTGCCATGGTATTTTGTTGTAAACAAAGGCTTTACCCCAACCTCTGTCTACTGCCACCTCCAGAGCTGTTACAATTGCATGACTTTCTACCTGAAAGGAATCCATCCATCACTCCCTAGATTTTTGCAAACTGCTAATTTAACATTACATCCATTGTCCCTGAAAATAATTCCCAAAGGCCAAACCAGCTGTTGAACTTGTGGAAGCTCCATCAGTAGTGTTAGCCTTGATAACATAGACAGAGGGAGGATACCACCTGCATTCTCTGACCATATGTACTGAATATCTTGCTCTTAAGTTCCAAGATGAAAGAATGTCTTCTTCCAAGGCGTTGCTATAGCAGTTAGCTTTTGACAGGTTTAATGAACTCTGACAGGTTTCTATCCTTTGGACTTTCGTTGCTCCTAATATAGAGTCAATGGATCTGGCCCAAAATGGGTTTTAGGCCCAACTATGCTCCTCTCTTTCTCTCTTCTTCTTCTCATCTGGTTCATTGTCTTCTTCAAAACTATCTCTCTCTCTCTCTCTCTCTCTCTCAATTACAACTTCTGGTGATAAACTAGTAATACCCATCACCCCATCAGGTATGAATTTCTTTCTTTCTTTCCTTACAGTTTGATTTAACAATTTTTTGATTTTGTTTTTGTTGCAAAAAAAAATATAAATTCAAGAAAATGGTGTATGTTTGATATTGGGATTTACAATTATATGATATAGGAATAGGAGTTTATACATATTAATATTAACAACATCAGTGATTAAAGATTTATACCTGGCATTCTAGGGGGTTGGGCGGTCGCTTGATTGAATTTGCCAACTATGGTTAATGCAATTTATTTCTGTGACCTTGTTGTTTAAGATATCTGAATATTTGATAAATTGTTTTTCTTTACTGCCTTAAAAGTGGTTATGAGTGTAGGGGACCCTGAAAAACATTTTTGTTATATGTTTAGGACTAATGGACTGCCAGACCCTCTTCAATGATAAAGGTATGGTCATGTTGATTTGGCCAATTTTGTTTTAGTCGGTTGATGCCCCTGACAACAAAAGCGCATTATCAGACAACCATTTTCTGTATTTGTTTTTCAGCAGGTGAGAACAATATTTTGAGTGTACGCACAAATCGTTCTCTGTACAAGTAGAATATAAGTATGAATATAAGTTTTCTAATCTGCAGATATTTCCAATGCGACCCTTCATAATCTATTGGCCTTTTGAAGAGTTATCTCCAACTAGGGGTGGCAGTTTTGACATGGGATCCAGAAACACGACCTGAACACGACCTGCTATCAACGTGTGTTGGGTTAACCATTTATCCGGTCCGTGTCACAAATAGGTTGACCTGTTTGACCCGCTAAACAAATGGGTCGTGTCGTGTAAACCCGGCCGTGTCATGTTCGTGTATTGTTTCACCCACTAAAGAAATTGGATACGAAGATCAACAGCAGCAAAAGCTCTCTCTCCTTCTTCATTTCAATCATCTTCTTCTTTCATTTGAACTTGCAAACCATGGGAAGTAGAGGCATAACTTCGTCATGAACTTCAAGAACTTGAGCATTAAACCATTTCTTTCTTTGTTAATTTCTTCTTACCCCAACCTTTTATTCTTCTTCTAATTTTGAAAATTTTATCTTCCATTAAACCATAAACTCCCATCACTAAAATCTCCACCAACAAGCTGTCTCCTTAAACAAATCAACAAACCATCAACCCCAACAGCTGAAACTTCAACAAGCTTTGAAGAAACACAAATCAATTGAATCTTCACTGATTCAAGAACCTTTGGGTACAATTCAAATACAATTTTTAAAACTAAACTAACAAATAATCCTTACGCATCAGTTATAATGGCATGTAAATGAGTAATATGGATTTTGGTGAACTGGGTTGTGTTAAAAGACCAAAAAGTATAGCTTGATTGAGCTTTAAGTATTCTGATGGTGATGGTATTGTTAATGGAAATGGGGGTTTTAGTTGAGGTTTAAGTAGTTCAAAAGCTTCTTTTAGTAAATCTTCGAATTGGTTTTCAGCATCGTGAGTATTAATTTGAAGAAGCTTCAAAGACATATTTCAGAGAAAGAGAGAGAGAAACAATTGGTTTGAGAAACAGCTGAGAGAGAAGAGGAGAGAGAGAGAGGCGTGTCAACCGTGTTTGGTCGTGTAACCCAATAAGTAAACAGGGTCGTATTCGGGTTAACACGTTTTAGAACAGGGTCATAAAAGGGTTGACCTGTTTTGACCCACAACACGGTACCGACCCGACACGACCCATTTGCCACCCCTATCTCCAACAAAATACATACTATAAAGTGGGATTTATGCTGTAATAAGATGCTGAACTGAAAACTTTTGTTGTTGTTTACATACTTTTCCCTCCCCCATTTGAGGTCTGTATTAACTTAATATCGCGATTGGATAGCCACAACAATCCTCTATATATTTATTTTTGTTACCTTGATAGCACACCACTGAATAGTTTGTATTTTTAGTTTTTCAACTTTTATTAGTACTTAACACTTATACAATATCGTCACAATGCAGGTTTTGGTGTCTACCGCAATG
Source organism: Aquilegia kansuensis (assembly GCA_020826895.1). Classification (NCBI taxonomy): domain Eukaryota; kingdom Viridiplantae; phylum Streptophyta; class Magnoliopsida; order Ranunculales; family Ranunculaceae; genus Aquilegia; species Aquilegia kansuensis. Next base: position 37,989,074 of record CM037004.1, on the reverse strand, counting down.
AATGTTGAAACAGCCATGGATCATAATCCTCAGAAGGTCAATATAGCTGCAGCTACTACTGCTAAGATTCAGCGTTCAGCTTCTGAGTTTAGAAGATGGGGCAGGAAAAATCCATTTCTACGATATGGCCTTCCATTTATCTCAATCACCGTATTTGGAGCAGTTGGCATGGCTCAAATATTGCAAGGAAGGTTAGTGAAATTTCATGTATAAATTCAAATTTGTACGAGAATGTTTTTCTCACTGTCCTTTTTGCGTACCATATTCCACATCACTCCTAAGGTAGTTACATGTAGCCTCAAAAATCTGAATAAAAATCTCAAGGACAACATTCTTTTTTTGGGTTCCAGTATTACCCTTTGATAACAAAAAATCAAACCAATAAAGAGAGAATTTCTGTTGTCTCCAATGGACAGGAGACCTAATACCTAAAACCACTTCCACTCTATTAAACTCTAAATGAAGAGAATAGAAAGGAAATCATAAATTGTTTTCAAAACCTACTTTTCCGGGTTTCTTTTTTAGTTATCTTATGTTGCGTTTCAATTTACAGTTTTTGCTCTTCACCCATTCGTGTTTAGTATAAGAATTTTTTTTTTTTTTCTCATGAATAAGAATTGGAAGTTTTCTGCAGGGTATTTGTTTCTACACATAGGATATGAATAAAATGCTTAGTCAACCACAACTTAAAAGACAAAACTAAATTCACTGTGGGAGCCTGATTGTAATAAAAAGTCATGAGAAACATAATCAACTTGCAACTCAGAAAGAAATCATCTCGATTTTTCTTTAGATACCATAAAGGATCTGATTTTTCCTTCTCCGCTTGGGAAGAAAGAAGGAAACTGGAAGGAGATCTCGTATCTGCGTATCTGGTGCTTTTTTTATTCTTTAACTTAGTTCAATATTAATTAATAATGATAGATCAGTAACCTAAGAAAATAGTTGTTATCCAGCCATCGTTTTCCAGATTTTGGGGGCCAACTGTTTCTGTCTTAGTAGGGTGAAAAGCAAGGTGAGTAAAAGTGCGGTGAGAAACAAAATTTTCAAGTTGTCATGTTAAATAAATTTACTGTATGTTGATGTGGTAATGAACCATCAAATATGGTTTGAAGGGAGATAAACTGGACTTTGTAGGGACTCAAATTGAAATCAATGGATCTTTCTATTGATCAGAGAAAGCCGTTATTAATAAGTTTATGTTCTTTTGTAAGCCTTTGATGCACCAAGAAATAGCATGAAATGTTATCTAGTATTACTTAATTTTTAAGGAGAAGATCTCACCACTTTTATGTGGGATTATCTGCCAGAATCCTGTCTTATAAACCGTGCCTATGCGTTATTGGAAAGTAACAGTGTCACTCAAAAATTTTTATATCACTTTTTTGGGCAACTTTTTATCGGCGAACCGCGAACGTTGTTATTCTATGACCTAGATTTTGGTTGTCACACTTGATTTTAGATTAAATTTTAATGCGCTCTCACTCTCTCTCTCCCCTACTTTTTGATGTCTGGAAATTTGGACCACAGTAAAGAAGTGTTAAAGGTGAAAGATGACCAAGCGTGGGAGATTATTGAGACGAAAAAGGCGCTGTCAAGAACAGGACCTGTGGAGTACAAGCCAAAGAAGATTTCATTGGAGGAAGAGCTCAAGGTGATATTCTCAGTTTATATCCCTAAGATCGAGTTTAGTAGGAAATCACAACTAACCACTCCTGGTTCTTTACAGGCTTTGCAAGATAAAGTTGATATCAACAACTACGAGTTCAAAAGAATTCCCAAACCAAACGAAGGCAGATCAAACACAAATTAGGCTCTATGGAATATCTTATGTACTTGTACCTGGTATGACATGTACAATAATAATGAGTTAGAGCTAGATAATTCTCATTGTAATGACAGTTAATTTTACGAAAGCTTCCTTCAAATATATTCAGCATCGGTTTTGTTTTTGCTTTTTTGTGCAAAAGAAAGTAGAGAATGTATAGCCCAGTTTGTTGTTTTTTTTTTTTTGGTGCATTAGTGATGCAATCAAACCTTTCTCATGTTCACGACCATCTCCTATTAGCCTTTTACAATGTATCTCTACTTTACTCCAGATCTTCTCAACTGCTTAAACCCAAATACAGTGTTCAGAAAGTTTTATTGGCAGGATACATTGAAAGCACGACAGTATTTGGCCCTCCGATTGAATTGTATTAGACCCTCGTGTATATGCCCTGATCTTGTTAAGGATGAATGTATTTAAATGGTGCTGATAAATCAAATTATGTTCTGGAGTATAGGTTTTTCATATACCAGTGCGTACAGAACTCGCTACCTTCCGCTGAGGTTTGTTTGAGATGATGATGGATTCTGTAAGTGCTCTCTTTGTCAAGAAATTTTACTTTAAAAGGGATGTGTGGCTTACTCTGAGTCTACATCATACAGTATCATTCGTTCCAGCTCCTGCCATTCTTAATGTTCTCCAGCGACTTCAGTACCAACTCTGCAGAGATTATTCAGTTGTTTGGTTTAGGCATATATGGTTTCTCTGGATTTCGAGGAACAGAATTAAAGTCTCACCATCACACCATGCCCAAGTTCAACCATTATCAGCAATCTTTGGACTCAAATCGAATGCTTAACAATATGAATTCAACCTATGCAGAACTATTAAATTCACTTCATTTCTACTATACAAAATCAGTTGAATTTAGCAACATGCAATGAGATCTTACCATAGTCTGCCAAAATAAAATTTGGAAGCACCATAAATTTAGCACAGTTCTCATAATGTGACAAATGCCGATAAAATATAGAAACTTATGAGAATTTTTAAATATTTAATTTATGAGATTTTCTACATAAATAAAGATTTGGTTCCAGATTTGGCATTCACCAATATAATTCTTATATAAACCCTTGGTCAGAGCTGTGCTATCTCATCATCTTTCACAATAATCTACCCTAGTAAATAAAATGGAAAAGATTGCCATGTTCACCAGACGTTTTTTACTTTCATTGCTTCTTATTTGCCTCCTTGTCACTGCACCAATTTCAGGTTATCTCTCTACCTTTATACAAATTGATTATATAATATTTTTGTACGCTTTTAACTCAATAAATAGATGAGTTGTTACTTGTTAGCGTAATATAATATTTTCGCTAAATTAACTTAATAGTAGACCTCTGGGTTTGAGGGTTTGCAACAATGGTCTAATCTTATAATCTTTTGCAGCTGATGTGAGGCCAAACACCAATGATGTATGTATCGATGCAAGTTGCTCTTCTGCGGAGCAGTGCAACAAAAATTGTCAGGCACAAAAGTTTACAAGTGGAAGTTGCAATGTGAACAAGGGGCTCTGTTACTGCCATAAGGCTTGATCCGAAAAAACATTTATGTTTGCTAAATTATTAGTTGCTATTGAAATTATATAAATAAAATATGTTTTAATTTTGGTATTCTTTATTCATTGTTAATACTCCATATATTTTGAAATGGGTCGAAACTACATGCAATCTCTATGCCATATACCCTTGGAAAGCTGCGAATGTCTTCTTTCCAACCCAGAAAACAGATCGACATTTCTTTCAATGAGCAGAAAGATATGGCCATTCTAACATAGGCTATCCAAATGAATATACCGAAAAACTGAACAACACAGCTACTCTTGAGCATAATGGCTGGTTCTATGGTTGAAACATAGGTTTTGAATTCTGATATATTTGAAAGTATCGATCAAGCTATTTTCTTTTCTAATAGGGATTGTCCTATTGATTTAAACTCTAGAGATAGCATTGTCGAAAAATAGGTTAGTGTATCCGAAAACGTGTACAGCGATAACAAAATAATTAAAGAAGCAGAGGAGAAAGTTGAGGAATGCAGACAATTTCCTGCATTTTTCACATACTTGGAGCAACTATATATAATCATTAATCTGGCCGAAGCAATGAAACAAACAATTTTAACTCATTTGGTTGCTGAAGTGATGTTAGTCTTTGCCAGAAAGTACTAAGATGCTAGTCGAAGTTTCTCTGTCCGAAACAGTATTACCATTTAACTGGATAAATATTGGTTTACCCTCAAGCAGCAATTCACCCATTCAGTATACTCTAAAGTGATCGTGGATGATAAGAGTAGTAGAAGATATATACCATAATTTAAAATGTCGATTTCGAGCGAAATTTCGAATCCTGGAATTCTGGAAAACGGTATATGCTATATGCCGAGATTAATCTCGACGCTAGAAAAGAATTTGGAATCTAAGTATTCGTGAATATTCGCGGATATTTATATATCTGATTTCTCAAAAAACCGGCATTACTTGTGGGATATCTACGGATATCCTCGATATTTTAAACTATGGAAGATACTAATAAACAACTGCATACAAAGAAGTTTCTATTTTGGTCTCCGCAGATTTTTAACCAAGGATGTAATTTTCTTTTCTATTTTGGAAAACAAGCGTGGTTGTTGCAGTTGCAGGGATGTAACACCCCGGGTCGGCAAGTGGTTTGCCGAGGGGGTGGGTCCTACGACACGTAAGAGAAATGTCTTGACATTGGAATATTGGTATAGATCCGTCATATATAATCACAGAGGCCTTTTGGGCTCACTTGGCTCCAGAGTTCAAAAGAACTCCGGAGTTAAGCGTGCTCGGGTGGGAGTAGTCTCAGGATGGGTGACCTCTTAGGAAGCAAACTGCTGCCCATAAAACCCCACACTGTTTGACATCCGCAGTGGCTAAGTGGGAAAATCTTAATGCTCTACATCAACTTCAGTTGAGTGAGCAATCTTAATGCTCTACATCTTAATGCTTTACATCAACTTCAGCTGAGTGAGCAACCTTAAATCTTAATGCTCTACATCAACTTCAGCTGAGTAGGGGTTTCTCTGGATTTCGAGGAATAGAATTAAATTCCAGCCATTATCAGCAATCATTGGACTCAAAACCAATGGTATAACAGAGCGTACATTTACTAAAGTAAATGTGTTTATTTTCCAGTAATAGCAGTAATTACTCAATCTCTTCCCTTTTTCACTCTTGTTCGCACGTCAAGATTACACCATTGATTCATTGTGAAAAGTACATTTGAATCACATTATGATTGTTCTGTCCCCCTATGGCCCTATCTTATTTTTATATATCGTACTTATTGTTCAGCAAAAACAAGGAGGTAGCATTTGATAGTGAGAATGGGTCTATGTTAAAGTCAATGAGCCACCAAAGGAACACCATTAGCCATCCACCTACAACCACCTCTCTACCCTCATAAATTGATGAAGGCTATAGCAAACCTCAATGAAGACTTTAAGCCAAAGACTTATGACTTTAGTGTGTGTATACTGTCTATAAATAGATACTTTGATCTCTGTAAATTATTCAAGCAATCAATTCAATTGTTTCTTGTGTCATTCATATGTTCTAGTATATTCATTCATTCATTAAGTTCATCATGGTATCACAGCCATAAGTCTAACGACAATACAATCATCAAAACCATTAAGCTCTTTCTTCCTTGTTTTTTTTTTTTTTTTTCTTCATTAATTCTCTCTCACTTTCTTTCATTTTCAATGGAAGGCAGTAGCTCTACCTCTGGTGTCATGGTACCCAGTATTTCCGGTTTCATGTCTATTAAACTTGACAAAACCAATTACCAACTTTGGCTTGCTCAGATGAGACCCATCTTGAAAAGCAAAGATTTAATGGGATTTGTTGATGGAACAAATCCATGTCCACCCGAATTCAAATATGATGTTAATGGTAAAATTACCACAGAAGTTGATCCTGCCTATTTTTCATGGCATCAAAGAGATCAAATGATTTTGAGTTGGATTAATAATTCACTCACTCCTCCAGTGTTGTCCACGGTGGCTCACTTTACTTTATCGTATGATACATGGCTCTCACTCGAGAAGCGGTATGCTTCTCAATCACAAAATCGTATTTTGCAATTAAGAAACGATTTGTTTACTACCAAAGGAGAAGGTCTTTCCATTTCTGATTTTGTTGACAAGATTAATCATATTGTTGATAATCTTGCACTAGCTGGCAAACCAGTTGATGAGGATGATCTTGTTACTATTATCATGAATAATGTCGGTCCAACCTACGAAGCCACTGTTAGTTCTGCACAAGCATGTGACAGTCCTATATCCTATGATGATCTTGTGGCATTACTCCATAGTGCTGAAATGCGCTTTAAAGCCCAGAATACTCCTGCGCTTGAGACCACTCCAACAGCAATGTATGCACCCAAGTCTCATCAAAACAATTCTCGCTGACGAGGAATGAACAACCGTGGTTATCCTATGCAAGGTAGAGGCCAATCTGGTACTCGTCGGCCTCCAAACTCGAGCTTCTCTTCCTCCCAAGGGTCTTCCAATGCTAGCTCAAACAGTAACAATAATGCTCGGTCCATTTGTCAAATTTGTTCTCGAGCAGGACATATTGCAATTGATTGTTATCAACGCATGAATCAAGCTTATGAAAGCCGTATTCCAACTCAAAAGCTCACTGTTATGGCTGCTGCAACATCTCTGAGCAACACTTCCTCGACATGGATTTCTGACAGTGGTGCCTCAAATCATATTACTCCAGACCTTGCTAACTTAGCAATTCACAACGAATATCAAGGGAAAGATCAAGTAGCTGTGGGTAATGGTGCATGTTTGAATATTGCCCAACATATTGGTTCTACTAAAATATCTCATGGTGCCTCATCATTTCATATGAACAATATTTTACATTGTCCATCTGTTGCTACTTATCTTTTTTCTGTTCATCAATTTACCCTAGATAATAACTGTTATTTCATTTTCTTCTCTGATTGTTTTTATGTGAAGGATCTAAAGACGGGGAGGACGCTTTTCTGCGGGTAGAGTGAAAATGGTCTCTATCCATTTAGTATCCACAACCAGATTTCTACAAAGTCGGGTCGGCCTTTTGCTTTTGTTGGTGTCCGTGTTGGTGCTCAAGTTTGGCATTCAAGGCTAGGTCTTGTTTGGCATTCAAGGCGCTTCCAACACCTTTTTGCGTCCTGTTTCAAATAAATGTCTTCCTATGCAGGGATCCAGTTCACTTCTTTTTTACCAATCATGTCCTTTAGGCAAGAGTACAAAATTGTCTTTTAAATTGTCAAATTCCATGCCTACTACTCCATTAGACTTGGTGCATTCAAATGTCTGGTGTTTTCCCACTGTTTCTGTTAAGGGATCAAAATATTATGTTTTATTTGTGGATGATTTTTCTCAATATTTTTGGATTTTTTCTATGCAATTTAAACATGAAGTGTTTGATATCTTTGTTCGATTTAAATTGCATGTTGAAAATCTTTTCTCGACCAAAATCAAAGTCTTTCAATCCGATGGGGGAGGTGAATACACCAAACGTCAATTCCAGCAATTTTTAGCTAACCAAGGAATTAGTTTTCATTCTTCTTGTCCCCACCATCCTGAGCAAAATGGGTTGGCTGAACGGAAACATCGGCATATTGTTGAAACTGGTCTTACTCTTTTGGCTCATGCTCATATGCCAATTACATATTGGGTTGATGCCTTCAATACCGCATTGTATTTAATTAATAGGTTACCAACTCTTGTTTTAAATTTCACCACTCCATATGAAAATTTGTTTCATAAAACCCCAACATATGATACTCTTCAGGTTTTTGGTTGTGCATGTTTTCCTTATTTAAAACCATATAACACTAATAAATTGCAATTTTGGTCAAAGCGGTGTGTGTTTTTGGGTTATTCACTTAATCACCAAGGTTATCGTTGTCTAGATCAGGCTACCGGTCGTGTCTATTTGTCCCGTCATGTAGTCTTTGATGAGGGTTCTTTTCCTTTTCAAGAAAAAACTAACACAAACTCTGCAGCGGCGTTCTCCCCAGATTCCTTTGCGACACATATGATTGAATTGGTTGCACCGGCTACTTCCCCTATATATTCCCACTCCTAATACCTCACTTCAAGCCAATATTCCTTCACCAACCATTTCTACTGACTCCCAATCTTCTACCACCATGGAACCCACTTCACTTATCTCTCATGTTGAGACACCTTTGTCCCAAGACCATGAACCAAGAAATGTGGCAACAGCTGTATCTGATCCCATGGTTACTAGGAGTAAGGCTGGAGTTTGCAAGCCAAATCCGAAATATGCAATGCATGTGACGTATGATTCCTATGTTGAACCAACTTGTTTTAGTCAAGTAGTCATGCATGCTGAATGGAGAAATGTTATGGGTGCCGAATTCAATGCTTTGCAACGAAATGGTACTTGGTCATTAGTACCCTCTCGCCAAATATGAACATATTACCAAACAAATGGGTGTTTAAAATCAAAAGACGTTCTGATGGCTCTATAGAACGATATAAGGCCTGGCTGGTTGCAAACGGCTTTCATCAACAACTAGGCCTTGATTATACAGAAACATTCAGTCCAGTTGTAAAACATTCTACTATTCGCGTGGTTATTGCTTTGGTTGTTCATCACAAATGGCCTATTCGCCAATTAGATGTACAAAATGCATTTCTCCATAGCATCTTATCTGAGGAGGTATATATACGTCAACCTACTGGGTTCAGTGATCCGAATTACCCTCATTATGTTTGCAAGCTTCTCAAGTCACTATATGGGTTAAAATAAGCCCCTCGGGCTTGGTCCAAGCGATTTTCTGATTACATAGAAGAGCTTGGTTTTCAAGAATCAAAGGCGGATTATTCATTATTCACGTTTCGTAAAGGAAGTGTGATCATTATTTTGCTTATTTATGTTGATGACATTTTAATTACTGGTAATAATCCGTCTTCTATTTCACAGCTCATTTTCAATCTAAGTACCTTATTTTCTATGAAAGATTTGGGTTCTCTTCACTTTTTCCTTGGCATAGAGGCAGTGTATACTTCTCGTGGCTTGTACCTGACACAAAGTAAATATATCTGGGATATACTACAGCGTACAAAATTTCAGGATGCTAAACCAATCTCTTCTCCAGTTTGGAACTGGTAAGAAATTGAGTTTGTATGATGGCGAATCTCTTGGCGATCCAACTGAATTTCGGAATATAGTAGGCGCTCCCCAATATTTGACAATTACTCGTCCAGATATTGCTTTTGCAGTCAATCAAGTGTGCCAATTCATGCATCAACCAACCACAACCCATTGGAGTGCGGTCAAACGAATCCTACGTTATGTGAAAAGTACCTACGATCATGGCCTATTTTACCAACCTGGTTCTCTTCGTCTTGAAGCTTATTCAGATGCCGATTATGCTGGAAATCCTGATGATCGTCATTCCACCGGTGGCTATTGTATTTATCTTGCCTATAATCCCATTTCTTGAAGTGCTAAGAAACAAGGCACTGTATCTCGCTCTAGCACTGAAGCAGGCACTGCGGCTGAAATTTCCTGGCTTCGATCCTTGTTTAAAGATTTGGGCATCTTTCTTTCTACACCACTTATTTGGTGTGACAATATCAGCTCAATATCTTTAGCATCAAATCCGGTGTTTCATGCACGGACCAAACATTTGGAAGTAGATTATCACTATGTCCGTGATAAAGTGATTCATAAAGAACTTGATGTTCGATATCTTTGTACTGAAGACCTGGTAGCAGATGTGTTCACTAAAGGGTTGTCGTCGAGTCGTTTCCAGTTGTAGGCAAACAAGCTTATGGTGCGCTCCCACCACATTCGCTTGCGGGGGTATGATAGTGAGAATGGATCTATGTTAAAGTCAATGAGCCACCAAAGGAACAGCATCAGCTATCCACCTACAGCCACCTCTACAGCCAACACTCTACCCTCATAAATTGGTGAAGGCTATAACAGACCTTAATGAAGACTTTAAACAAAAGACTTATGACTTTAGTGCGTGTATACTGTCTATAAATAGATACTTTGATCCACAGGTGAAAAAAGCTAATTTGCCGGGCGGATATTCACGAAATATTCCGGTTTTTGGGAATTCGGATCGGTACGACATACGAAATATAAACGAAATATAAACCTCCCCATGCCGTTCGAAATTTTACGAATATTCGCGAAATATTCGGCAAGAACCGAAATTTACGAAATTTTCGATTATAAAATTAACACATTTATTTTTAATTCCCACCGAATTAGAATTTTCGATGAGGTTATCAAAAAAGGGTCTAAAACGTAGATGTTGGTCGTCAAAGGGGAAGATCAGAAGCCAGTGATTCACTTAGAGAGCGCACCCCAGAAGCGATTCGTTTCACGGGGGAGTCTCAATTTCTTTTTGCCACTCAAGATGAAGACCATACTAGATGGCAACAACCAAGAGAAGAAAAACGACCTCGACAGAAAAGACCGCATCCTAAAACGGAAACAGAATCATCTAGGGTATCTTCCCAAGGTTCATGGAACATTCCTGACCAGTTTTCTTCCCAAGGTTCGTGGAACTCCCTTATTCTCAAGGCAACATCCAACGTACCTATGTTTACCCTCATTTTTCTTATGGTAACATGTGAACCTCCCAAAGTGATGATTCCAGTGTACCATCCTACTAAACCAACCAGATTCCAGTGGTTCTTGGTTTCCTAATATAGGGAGTTGGTTGGCCCCAATAACAAGTGGGTCAGACGTGCAGTCAGCCGATACATTAATGCCGGTTCAACAATACTTGAGATTTCCTATCTTTGAATCATTTGCTCCGTATTGTATGGATCAAGATGCATATGATATACATATTGACCAATTCAGGTCGTACGAGCAAACAATGTCATGGGAATATTACTGTACTGAGTTCGTCCCCAAACGTATGCGACTCGAAGCTCATCGGTTTGACTTGGGGCGTCTATCATTCTGGGGTTAGCATGTCTTTTATTTTGATTATTAAAATAAAAGTATGGGTTGAGTTGTTATGAAGTTGTTTGTGTTTAGTTCTTATATTTGAAACAAATAAAAGTTCCATGAATATCCGCCCGATATTTACGATTTTTTCACATATGAGTAAAACTATCTTGTGTAATAGTTCCGTCTTAGCTTCCTTGTATGATTTGTCGCGTGTTTAATTTGCAATGTATGTTTTTCTTTTAATTATAAGTTTATACATTGAAACCAAAAGAAAAACACAATAATAGCAGAAAACCTCCCAATTTTTCAAATTTTTCGAGAATATTCGCGAATATTCCGTGAAAATTATTTTTGCCAAACCTCCCATATCCGACATTGGGGTCCTGATATTCGTGGAATATTTCGGTTTTTCCAATGTCGGATATTCGGATTATATCGAAATTTTCACCTATGCTTTGATCTCTGTAAATTATTCAAGCAATCAATTCAATTTTTTCTTGTGTCATTCATATGTTCTAGTATATTCATTCATTCATTAAGTTCATCAGCAGGACACTGTGATTAATGCTATATGGTTTGAACCCATTAGCAATTCATCTGAAGACAAGCTAGCAGTCAAAAGAGCTGAGCTTGATCTTTTCTTGTAAACTGGTATATAAAATTTTGCATGCATTTGCAAATATGTGCTTACACATTAAGCTATACAGCATGATAAAATGAAGCCTGTGAATATTTTCTTATTGCAGGTTATTGGACCCCCATGATATTTGGACGATATCCTATACAGAGATGCGAGAAATATTAGGATCCCGTTTGCCTAAATTTTCAAAAAGATGATCCAACAAAACTGCAAAGAGGTTTGGACTTTTTAGGGGTCAACCATTATAGTACTCTTTATGTCAGAGATTGCATTTTCTCTTCCTGTACAACTGGAAATGGGAGTTCGAAAACAGAAGGTTTCGCCTTACAACTTGGCAAAAACAATCGTGTTCCAATTGAGAACCTGTATGTATGATCAACTCAGATACCTCCTCGTCCCTCCCCTCCTTTTCTCATGCAATCAATCTTGTATATCCAACAAGTTATTGGAGCTTTACAATCATGCAGACTGCTATGGAGCATTTTTATGTGCGCCCACGAGGAATGGAAAAGACAACTACCTATTTAAAAGAGATACAATAACACACCAATGTTCGTTACAGAAAATGGTGAGACATCTTCCATGTACTTTCTATTGTTATGGATTGTACTGGTCTTATATAGATTTTTTTTTTTGGTAGGAATTGTTTCTTATATAGATTATGCTGGTGCGAGCAATCCAAATCCCATCAATCAAAAATTTGAAACCGTGTTCTACGGTTCGGTTTCCGGTTTGACCAAAATGTAACCGGTTCCGAACCATACTCACCCCTACCCATTATACCCCTCAAATTCAAATTAGTGAAGTTAGTTTTGATAACCAATTTTCGGGGGTTTAGACAAATTCATTTGAATTGGGGTATAATGGGTAGTCAAACTTTAAATGGATGGAAACTTGGGGGTTGGTTACCGGAAGGGGGTTAACGCCAAGATTGGACAACATTGGGGGGTTCACTCCAAACCCGGTCAAAACTTGGAGGGTGTTGACCAATTTTTCCTTCAGAAACCCACTAAAACTATTATTTTTAACACCCACATCTTCTGACTTGAACAATTAATATAATTCACCTACTGCATTTGATTTATGTTATTTAACTAAGATTTTGTGATTCGGGTTCTTTTATTTAAGGGAAGTGGTAAGGGTGCCATTAACCAATTAACATTTCAACAATGGATCTACAGCAACTCACAATCTTTTCCTTCACGTTGACTTTCATCATCTTCTTGCTCATGCTGGTTAAGATCAGTAAGAAATCCACACATTCCACACATTCCAGTTCCCCATTACCACCAGGCCCATTCAAGCTACCAATCATAGGACATTTACACCACCTGCTAGGAGGCTTACCTCATCACAAACTCAAAGATCTAGCTAAGATACATGGACCTATAATGTATATCAAACTTGGGGAGATTTCAGCTGTAGTTATTTCTTCCCCTGGTGTTGCTAAACAGGTGATGAAAACACATGACCTCATGTTTGTAAACAGACCATTTAACCTTGCCTCAAATATTGTGACTTATGGCAGCAAAGGTGTTATAATGTCACCTTATGGTGAATACTGGAGGCAAGTTAAGAAGATTTGTGTCTTAGAACTCTTGAGCGCGAAAAAAGTTCAATCATTTTGGTCCGTAAGGGAAGAAGAGGTATCAAATCTTGTTGGAAAAATTTCCATGATGGCTGGCTCGCAGATGAATCTGAGTGAGACGATTTTCACATTAACAAATGATATAGTTGCCCGGGCAGCCATTGGAAAGACATTCAAAGATAAAGAAGCATTCCTTTCAGAAACAAAACAATTTATAATACTCGCTTCAGGTTTTTCCATTGTTGATTTATTTCCTTCTCTTAAATTCATGGAAATGATCAGTGGAATCAAGTCGAAAATAGAGATGATACATAAGAAAATCGACAAGATGCTTGAAGACATCATTAAAGAACATAAAGAGAATACTAAGGGTGGAGTTGAAGAGGATTTTGTGGATGTACTTCTAAGGATTCAAAAGGGTAGGGAACTTGAATTCCCAATCACAATCGATAATGTCAAAGCTATCATTTTTGTAAGTATAAACAAAAAGATTTATTCAGTTCATCATATTTTAGGGACTGAATCAAACTGTCAAGTTTCAATAGACTTTTACTATAGACCATTTTTCTCTTGACACTTTTTACTAAATTTTTCTGCAGGACATGTTTATTGGAGGGACGGATACTTCCTCAACCCTGCTAGAATGGACATTTACAGAATTGCTACGAAACCCTAGAGTTATGGAAAAAGCACAAGCAGAGGTGAGACAGATCTTTAATGGGAAAAAGAAGATCGATCAAGCAGATATCGACAAGTTGAACTATTTGAGGTTAGTTATCAAAGAATCTCTAAGACTACACCCACCTGCTCCATTTCTTGTCCCAAGAGAATGTAGGGAGAGGTGTGAAGTCGAAGGGTATGAGATACCGAAGGGAAGTAAAGTCCTTGTTAATGTCTGGGGGATGGGAAGAGATCCGGAAAACTGGAAAGATCCTGAGAGCTATGAGCCAGAGAGGTTCAAAGACCAATCTATTGATTATACGGGAACTAACTTCAAATACATCCCGGTAGGAGGATGTGTCCGGGGATGTTGTTTGGAATTGCCAATTTTGAACTTCCACTTGCTCTATTAATATACCACTTCGACTGGAAGCTTGGAAATGGGGTCAAGCCAGAAGATGTTGACATGATGGAGGCCTTCGGTGGTGTCGCCAAACGAAACCAAAATTTGCATGTAATTCCTACAAGATACAGTCCATCGTAATAGGCTTAATTACTATGACCAAATAAATATTCCCCTCAAAAGATTCTTCTTGATCTCTTCTTTGGGTTGGATCTGACTTGTAAAAGTGGTTTCTGAATAAACGAAATGTTAAATTCATGCATATTTGGTCTGTGAATGTTTCTTCGTGTGTATCATTGAATTGGGTATATTAATTTTGTTTCTCAAAGTGTAAAATTGTCGATCATAGTTAATTACGAGTTAAGATATATAGAATCTTTAAAATGACACTGGAATATATTGAAGCAACACTGATCGAAGACATCTTCATCACAGAGAACTATATATTCTTCACACAAACAGGAGGTAATTAATGAACACGTACAGATATGTAATATATATATATATATGACATTGTTGCAAAAAATTAAGAACGAAAATGAATTGAAATTAACGCAAAACATGAAGAGGGTTTTCTGGACCCTTAATAGGGGCCACAACCATTTCCATCTAAATGGGGCAAAGCTACAGTAGCACAATTACATAACACTTTCAAAGGGGGATAGGATCAATGAATAGCAAAGTGACTATATCTTTGGTACGACCTTTTGTATTTGAGTATCCATCTTGTCCCACGGCGTAAAACAGCTCCATAATTTGTGGCATACTCATTACGATTCTTAGTACAGGCATAGGCACAGGGGTCGGGTTTAAACATTCTTGGTTCATGTCCTTCCATGCACTTGAAATCATTTTCTGAATATGTTTGACTGCATCCGATTCTGAAATCCCCTGATCCTTCATACAACAGGTTACGTTCGATAGCGTAGTTCCTCTTTTGTGCTCCCACTTCAAAACAACAAAATATATTTGGTGTAAACTTCTATCTGCAAGATGTAATAATTTGCTTCAATTGATGTAATAGGAAAATTTGCTTCAAATGACATACCTTGTATGTGCCAATGTCATCAAAGAGTCGAACAATCAAGTAAGAAGATCTGATAATCTTCGGCTTACTAGCAATCCAATCGTAAACTTCTTTTGTCGCAAGTTCTCCCAAGGCCATAACTCCGCAAATGAAAAAAGTATTGAGAGCCATTGTAACAAGTGAAACTGGAAGCCATTCTTCCATTGTGGGCATATGTCCCGAGAATAATATCTTGGCCTCATCCATGAGGCCTTTTACGTAATCTTGGATCTGTTGAATTTCAAAGACAATTACTAAGCAGAGAAACCAGTTAAAAAGTAAAAATGAACCATTTGAAGGAGTTATCTTCCGTGAAGGTTATCAAGGGACTGATAGATAATTTGAAGGCCAGATTGATTACTCCATGTCCTTTCATATGATAGAGCCTTCAGGCAAGATAACTCAGAGCCGTTTACATCTTGTACATGCCCCTCTAGATTCATAGATTATTGTAATTTAACCGGGAGATGTAAATGGCTGGGATTACACCAAGTCTATCATTTCATAGATTAAACATGACTCTTGTACATGCCCCTCTAGATTCCATCTGAGAGGAAGGATGATTTGTGGCTATGATAATCTTCTCTCATGAAGTTTGTCAGACCACTTTAAAACCGGTCTATTACTATGTACTATATTAAAGCAGAAAAGAGTTGATCGAGCATTTGTACTCCAATGCAAGAAAAGCACAATAAGTAGCTTCAGAAATCATATAAAAAATAAAAATGGAATGAAGAACATGCCTCCTGTTTCAAGTACTGTGCGCCATTGAATTGCCCTGTTGTGATCATCTCCTTGTTAACTGCATTAACAAAATTTACGTATTCTTGGAAGATTACTTTGATGTGCTCTGGTGATTTATTTAGAGGTTCAAAATCCCACCTGAAAAATTGGGACATGCAACTCAACTTGATAAGATTTTATACACCCCATCTGCATACACCATATATCAGGTGTGTCATATGGATTTGAGAAGCATGCATGCATGTCCATGGATGTTGAGCAATGCAAAAGAGCTAAGTTAGAAATTATCTTCTTTAACTTTTAAAATCATGTTGTTGCTCTCTGACATGAAAAAAGTTGAGAATGATATATTCACCTTTGCAATGCCTCAACCAGTGGTGACAGTTCCTCAAGATCAGCATACACGTCAAAGGCATCATCGAGAACAGTGAACAACATATTAACTTTGGTCATTAGAACTCTCCCATATGCATATTTTGGTTCAAAATAAGTTGTGGTTACCATAGCGTAACTTTCCACAATTCGCTCTCTGAACATGAATGGTACCTTCGATTTTATATCCATATTCTCCCACCACCTGTAATAAAAGCTTATATATCAGTTAGCTCCTTAGACTACTTGCACCAGAGAATATCCCTACTGTAGTAAGATTTTTTTCTTAAAAAAAATTACTTCTTGACTTCGTCTAATTCCTTTCGCTGAAATAATTGGATCCTGTTAAAATCCAGTTTTGCAAATTGAAGGAGCAATTGATTTCGATATTCATTAGCTTGGAAAGTTGAGATGTACTGCTTTGCCTCTACTCTTCCGCCGCTCTTTTGGAGAGGTATTTGTAAGGTATGTTGAACTTCTGATGCTAGCGGATAACTTAGTTGGGTTACCATGGACTCTAAATGTTTTCTTGAGAAAGCCATGGCCTCATCCATGTTATCCTCTCCATTGAAACCAAGATGCGAAGCTTGATATAGACTTAACAAGCATTGCACGTCCGATGTTAACTTTAAATGGAATGCACCTTGCTCATCTCTAAACTTGTTAAATACATCTGCATTCGATCAAACTACTTCTTGAGACTTTTCCCACAAAATGAAGAAAGTAATTAAGTACATACTCTACTAGACCATGCAGCTAGGTGAAAGTAAATTTTGTTGCATGTATATGTAGTACGAGTCACCCAACACAAGAAATTTGGGGTCCTTCATGATGAGTTGAATTAATAGAGGATAAACAAACTAAGAAAGGAACAGGAAATACCTGGCGATACATAATATCCAGCTTGTCGCAATATACGAAACCGAAGGGAAACTGCATACAAATGTACACACTCATCAACTTCCAAATCAGAAAAATAAGTTGCAGCATCATTTATCCGTTTTAGGCTGTCTGTAATCTCTTCTTCGAAATGATATGCGATGCCAAGTCGCTGAAGTTTTTCAATCAAATCCAATTCTTTAAAAAGATCATTAGCAGCTAGTGAGAACATATTCTTGACTTCCTTCTTCAACTCTTTAATCCTCCCTTCAGCAAACGTTTCGGGATCCTGCATCATGGTTTCATATATAATTTAAACTGAATGATGTGAAAAAAAAAAAATCTAATATAAATTACCGGATCAGACGAAGACAATGAGAAGTCATGATCATCCCATATACTTGGATGGAAACCTGCAGGATTAGGACGCTGATCAATAACCTTTACTTTTGGCTTTGTTGGCAAACAAGCTCTGGTTGAAATCTTCATTGTCCCATTCATGAAGTAAGATATGGATAGTTTTGATAAATATAACTTATTCCCAACAAATGAACTTTTAGGCAAAAGGTTTCTTTTGGTTGGAGAGATAGGAGTACTGAAAGAAGTAAACAATGAAGACATTGTAACTGTTCTTAAAATGTTTCCAGCAATCTGAAGTTCTTATAAGTAGAATCTGCTACATATGATTCAAGTTATATAGTGTACTAGAAATAAGAAATTTTAGATCCTTGTGTGGATATACTTTTTTTTTTTGTCTTTCCAAGAGAAAACTTTTTACTTACGGGGATTTAGGTTTTGGCCACGAAACTTATATACTAATTAGGGAATGGACACTTTGTTTTTGTTAACTTGGCTTTGGACACGAACCGGTAGCTGAACCGAACAAAATTCTAAAAATGCCAAAATACCCTCATTTAAAATACATGTGAGTAGCACAAAACAGGCTTTCTAAACTTAAAAGAGACACGTTGCGCTCATTTACTGGTTTGATTTGCTTCAAACACTCATCCAATTTAAATTGCAAATCTCGATGATTTTAAAGCAAAAAAATAAAATTAGATTTTTTTTTCATCTTCTCTAAACACCTCCATTTTCAAATTGACCTTTCATAGAGATTGAGTCGTTCCCTTGAAATTGAATCAATTACCCCACAATTCATCTATGTTGCCTTGATTTTATCTGGAGTGTGATTAAACCTTTGTTAAGCTTTATTTTATGTTGCGCCTCACGGAAACGTAATCACATAAACACTGTTGATAATCGAATAGAAAATAACACACACACGACAATTGAGAATAATAAACAATGCAAATAACAAAACACAAGAAAATTACGTGGTTCGGCGTTTGCCTACGTCCACGGAACAAAGTGAGGAGTTTTTATTAATATATAGAAGATGAAGAACAACACATGAAAACTAAGGTTTTGGTTTTCGTCACTACACAGTAATTGAATCTCACCCATGGCCACAATCCCTATTTATAAGCAAAAAGGTTATACACAGTTTCTAATGGAATTGAATTCCACATGAGAAACTAATTCAAGTCCTTTAAAGACACATGCTGCTGCCAACCAATTAATAGATTTCTAAATAGAAATCTAACTCTGATTCCTAATCAGACTCTTACATTAATTGGTTTCCACAACGGGCTTGAGCCTTGTTCTCAACAATTCTCCACCTCGGCGAAGATTTCACAAATCGCCGATCACACACGAGCACATTCGAACTTCTTCTTCTCACACAGGCTGCACCACGAAGAAGTTGCCTACGTACCCTTTGCACAGGGATCAAGCCTTTCGTAGTTCTTCACCACACAAGCATCAACTCATCTTTGCCCACACGCCCCTAAGGGCCACCGCCCCAAAGGGCCTCAATTCACATGAAGGATGTTGATCAAGTCCAAACAATGTTCGAACTTGACCCCAGGCACAATCTTCGTAAACATGTCTGCAGGATTATCTTTGGTGTCAATCTTCTCTAATAAGATGTCACCTTCTTCAATGATCTCACGTACAAAGTGAAAACGAACATCAACGTGCTTCGTACGTGCATGATGAACAGAATTCTTAGCCAAACAAATGACACCCATACTATCACAAAAGACCACAAGATGGTCTTGTATCACACCCAGATCATCAAACAACCCTTGAAGCCACCCAGATCATCAAACAACCCTTGAAGCCAAATAGCTTCATTAATGGCTTCAGTAATAGCCATGTACTCCGCCTCAGTTGTTGACAATGCAACTGTAGACTGCAAAGTAGACCTCCAACTTACTAGTCCTCCAGCAATAGTGAACACATAACCAATAGTAGAACGCCGTTTATCCAGATCTCCTGCATAATCTTAATCCACATAACCAACACAAAATTGGCTCTTACACACATCCTTCTCAAAAAGTAAACCCACATCTAAAGTACCCAAGATGTACCGTAGAATCCATTTCACCGCTTGCCAGTGCCCTTTACCGGGATCATGCATGTACCGACTAACCATACTGACTGCCTGTGAAATGTCGAGCCTCATACACACCATCGCATACATTAAGCTTCCTACTGCATTAGCATATGGAACATGAGCCATGTCCTTACTCATCTGGCTCTTCAACTTATCAATCTCATACTTGCTCTTAGAGGCTATTAACATGTCATCAACATATAAGAGCAAATATATAAATGAACCATCATAAAGCTTACGAAAGTAGACACACAGATCATATTGGCTTCGAGTGTACTGCTGCCCTAGCATAAACCGATCAAATCTCTTGTACCACTGTTTAGGAGACTGCTTCAACCCATACAAGGACCTTTCTAGTTTACACACACAATCTTCTTTCTCTGCAACCTTAAACCCATTCGGCTGAGTCATATAGATCTCCTCTTCTAAATCACTATGTAAAAACGCAGTTTTCACATCAAGTTGAGCTAACTCAAGATCAAACTGTGTAACCAAGGCCAACATAATACGAATGAAAGAATGTTTCACAACTGGAGAAAAAACCTCATTATAATCAATACCTTCCTTCTGAGCATAACCTTTCGCAACTAACCTCGCCTTGAAACACACACCATCACTAGGAGATCCTTCTTTCTTTGTGTAGACCCATTTGCACCCAATAGCTCTCTTACCTTTCGGTAACACACATAGGTCCTAAGTATTATTCTTATGAAGAGAATGCATCTCCTCACTCATAGCCTTCTTCCATTGTTCACATTCGGTACTTTGTATTGCTTCTCTATTTGTAGAAGGAACATCTACTTCAACTACTGAAAGTGCATAAGCCACACAATCTATTAGCCTTGGAGGAATTGTAACATTCTGTTTTTCCTTATGTGTTGCAATTGACTCTCGTACTGGAGTCTCCACATTATCTGTATCTGTCGCAATCTCATCATTGGTTGTATTGGTAGTATATAGAGTGTAACCATATTCTAACTAATGTCAAGGCTTTTGGGAGTAAACGACATGGGTGGGCCCTGATCCAAAACCCTCTACTGCTGGATATCCGTAGTGACTAAAGGGGGACAATATTGACATTAGCGAGCGGTATGGTGCTCTGGCATTTATGATAAGCCAGTCCGGAAGGGAATTTTGATCAATCCTTGAGTTGAATGAAATCAAATATTTGAGGTATGACACGGATGAGTCAAACATAAATCTAATAAGTTGTTTAATAGTTGGCATGCTAAATCGTATATAAAATGGGCTGGTTTAGATCAATCCTAACCAGAAAAGTCGACTACCATGTCCCACGCCCAAAGGAGAGTTCTGCGTATTTGGTTGCACCAGTCGCGACATATATGTAGCTATTTACTATACCGACCCAGGGTGAGGGTCGATTACCTGCCCCGGATAGAGTAAGAAGAGACGAAAATTGAGCAATATAGCCCAACTGAATCCGCTCTTACCCCGTTTATCCGTACGCAGTATAAAGATGGCGTGCTTAACCCACAGTAATGAACCAGTCTTAAAGGCCTGCGCCAGGGACTCGGTTAGAGCTCCCCAATTTTTAAACCTGTGTAGCTAAGCGGACTAGGTGCTGAATGCCCGATCCTATATCCAATGAATGTCGTCTCGTATCTAAGTTTGTAAACTATCTCACAGCAGCCCTAAGACCGGAGTCCTTAGCTGTTAAATGAGTTAGTCCTTTTTGTTAGGAGGCTTGAGATGTTACCCCTTGGAGATTTAAGCCAGAACATGCTCGCACATACTATAGTTTTTACTGGGCTATGGCATGGCATTGGTTCCGGAGAAAGAGGAATTACTAGATGTGTTAAGCACGGTATATACTCACTCTATCGCCTAAGGTAGAGTGAGATAATAGGGGCTAGCTGCTGTTGTAGCAAGTCGAGTAGCAGATTAAAAACGTGAGCTTAAGCGGCCTACTAGGAGTCAGTAGGCCGCTTAAGCTAGCCTGCTAGTGCTAGCCTCTTTCCTCTTGCTTTTTTGGGGGGAATTACCCCTAGGGAGAAGCATAAATTATATAAATAAAGAGAATAAATTTACGTAGGTCGGATCCTAGCGTAGATAAATGCTATCTGACTTCGCACCAAGATGAGCGAGGACGAAATCCCGGGGCGTTACAAACACCACCAACAATCCATGGCAGCAAGACTTGAATGTTTTTTTTATGTGAATTTTTTTTATGGTTAAGAATAAGGGATTGTTGATTTGGGATTAGGTATTATTCTTGTTCTGGAATTTTTATCGTAGAGAGGTGGTGGTGGTAGACGGTGGTGTGAGCGAGGTGGTGATGATGGTGGTGGACGCGGTGCTGCAATTAATTGTAGTGTCGTTGGTTGTGGAGCAGAGGACATGATTCTTTTCAATATTGTAAGGGTATTCTAGCCATTTAGAAAAATATTCTGGTTAAACCCAGTTTTTTTGAATTTTGGCCCAACCAAGTGACTAAAGACTAATTAACCAAACAAAAATATCATTTTCCTAATTAGTATATACTTTTAGTGACCAAAACCTAAATACCCTTATTTGTTTTCTTCTTACAAGTTGATGATTAATTCTTAGGCTATATTTGGTTCAGGGATTTCAAATTCTGGGAAAAGAGGGGGTATTAATGGAAGAGATAATAGTAGAAGAAAGATAAAACGATCAAAGGTGGAGATATAAAGTTTAAGATGGAATAAATTTTGAGGACATCGAAACACTTACATATTTGTCCGGATAAAGATAGAAACTGGTTTCCATTTTATAAAAAAGAAAACTATATTCTTTTATTTTAGCCTTCACCGGAATCTAAATTCTGATCTTCCATCCCAAAATAACGGGTTTTGGCCTTACTTTCCGGGAATCTGAATTCCCTCAAACCAAATGTAGCCTTAATTAATCAGGCAATGAGATGATTAATGCATATGCGCCTAGAACTAGTTAGTTCTTTTGATTTCATAATAGTTGATCTATATGGTTTGAGTTGATACGATTTGAATTGGCAATTCATCTGATTACAATATTAACTGCAAATATCTATGTGGTATAAAATTACTAAAATACTCCATTTCAAAGTAAATTTAGGAAAATATTTTTATTTGACTAAATTAATTATCAAATTTTTTTTCTTTACAAAAAATTACTCAATTAATATATTAGGTCGCAAATTAGCCTTTACGTACGGGAAATTGGGAATACATCCAACCCAAAAACATGCGCAGAGCGCTTGTATACAGATAGTTTTGTTAAGATGTGAATTGAGTTGGACATCTTACTTACTACAATATGTTAATATTTTAGTAATGTAAGTATTTATAGTCAAACCATATACTAAACACGTTTAACCAAAAAAAAAAATATACTAAACATTTACTAATATTTTTAATTTTGCAAGTTGATGATTTAGTACTCTTAATTTTGCGAGTGGAATAATCATTGAGCTTCTAGTCGCGATTTGTTTATTACATTATTCGTAATCCTTATAAGGCTCCGGTTTAGTAGGGGCTGAGCTATTGCAATAAATTAGCCTACGATTATTTAGTTAAAAACAACGTGAGCTTATATTTGTTTATGTTGCAATTTAAAATTTAAAATTTATTACAATTATTGTTTGACTTTAGCAAAACTATACTTAACTAACTTATAAGTGCAAAGATCTATGTGACACCTTTAATTGCTCAAATTTAACCAATTTTATATGATTTGAGTTGGTCATCGGATTGTATATTAATCTTTGAATAATCTAGCTGTTATATCAACCATACATAACAGTTGCGAGGTTAGGAGTGAGATCGTCAAATAATACGATGTGAGATGGAGATGTGTTGCTGACTCAACTCAACGTACAAAACAATAATAATCCTTTCAAAAGATTAAGTATAGTAGCAAGGAAGGGTATCAATCCACTCAATATGTGAAGATATATTGTAGATAAATAATTTACTAATACTATTCAACATACAATTACAACTACAACAACATATTAAGATCATTAAGGGAATTATGAGGCATGTTTACCTCAAGAATCCACCAAGACTATTACAAGCTCTTATGCGAGTTCTTTGTAATTACTCACCTCTCGGTTATTATAATTTTATTCAACTCACCTCTCAGGTATTGTTAGATTATGGATAAACACCTAACTCTCGTATTTTGTTTATTATCTTTATTATCTATTTTACTGGAGATGCATGAACTACCCTTAAGAAGACACTATTATCACAAGACATAAATGATATCTTTCATATATTGTAATCTTATGCATGCGTATGAATGTCATCATATATCTAAGCAATCCAAGTATTTAGTGAAACCCTAATATGTACTTGAGATCTCTCTCTTAGTTTTGTAATAAGCATGTAGGTAAGAAAAACATACAAGAACTAAAGATAGACTTTTATCAATAACTTCTTTCTTGACATGGTAATTAACAAAGTACAATTATAATCCCTTGTAAGAAATCGAATCAACAAGAACATGTATAATTACTAATAACAATCATGGTTTTGTCAATGGAGGCTACTTGTCCCCAAAGAGTTTTAGCCTTCCATTGATGAAGAAGACAACATCAAGAAGCTAAACTAAACAAGAACATAAAAATATAAGTTTGTTTCTCTTAAACATTTGATCAAATCTCAGAAACCCTAATACAAGTTTCTACTAGAAGAGAAATCAAAAGATTCATATTGAAAACCTAAGTTTATAATGATATATAAACTTGTACGTGCCAGCAAGCTACCCCTAATCTATCAAGTCGGCTAATTGAGCACCGGTAAGTCAGTCTAAGGCCCATGGGGTTCACATTGGCATAGGGTTGACTGCCAAATTATAAATCTACGCGCCAGGTAGTGTATTGACCCACCAGGTGGCGAGTTGACTGATTTTTTTTGCTTCCTAGTTGGTTGGGTCTTGCACCACATGACTACATTAATAGTTTGTTACTTGCACTGATTTTGGATTAATCTAGATGTTCTCCTGACTTTGACCAGTTGTGGTTTCATTTTTGGCTTCCCCTTGGTCATCTCTTCTTGGACTTGGACTTCTTCTTTATCTAAGAGCCCTTAAGGAGGTGGGTTTGGAGCTTTAATTTACTGCAACTTAGAAACCATTAACTTTAAGCCCATTTACCGCTTCATTAGGCCTTACTAGGTGTTGACCCCGTGCTACGCACCGGGCTTTGTTGGAGGTGATAGTGTTTTTTTTTTTTTTTTTTATTAGTGATTAAGATCGAAGGTGAATAAAATCCATGACTTAATAGAACTCAATTAGGTTTTAGGTTTTGGTGAATGATTTATATGAATCTTTTAGGAATCGATTAGGTTAAGGTTTTAAGTTTTAAAGCTTTAGAACTTATACCCTTATTTGTTTTCTTCTTACAAGTTGATGATTAATTCTTAAGCTATGTTTGGTTCACGGATTTCAAATTCTGGGAAAACAGGGGGTATTAATGGAAGAGATAACAGTAGAAGAAAGATAAAACGATCAAAGGTGGAGATATAAAGTTTAAGATGGAAGAAATTTTGAGGACATCGAAACACTTACATATTTGTCCGGACAAAGATAGAAACTGGTTTCCATTTTATAAAAAAGAATACAAGCCTACGATTATTTAGTTAAAAACAACGTGAGCTTATATTTGTTTATGTTGCAATTTAAAATTTAAAATTTATTACAATTATTGTTTGACTTTAGCAAAACTATACTTAACTAACTTATAAGTGCAAAGATCTATGTGACACCTTTAATTGCTCAAATTTAACCAATTTTATATGATTTGAGTTGGTCATCGGATTGTATATTAATCTTTGAATAATCTAGCTGTTATATCAACCATACATAACAGTTGCGAGGTTAGGAGTGAGATCGTCAAATAATACGATGTGAGATGGAGATGTGTTGCTGACTCAACTCAACGTACAAAAGAATAATAATCCTTTCAAAAGATTAAGTATAGTAGCAAGGAAGGGTATCAATCCACTCAATATGTGAAGATATATTGTAGATAAATAATTTACTAATACTATTCTACATACAATTACAACTACAACAACATATTAAGATCATTAAGGGAATTATGAGACATGTTTACCTCAAGAATCCACCAAGACTATTACAAGCTCTTATGCGAGTTCTTCGTAATTACTCACCTCTCGGTTATTATAATTTTATTCAACTCACCTCTCAGGTATTGTTAGATTATGGATAAATACCTAACTCTCGTATTTTGTTTATTATCTTTATTATCTATTTTACTGGAGATGCATGAACTACCCTTAAGAAGACACTATTATCACAAAACATAAATGATATCTTTCATATATTGTAATCTTATGCATGCGTATGAATGTCATCATATATCTAAGCAATCCAAGTATTTAGTGAAACCCTAATATGTACTTGAGATCTCTCTCTTAGTTTTGTAATAAGCATGTAGGTAAGAAAAACATACAAGAACTAAAGATAGACTTTTATCAATAACTTCTTTCTTGACATGGTAATTAACAAAGTACAAAGTGGAGAGGTCGTGGGTTTGAAACACGTCAACAGCGGATTGTTGATATAAGTTTCCACACGTAATTTAAAAAAGGGGTAGGGGTCCCCTCAACCTCGCTTGCCAACCAAAAAAAAAAAAAAAAAAAAAAAAAAATTAACAAAGTACAATTATAATCCCTTGTAAGAAATCGAATCAACAAGAACATGTATAATTACTAATAACAATCATGGTTTTGTCAATGGAGGCTACTTGTCCCCAAAGAGTTTTAGCCTTCCATTTATGAAGAAGACAACATCAAGAAGCTAAATTAAACAAGAACATAAAAATATAAGTTTGTTTCTCTTAAACATTTGATCAAATCTCGGAAACCCTAATACAAGTTTCTACTAGAAGAGAAATCAAAAGATTCATATTGAAAACCTAAGTTTATAATGATATATAAACTTGTACGTGCCAGCAAGCTACCCCTAATCTATCAAGTCGGCTAATTGAGCACCGGTAAGTCAGTCTAAGGCCCATGGGGTTCACATTGGCATAGGGTTGACTGCCAAATTATAAATCTACCCGCCAGGTAGTGTATTGACCCACCAGGTGGCGAGTTGACTGATTTTTTTCGCTTCCTAGTTGGTTGGGTATTGCACCACATGACTACATTAATAGTTTGTTACTTGCTCTGATTTTGGATTAATCTAGATGTTCTCCTGACTTTGACCAGTTGTGGTTTCATTTTTGGCTTCCCCTTGGTCATCTCTTCTTGGACTTGGACTTCTTCTTTATCTAAGAGCCCTTAAGGAGGTGGGTTTGGAGCTTTAATTTAATGCAACTTAGAAACCATTAACTTTAAGCCCATTTACCGCTTCATTAGGCCTTACTAGGTGTTGACCCCGTGCTACGCACCGGGCTTTGTTGGAGGTGATAGTGTTTTTTTTTTTTTTTTTATTAGTGATTTAGATCGAAGGTGAATAAAATCCATGACTTAATAGAACTCAATTAGGTTTTAGGTTTTAGGTTTTGGTGAATGATTTATATGAATCTGTTAGGAATCGATTAGGTTAAGGTTTTAAGTTTTAAAGCTTTAGAACTTATACCCTTATTTGTTTTCTTCTTACAAGTTGATGATTAATTCTTAGGCTATGTTTGGTTCACGGATTTGAAATTCTGGGAAAAGAGGGGGTATTAATGGAAGAGATAGCAGTAGAAGAAAGATAAAACGATCAAAGGTGGAGATATAAAGTTTAAGATGATTAATGCATATGCGCCTAGAACTAGTTAGTTCTTTTGATTTCATAATAGTTGATCTATATGGTTTGAGTTGATACGATTTGAATTGGCAATTCATCTGATTACAATATTAACTGCAAATATCTATGTGGTATAAAATTACTAAAATACTCCATTTCAAAGTAAATTTAGGAAAATATTTTTATTTGACTAAATTAACTATCAAATTTTTTTTCTTTACAAAAAATTACTCAATTAATATATTAGGTCGCAAATTAGCCTTTACGTACGGGAAATTGGGAATACATCCAACCGAAAAACATGCGCAGAGTGCTTGTATGCAGATAGTTTTGTTAAGATGTGAATTGAGTTGGACATCTTACTTACTACAATATGTTAATATTTTAGTAATGTAAGTATTTATAGTCAAACCATATACTAAACACGTTTACCAAAAAAAATAAATATACTAAACATTTACTAATATTTTTAATTTTGCAAGTTGATGATTTAGTACTCTTAATTTTGCGAGTGGAATAATCATTGAGCTTCTAGTCGCGATTTGTTTATTACATTATTCGTAATCCTTATAAGGCTCCGGTTTAGTAGGGGCTTGAGCTATTGCAATAAATACAAGCCTACGATTATTTAGTTAAAAACAACGTGAGCTTATATTTGTTTATGTTGCAATTTAAAATTTAAAATTTATTACAATTATTGTTTGACTTTAGCAAAACTATACTTGTAAATGTTGTGTAAATTTGATACCGGAAAGTTGGAGAAGATGATCGGAAAAATGGAGGTTTGAGTGAATGAGAGTGGCTGAACTATCTGAGCAGTGATAGCTGCCTACGTATCTGGAAGGGGTCGATCCAGAATCAAGCCAAACGTAGTTCCTTTTATAGGTGGCTTAGGTTGTGGATCAAATAATGACTCAATGTTCGAATCATAATGGATGCGGATATTCAGGGATTCAATGAGATAGATTCGTAACTGTCGTATGATTTGGAGTTTGAATGTGTTGAACTCGGTGTTCAAGGTGAGTTAGCCCCAAGTCGGATGTGCTCGGATATTTTATGAGATTGTGATTTGAACAGAAGTGAAGGAAATGTGGTTTTATACGAAGTCGGATGAAATAAGCGTGAAATCGGTGTTTAGTGTACCGAGTTAGAGAGATTAGGATTTGGATGGGGATGGGTGAAGTGTGATTAGATACCAAGTCGGATGAAATGGATGTAAAGTCGGTGTTTGGCATTCCGAGTAGGAGAACTCGGTAATGGGTATATACATAGCCCCTTTTCATTTGGGCTGAAGGTTTGAGAAATAGCTTTAGGACAAATGAAAATTTAGTCGGCCCTTAAGGTATGTTGCTTGGATAGAGAGCCAAGAGGCAAGGATTCCGTTGTGTGCTGCTTTGATGGTTAGCTTAGATTTTCGAGGCATAGGGCATGATTGCTCCTTGAGATACGTGTGTTGCCCGTACACGTGGAGGGCATTTAGTGTTTTGAATTTGAAATATCGAGCGTGGTTTGGTGGGAGACCCAGAGGGTCGAACGGTTAGATTATAGGCGTTGAGATCTGGCCGTTGAATCTGGAGGAGATGAAGGGCTGAGATTTTGCACGATTTTTTATATAACCCTCTGCTTGTAACTGCTTAAAAACCAAGGGTTTACGCATTGGTTTTAAGGCTGTCTTGCATCGTTTCGAAGGTAAGTTTCTCTTCTTCTTCTTCTTCATTTGCTGTGTCTTCTCTGCAAGTTGCTGTCCATTTCCTTTTGACAAGTTGTTGTTTTCTTTTCTTCTTTAAAGTTGCCGGTGTTTGTTGCCTGAACTTGTTCCTTGATTTTGCATCTGCATTTTCGTTCCTTTTGTTGCCCTTTCTTTGATTTTCTGTTTTGTTTTCTGCTTTCCGCCATTGTTGTTTCTGCAACCTTGGTGAAATTAAACTTGTGAGGATGAGTGGCGGTAGTGAGAGAATCAGTGAGAATAGTAATGAGTCGGAGGCTAGCACTAGCCGTGCCGAAAGTGTAGACCGAAGCGATGAGGCTGTCAGCCGACATGCCTTAGAGGTTGATCGGGCTCGGAAAGCCTTCCCGAAAGTTAGGGCTGCTTACGATATCAGGATCCCCGACCTCGAGATGTATAGAGTAGATAATAGATTAGTCGACTTGTGTGGGGATGACACCTCGACTCTGATCTGTGAGGGCCAACTGCGAGCTGGGATGCGACTTCCCTTCTCGAAATTCGTCTGTGACCTCCTGAATCATTATGATAAAGCCCCCATAATGATGAACAACAGCTTCTGGCTGGTTATGTTAATATTTGAGGAGCTGAACAAGCTCGGCTATGACATATGCAAGGCTGACGTCGTAGCGTACTTCACCTGTGTGGAGGGTCGGTCTGGTGATTTTTCTTTTTCGCTTAATAGGAGGGCTAAGCATGGTCCTCACGACCTTTACAATGCACCGAGTTCCAATGACAATTGGAAGAAGTCGGCCTGCTATAGGATTAGAGGCTCATTCATCAAGCCTAGTGCCTATCTGAACCACTTGCGCATTCCCCGTATAGGTACTTAGGTCGTTTGCTTTGTATCTTGTACTTACTTTATTTCCATGTTCCTCCATGCTTTCTGACTCGTTTTTGTTAGGTACTGTAGATCATACTCGGGATTATAATCAAAAGATTGACGGGCGCCTCCTTCCGGGTAACATTCTCGAGTTTGCAGAAGAGTCTTGGGAACGCAAGCGTGAAATCCTGCCTCATCTTGCGCATCTGTTTAAGGATCCCGGTCCAAAAAAAGGTGCTGGTGGTGCACGTACCGAGCCAGCGGTCTCGAAGGTAAACAGAGTCAGAAAGAAAAAGGACCTACCTACCGCTGAGGCAGTTGCCACAATTGCTGTTCCTCGGCCCGGAGATCCACCTATTGAGGTCCGAGCTGCTCTACCGATGCCCCCAAAGCCTATTCCTGGTCCACCACCTAGCCAGTTCGGTAGGGGGGATATTGAGCTGGAGTCCTCGAAGAAGAGGAAAACTGCCAAGTCGGCGAGAGTGACCGTAGCTGCTCCTGGCGTAACTATCTTGAATGACGCTGAGAGAGCCGGGAAAGAGAGGGAGGCTCAGCGAGCTCGTATCCAGAGAGAGAAGCAGCAGAAAGGGAAGTCGGTCCAGCGTGAGGATGAGGATCCTCCGACTTGCCCTGCTGATGGTCATTTTGCTCCTATCTTCCCTTATAAGGACACCTATGTGAAAGCCAGTGATGCTGCCTGGGAAAACGAAGACATGTGTATCACTCTGATGGAACACATGGCTCTAGATGCCGATGGAGCTCGGGTTTGCGGACGTTCAATCATGGACGACCTAAAGGATCTGAGTTCGTCTATGTACAAGGTAGATTCTGTTTATTTTTTAGTATTCCTTCCTTGGTATTTCCGTTGTATGACCTCGGTTGGTATCTCGTTTCAGATGAACATCATTCACTCTAAGTGGATGGCTCTGCTCGAAAGGGCTAACGAGAAGGAGAGGGAGGCCAGGAAGGCTAAGGAGGCTCTTGCTGCCGAGCGTGCCGAGTTGAAGAAGCTGCGCACTCAGCAAAACATGGAGGAGAAGAAAGTAAGGGCCCTCAACGACGAAGTGTTGGAGGTCAACAAGAAAAATGTTGAACTTGACACCGAGTTGAAGGCGACCAATGAAAGGTATGAGGCTGACAACGCCCGCTCGGTTGAAAGCATTACTGTTTGGCAGAAGATGGCTTATTGGCAGCGACGTGGAATTTGTCGGGAGCTGAAGCTTAAGGGAGTCATCCCCGACTTTGATCCCTTAGCCGATAATGAGCAGATCAATGCCGAAGCCCAAGCCCAATTCGAATCAGATCAACAAGTGGAGAGGGAGAGAGTTGCTACCCTGGCTAGTGAGCTCGAGGGTGATGATGAAAGGGCCGAGGATGGTGCGCAGGTTGATGAGGTCGGTGTGCAGGAGGGTCAAGGAGCTGAGGCCATGGATCATGAGGCTACTGCCTAGCTCTTTTCTTTGTTTGAGAGATGTGAGGCTTTTGTTTTTGTTCATTTCTGAAACCAGTATCTTGTTGTATAAAACTTAAAGTGGTATAATCTCGACTCTTGTCGGTTTTTCGAATGTGAATGGTTTAAATATATACCTTGCTTTGGAAGAAGTTGTTTGATTCATGTAGGTATTCTTTTGTATGCCTTAAATATTCTAAGTATAGAATTGATGCCTTAGCTTGAAGTGTGTATTCTATGGGATGTATGCCTTAAGATATTTTCCATTCCATGGTCTATCGACTCGGTTTCCTTCATGATCAATTAATCTGTATGCTCCATTACCCAAGTCGGATTGAATAATGTAGGGTCCTTCCCAATTGGGATTGAATTTTCCATCACCCGCGACCTTGGTGTTCTGAAAGGTTTGTCTTAAGACCAAGTCTCCTAGTCGGAAAGTCCTTGGCCTTACTCTTTGATTGTAGCTCCTTCTTAATATTTGCTGGTAACGAGCTGTTTGTATGATAGCCTTATCTCGCCTTTCCTCTAACATGTCTACCTCATGTGCTAGGAGATTCTCGTTTTCCTCTGATTCTACCAGTTCCGACCTAGTTGTTAAGTATGTCAACTCGGTGGGTATAACAGCTTCAGTACCATAGCATAGTGCGAAAGGTGAAACGCCTGTCGAGGTGCGCGGAGTCGTTCTGTAGGCCCATAGGACTCTATCTAGCTCCTGTATCCACTTATCTTTTTCCGCTTCTAACTTTTTCTTGAGTGTATTCATTATTGTCTTGTTAGTGGTTTCAGCTTGGCCATTACTTTGTGCGTATGGCGGTGTAGATAACGCGTGGTTGATCCGCCAATCCGAGTAAAATTCCTTAATCGTGCTCCCACAAAATTGCTGGCCATTATCAGTGACTAATGTGTGTGGTAGGCCAAATCGGGTGATTATGTACTTCCAAATGAAATTCTTAACTTCTTGTTGTCTAATTTTTCGGAGTGGGATTGCCTCTACCCATTTAGTAAAGTAATCGGTGGCAACTAAGAGATATCGCTTTTTATTCCGATCCCTCGAAAGTGGACCTACTATATCGAGCCCCCACATGGCAAATGGCCATGGGCTAGATATCGTCTTGAGATCTCTCGGGGGTTGGTTTTGTAGAGGTGAGAATCGTTGACATTTGTCGCAATGTTGCACAAAGATCTCCGAGTCGGCCTGCATGTAAGGCCAGAAGTAGCCCTGATTTCTCGCTTTTTGTGCTAGGGAACGAGCCCCGGCATGGTTTCCACACTCTCCTTGGTGAATTTCTGCTAGGATCATCTGAGCTTGTCTAGGTGGTAAGCATCTGAGGTAAGGTCCTTGAACTGACTTCCTGTATAACCTTCCATCTAAGATTAAGTAACTCTTGGTTTTTCGTTCCAGCTTTCTGATTTCCGACTCATCGTCTGGATAGACTCCCTTGATATAGTTCATTATTGGACCCATCCATGAGTCTTGGATTTCTTGTTCAGATATGTCAATGAAGTCTGAGATTGTATTGACGTGATGGAATTTATCTTCGTATGCTGGAGTGTTTCTTACTTCGACCTGTATTTCTCTGGCTGTTTCCGTGTCGACTTGGGATGCCAGGTAGGCGAGACTATCTGCGTGGCGGTTTTCGTCCAGGGGAATATGTTGGATTTCCCATTTCTCAAAACTGCTTAGCAAGCACTTCGTGTATTGAAGATATAACTTAAGTGTTTCTTCTCTTGTTTCATAATCCCCAAGTAATTGACTTACCACTAATTGAGAATCGCTGTAGATCTTCATTTTTTGCAACTTAATGTCCTTTGCCATACGTAAGCCCATTACCAGGGCCTCGTATTCCGCATCGCTATTCGAAGAGGTGAAGTTCATGAGAAACTACAAATAGTGCTTATACAATAATTGAATATTCAACCAATCAAACAATACGCATAAAGTAAAGAACACACGAAATTTTTAACGTGGTAAAACCCAATAAGGGAAACGTCCACGGTTGTCCTCGCGACAACAAATAATCCACTAAATGAAAAGAGATGTACAAACCTACCAACTACCTGCACTCACTGCGAGTTGATACTCCTGGTTATCTCTAACACCTTGACTTCACCAGAGCACCTTGATGTACGCACAAGACACTCGACTTCTTGATGAACACACAAGAAGACTCGAAGCCGAAATCACAATCAAACTTGGAAGATCACAAAGTTATGAATTGAGAGAAGGGGGAAGGAAGGGAATTGAGTTCAATAGCCAAACACTCTTTCAAGACCAAAACCTAAACCAAAACACAAGAACAAGACGAACAATGGACGGCCAAAGAACTATCTTGTTGTTTGGAAGAGAAACCCTATTTATACTTAGGGTTGAAAACAAGGGAAAATGGGCCGAAATAGGGAAAAACCATTTTGGACGTACGTACGTCGATATGACGTTCGTACGTCTCCACCCGATACAAATCCTGCTGACTGCTTGGACGTACGAACGTCCTGAGAAGGTACGTACGTCCTGACCAAACAAACTTCCTACTGACATACCAAACGTACGTACGTCCTTAAGAGGTACGTAAGTCCTGACCCAAACACTATACATGAGACTCACGACGCGAAGCCAATGACACGGGACGACACGCGTACAACAAGGTTTTCTTAACAATGAACTCAAGGCGAAATAACCAAGGACACTTTGTCACAAAATTGATGTCAAACCACTTCATGCCGGTTTCAGTTCAGCCGTATTGACTTCTCGATTATTACATTCTCGGGGGATATGAGTGTGACACCTATCCCGACTCCGTTATTATTCTTGGATCCGTCTACATATAACTTCCACATGGGTTCTCCTTGTGGGAAATCGTCCCGCGGTTCTTTCTCGGGTATCCAGGTGATATCTTCGATTGGGTAGTCAACAAGCAGGTCGGCCACGACCTGGCCTTTCTTACTATTCCGGGGCTTGAAAATGAGTTCGTGATCCCCCAGCTCCTGGGCCCATTTAGCCATTCGACTTGATTTGTTCCTATTTTCCAACACTTGCCTCAACGGGGCGTCAGTTATAACCCTAATCTTGTGCGACTGAAAGTATGGTTTCAGCTTCCTAGAGGCGAATAATAGGGCCAATCCTACTTTCTCGAGGCTAGAGTACCTGAGTTCGGATTGTAGTAGAGTTTTACTAATGAAATAAATGGGTCGTTCGTTACCTTGTTCATCTCTGAAAAGGACAGCGCTGATTGCATCTTCGGAGCTGCCGAGGTACAATCCGAGTACGTCCCCTGGCTGGGGTACTGTTATGACTGGCGGAGTTGCCAAGTAAAGTTTCAGTTCGTCAAATGCCTGTTGGCATTCTGTCGTCCACTCGTATTTGGAGCCTTTCTTGAGTAGCTGTAACAATGGTCTCTACTTGTCGGATGCACGAGCAATGAACCTGTTTAGTGCGGCTAACATTCCGTTTAACTTTTGGACTTGCTTCTTCGTTGAGGGACTCGGCATGTCCAATATTGCCCTGATTTTTTGGGGGTTAGCCTCTATTCCTCATTGCGTAATTAAATAACCCAAAAATTTGCCTGATGCTACTCCAAATAGGCATTTTTGTGGGTTTAGCTTCATGTTGAAGTCGTGGAGCCTTTTGAAGGTCTTCTCCAGGTCGGATATGTGAGATGATTTGAGTTTACTTTTAACTATCATATCATCTACGTATACCTCCATGGTGTCACCTATCATATCCTCGAACATTCGTGTCGCGAGTCGTTGATATGTAGCCCCGGCATTGCTTAGCCCAAAGGGCATGACCGTATAGCAATAGGTGCCTCTTTCCGTGATGAATGCTGTTTTTTCCTGATCTTCTTCTGCGAGCTTAATTTGGTTATACCCTGAGTAGCCGTCCATCATCGAGAGGAGCTCGTGGCCAGCGGTAGCGTCCACTAGTTGGTCTATCCTTGGTAGTGGAAAGCTATCCTTTGGGCATGCCTTATTTAGATCTGTGAAGTCTACGCATACTCGAATTTTGCCGTTTGGCTTCACGGCGGCTACTATGTTCGAGAGCCAGTCGGGATATTTGACTTCTCGTATGAATTTAGCATCAATTAATTTCTGGACCTCGGTATTGACCGCCTTAGCTAAGTGGGGGGCCAATTTTCGTGCCTTTTGTTTTACTGGTTTTTTCGTTGGATCTACATGAAGTTTATGGCATGCAATATTAACATCTATTCCGGGCATGTCAATATACGACCAAGCAAAAATATTCTTATTCATTTTCAAAGTTGCAACGAGTTGCTCTTTTACAATAGGGTCTAGATTCGCTCCTACATATACAACTCTAGGTTCGGCTTCAGTGCCTATGTTGACTGGCTCACCCTTCTCGATGGTTGGGGAGTCGGTTACAAGCTTGCCTTCAGGGGCATCAGTGGGTGGCTCAGAAATGGCCTTGCCGTCAGGGGCTTCAGAAGTTGGCTCAGTACCGACCTTGCCGTCAGGGGCTTCAGAGGTCGGCTCAGTAGTGGCCATGCCGTCAGGGGCTTCAGAATTTGGCTCAGTAATGGCCTTGCCGTCAATGGCATCGGAGTTTGGCTCAGTATCGACCTTGCCGTCAGGGGCTTCATAGGTCGGCTCAGTAGTGGCCATGCCGTCAGGGGCTTCAGAAATCTGGTTGACAGTGAGCTTGTCAGAGCTAACAACTGTCACCTTCATCGCTTCCTTGTTGGGGAGGGGTATGACCTCAGGAATGGCGTGGCAACCATGCGCCTCAATTTGGTCACCCCGGAGTTCCATTATACCATTAGGTCCAGGGAATTTGATGACCTGGTGGTATGTAGACGGAACAACTCTCATTTTGTGAATCCATTTCCGATCCAGGATAGCATTGAACTGCGTCGGAACATCGAGGACATAAAAGAGGCATTCAACTGTAACCTCATCCTCATTCTCTCCTGTAGCGACAGGGAGGGTAAGCTGGCTCTTTGCCGTTGTCTCTGTCGAGTTGAAAGCAAAGAGAGTGACATTGGGGGTCTGCAAGACCGAGTCGGGCATAAGCATTTGAGCGAAAGCCTTGTTAAACAGTACGTCACAAGAGCTCCCTGGGTCTATCAACACTCTCTTAGTGGTCCATCCACCAAGTCGGATATGGACAACTAGTGCGTCATTGTGTGGCAAGCATACCTTCTTCAAGTCGTGGTCAGAAAAGATCAGTGCATTCTTTCCTTGCACCTACTTGGCTATTACTGCCTGATGAGTGAGCTGAAATATGTGGTGAATATGATTCACCTTCTGTCGCTTAGCTCGGGATGTCCATTCAGGTGGACGAGTATCCATGATCATGTTTATCGTTCCTTTTGCCTTAGAGGTGTTGTCTGTTCTCTTGCGCTTATCATTAATCTTCTGGCGGAGGTCATCGGACTCCTCTGCCAAGAAATCATTCAAGTGTCCATCCATCCTGAGCTTGTGGCAATAGGTTCGGAGATACCGACAGTCTTCTGTTGCATGATGTCGGCAATTGTGTAACTTGCAGTACGGGTTTTCCTCAATGGGTTCAAGCTCATGAATTGTTGGCTTGAAGTAATCTTCTTCTTTGATTAGTTCATATACCTGCGTATATGAACATTTGAACAGGTTAGGAAACCTGTGTCTCACCGAGCTGTTAGATTGCTTTCCTCGGGAGGTACCTTTTGTTGTTTTCGGTTCAGGATTTTTGGGCTTGACCGTCTGTACGGCAGAGACATGTTCTCTTGTTTTTGCCAGTGCCTCTTCAAGTTTAATGTACTTATCAGCACGGACGTACAGGTCCTCCAGTGTCTGTGGTGCGTCCAGAATGATATTTTTCTCCAAGGCGGTTTCGGGGTGAACAGCCGAGATAAACGCTAACAGGCATGCGTTCTCATCTGGGCTATCTGCCTTGAGGCACTCCTTCTTAAAGCGAGCCATGAATTTTTTGGTCGTTTCGGTGTCACCCTGTTTAAGTCGGAATAATGCGGTTACCTCAATTTTTCACCGCTTATTGTGGATATATTGGGTGACAAAAAGTGCCTCGAGCTGGTCGTACGACGTGATTGAGCGTTCTGGGAGTCGGTGGTATCAGTCGATTACACTACCTCGGAGTGAGGCAGAAAAGAGTCTGCAAAAGATGTCCTTGTACTTGGGCCACAGTGCCATGCTGGTTTTGAACTGTAGGACATGGTCCATGGGGTCACCACTTCCATCATAGGTTGTGAATTTAGGGGGAATGAAGTGTGGGGGTGGTTCCTGATGAAGGAGGTCATCGTGTAAGGGCTCTGTCCTATATTTCTCTAAAGTGGTGTTGGCCACCTTTTGAGCAGTGTTGGCCTTACCAGACTCCTGGTTGTTTTTATGGAGCTGGGCTGAAACTTGCAGGAGGCGGTTGTGAGTTTCTTGCATTTTCGCCATGGTGGGGGCGGTGGTGTTGCTGGAAGTGGTTATGACGATGGGGTTGTTTGTGTTAATTTCATCAGTTGCTTGGCCAGCTGCCGGAGGGACGGTGGAGCTTTTCAATTGAGCATTTTCAGATAGTAATTTGTTGATCTGCTCCTGTTGCTCAGTGAGTTGTCGTTGGAATGTCTCAAATTGCTCTTGTGTGATTCCGGCCATGGTCTTCTTCA
Organism: Aquilegia kansuensis; assembly: GCA_020826895.1. NCBI lineage: Eukaryota > Viridiplantae > Streptophyta > Magnoliopsida > Ranunculales > Ranunculaceae > Aquilegia > Aquilegia kansuensis. Next base: position 37,951,133 of record CM037004.1, on the reverse strand, counting down.
GGATATGATTCGTTCATAGTCAGTCGACGCCAATGTAAATGTTGTGTCAATTTGATACCGGAAAGTTGGAGAAGATGATCGGAAAAATGGAGGTTTGAGTGAATGAGAGTGGCTGAACTATCTGAGCAGTGATAGCTGCCTACGTATCTGGAAGGGGTCGATCCAGAATCAAGCCAAACGTAGTTCCTTTTATAGGTGGCTTAGGTTGTGGATCAAATAATGACTCAACGTTCGAATCATAATGGATGCGGATATTCAGGGATTCAATGAGATAGATTCGTAACTGTCGTATGATTTGGAGTTTGAATGTGTTGAACTCGGTGTTCAAGGTGAGTTAGCCCCAAGTCGGATGTGCTCGGATATTTTATGAGATTGTGATTTGAACAGAAGTGAAGGAAATGTGGTTTTATACGAAGTCGGATGAAATAAGCGTGAAGTCGGTGTTTAGTGTACCGAGTTAGAGAGATTAGGATTTGGATGGGGATGGGTGAAGTGTGATTAGATACCAAGTCGGATGAAATGGATGTAAAGTCGGTGTTTGGCATTCCGAGTAGGAGAACTCGGTAATGGGTATATACAATACTTAACTAACTTATAAGTGCAAAGATCTATGTGACACCTTTAATTGCTCAAATTTAACCAATTTTATATGATTTGAGTTGGTCATCGGATTGTATATTAATCTTTGAATAATCTAGCTGTTATATCAACCATACATAACAGTTGCGAGGTTAGGAGTGAGAGCGTCAAATAATACGATGTGAGATGGAGATGTGTTGCTGACTCAACTCAACGTACAAAACAATAATAATCCTTTCAAAAGATTAAGTATAGTAGCAAGGAAGGGTATCAATCCACTCAATATGTGAAGATATATTGTAGATAAATAATTTACTAATACTATTCTACATACAATTACAACTACAACAACATATTAAGATCATTAAGGGAATTATGAGACATGTTTACCTCAAGAATCCACCAAGACTATTACAAGCTCTTATGCGAGTTCTTTGTAATTACTCACCTCTCGGTTATTATAATTTTATTCAACTCACCTCTCAGCTATTGTTAGATTATGGATAAACACCTAACTCTCGTATTTTGTTTATTATCTTTATTATCTATTTTACTGGAGATGCATGAACTACCCTTAAGAAGACACGATTATCACAAGACATAAATGATATCTTTCATATATTGTAATCTTATGCATGCGTATGAATGTCATCATATATCTAAGCAATCCAAGTATTTAGTGAAACCCTAATATGTACTTGAGATCTCTCTCTTAGTTTTGTAATAAGCATGTAGGTAAGAAAAACATACAAGAACTAAAGATAGACTTTTATCAATAACTTCTTTCTTGACATGGTAATTAACAAAGTACAATTATAATCCCTTGTAAGAAATCGAATCAACAAGAACATGTATAATTACTAATAACAATCATGGTTTTGTCAATGGAGGCTACTTGTCCCCAAAGAGTTTTAGCCTTCCATTGATGAAGAAGACAACATCAAGAAGCTAAACTAAACAAGAACATAAAAATATAAGTTTGTTACTCTTAAACATTTGATCAAATCTCGGAAACCCTAATACAAGTTTCTACTAGAAGAGAAATCAAAAGATTCATATTGAAAACCTAAGTTTATAATGATATATAAACTTGTACGTGCCAGCAAGCTACCCCTAATCTATCAAGTCGGCTAATTGAGCACCGGTAAGTCAGTCTAAGGCCCATGGGGTTCACATTGGCATAGGGTTGACTGCCAAATTATAAATCTACCCGCCAGGTAGTGTATTGACCCACCAGGTGGCGAGTTGACTGATTTTTTTTGCTTCCTAGTTGGTTGGGTCTTGCACCACATGACTACATTAATAGTTTGTTACTTGCTCTGATTTTGGATTAATCTAGATGTTCTCCTGACTTTGACCAGTTGTGGTTTCATTTTTGGCTTCCCCTTGGTCATCTCTTCTTGGACTTGGACTTCTTCTTTATCTAAGAGCCCTTAAGGAGGTGGGTTTGGAGCTTTAATTTACTGCAACTTAGAAACCATTAACTTTAAGCCCATTTACCGCTTCATTAGGCCTTACTATGTGTTGACCCCGTGTTACGCACCGGGCTTTGTTGGAGGTGATAGTGTTTTTTTTTTTATTATTATTAGTGATTAAGATCGAAGGTGAATAAAATCCATGACTTAATAGAACTCAATTAGGTTTTAGGTTTTGGTGAATGATTTATATGAATCTTTTAGGAATCGATTAGGTTAAGGTTTTAAGTTTTAAAGCTTTAGAACTTATACCCTTATTTGTTTTCTTCTTACAAGTTGATGATTAATTCTTAGGCTATGTTTGGTTCACGGATTTCAAATTCTGGGAAAAGAGGGGGTATTAATGGAAGAGATAACAATAGAAGAAAGATAAAACGATCAAAGGTGGAGATATAAAGTTTAAGATGGAAGAAATTTTGAGGACATCGAAACACTTAAATATTTGTCCGGACAAAGATAGAAACTGGTTTCCATTTTATAAAAAAGAAAACTATATTCTTTTATTTTAGCCTTCACCGGAATCTAAATTCTGATCTTCCATCCCAAAATAGCGGGTTTTGGCCTTACTTTCCGGAAATCTGAATTCCCTCAAACCAAATGTAGCCTTAATTAATCAGGCAATGAGATGATTAATGCATATGCGCCTAGAACTAGTTAGTTCTTTTGATTTCATAATAGTTGATCTATATGGTTTGAGTTGATACGATATGAATTGGCAATTCATCTGATTACAATATTAACTGCAAATATCTATGTGGTATAAAATTACTAAAATACTCCATTTCAAAGTAAATTTAGGAAAATATTTTTATTTGACAAAATTAATTATCAAATTTTTTTTCTTTACAAAAAATTACTCAATTAATATATTAGGTCGCAAATTAGCCTTTACGTACGGGAAATTGGGAATACATCCAACCGAAAAACATGCGCAGAGCGCTTGTATGCAGATAGTTTTGTTAAGATGTGAATTGAGTTGAACATCTTACTTACTACAATATGTTAATATTTTAGTAATGTAAGTATTTATAGTCAAACCATATACTAAACACGTTTACCAAAAAAAAAATGTACTAAACATTTACTAATATTTTTAATTTTGCAAGTTGATGATTTAGTACTCTTAATTTTGCGAGTGGAATAATCATTGAGCTTCTAGTCGCGATTTGTTTATTACATTATTCGTAATCCTTATAAGGCTCCGGTTTAGTAGGGGCCTGAGCTATTGTAATAAATACAAGCCTACGATTATTTAGTTAAAAACAACGTGAGCTTATATTTGTTTATGTTGCAATTTAAAATTTAAAATTTATTACAATTATTGTTTGACTTTAGCAAAACTATACTTAACTAACTTATAAGTGCAAAGATCTATGTGACACCTTTAATTGCTCAAATTTAACCAATTTTATATGATTTGAGTTGGTCATCGGATTGTATATTAATCTTTGAATTATCTAGCTGTTATATCAACCATACATAACAGTTGCGAGGTTAGGAGTGAGATCGTCAAATAATACGATGTGAGATGGAGATGTGTTGCTGACTCAACTCAACGTACAAAACAATAATAATCCATTCAAAAGATTAAGTATAGTAGCAAGGAAGGGTATCAATCCACTCAATATGTGAAGATATATTGTAGATAAATAATTTACTAATACTATTCTACATACAATTACAACTACAACAACATATTAAGATCATTAAGGGAATTATGAGACATGTTTACCTCAAGAATCCACCAAGACTATTACAAGCTCTTATGCGAGTTCTTTGTAATTACTCACCTCTCGGTTATTATAATTTTATTCAACTCACCTCTCAGCTATTGTTAGATTATGGATAAACACTTAACTCTCGTATTTTGTTTAGTATCTTTATTATCTATTTTACTGGAGATGCATGAACTACCCTTAAGAAGACTCTATTATCACAAGACATAAATGATATCTTTCATATATTGTAATCTTATGCATGCGTATGAATGTCATCATATATCTAAGCAATCCAAGTATTTAGTGAAACCCTAATATGTACTTGAGATCTCTCTCTTAGTTTTGTAATAAGCATGTAGGTAAGAAAAACATACAAGAACTAAAGATAGACTTTTATCAATAACTTCTTTCTTGACATGGTAATTAACAAAGTACAATTATAATCCCTCGTAAGAAATCGAATCAACAAGAACATGTATAATTACTAATAACAATCATGGTTTTGTCAATGGAGGCTACTTGTCCCCAAAGAGTTTTAGCCTTCCATTGATGAAGAAGACAACATCAAGAAGCTAAACTAAACAAGAACATAAAAATATAAGTTTGTTTCTCTTAAACATTTGATCAAATCTCGGAAACCCTAATACAAGTTTCTACTAGAAGAGAAATCAAAAGATTCATATTGAAAACCTAAGTTTATAATGATATATAAACTTGTACGTGCCAGCAAGCTACCCCTAATCTATCAAGTCGGCTAATTGAGCACCGGTAAGTCAGTCTAAGGCCCATGGGGTTCACATTGGCATAGGGTTGACTGCCAAATTATAAATCTACCCGCCAGGTAGTGTATTGACCCACCAGGTGGCGAGTTGACTGATTTTTTTTGCTTCCTAGTTGGTTGGGTCTTGCACCACATGACTACATTAATAGTTTGTTACTTGCTCTGATTTTGGATTAATCAAGATGTTCTCCTGACTTTGACCAGTTGTGGTTTCATTATTTTGGCTTCCCCTTGGTCATCTCTTCTTGGACTTGGACTTCTTCTTTATCTAAGAGCCCTTAAGGAGGTGGGTTTGGAGCTTTAATTTACTGCAACTTCGAAACCATTAACTTTAAGCCCATTTACCGCTTCATTAGGCCTTACTAGGTGTTGACCCCGTGTTACGCACCGGGCTTTGTTGGAGGTGATAGTGTTTTTTTTTTTTTTTTATTAGTGATTAAGATCGAAGGTGAATAAAATCCATGACTTAATAGAACTCAATTAGGTTTTAGGTTTTGGTGAATGATTTATATGAATCTTTTAGGAATCGATTAGGTTAAGGTTTTAAGTTTTAAAGCTTTAGAACTTATACCCTTATTTGTTTTCTTCTTACAAGTTGATGATTAATTCTTAGGCTATGTTTGGTTCACGGATTTCAAATTCTGGGAAAAGAGGGGGTATTAATGGAAGAGATAACAGTAGAAGAAAGATAAAACGATCAAAGGTGGAGATATAAAGTTTAAGATGGAAGAAATTTTGAGGACATCGAAACACTTAAATATTTGTCCGGACAAAGATAGAAACTGGTTTCCATTTTATAAAAAAGAAAACTATATTCTTTTATTTTAGCCTTCACCGGAATTTAAATTCTGATCTTCCATCCCAAAATAGCGGGTTTTGGCCTTACTTTCCGGAAATCTGAATTCCCTCAAACCAAATGTAGCCTTAATTAATCAGGCAATGAAATGATTAATGCATATGAGCCTAGAACTAGTTAGTTCTTTTGATTTCATAATAGTTGATCTATATGGTTTGAGTTGATACGATTTGAATTGGCAATTCATCTGATTACAATATTAACTGCAAATATCTATGTGGTATAAAATTACTAAAATACTCCATTTCAAAGTAAATTTAGGAAAATATTTTTATTTGACTAAATTAATTATCAAATTTTTTTTCTTTACAAAAAATTACTCAATTAATATATTAGGTCGCAAATTTGCCTTTACGTACGGGAAATTGGGATCACATCCAACCGAAAAACATGCGCAGAGTGCTTGTATGCAGATAGTTTTGTTAAGATGTGAATTGAGTTGGACATCTTACTTACTACAATATGTTAATATTTTAGTAATGTAAGTATTTATAGTCAAACCATATACTAAACACGTTTACCAAAAAAAAAAATATACTAAACATTTACTAATATTTTTAATTTTTCAAGTTGATGATTTAGTACTCTTAATTTTGCGAGTGGAATAATCATTGAGCTTCTATTCGCGATTTGTTTATTACATTATTCGTAATCCTTATAAGGCTCCGGTTTAGTAGGGGCCTGAGCTATTGCAATAAATACAAGCCTATGATTATTTAGTTAAAAACAACGTGAGCTTATATTTGTTTATGTTGCAATTTAAAATTTAAAATTTATTACAATTATTGTTTGACTTTAGCAAAACTATACTTAACTAACTTATAAGTGCAAAGATCTATGTGACACCTTTAATTGCTCAAATTTAACCAATTTTATATGATTTTAGTTGGTCATCGGATTGTATATTAATCTTTGAATAATCTAGCTGTTATATCAACCATACATAACAGTTGCGAGGTTAGGAGTGAGATCGTCAAATAATACGATGTGAGATGGAGATGTGTTGCTGACTCAACTCAACGTACAAAACAATAATAATCCTTTCAAAAGATTAAGTATAGTAGCAAGGAAGGGTATTAATCCACTCAATATGTGAAGATATATTGTAGATAAATAATTTACTAATACTATTCTACATACAATTACAACTACAACAACATATTAAGATCATTAAGGGAATTATGAGACATGTTTACCTCAAGAATCCACCAAGACTATTACAAGCTCTTATGCGAGTTCTTTGTAATTACTCACCTCTCGGTTATTATAATTTTATTCAACCCACCTCTCAGGTATTGTTAGATTATGGATAAACACCTAACTCTCGTATTTTGTTTATTATCTTTATTATCTATTTTACTGGAGATGCATGAACTACCCTTAAGAAGACACTATTATCACAAGACATAAATGATATCTTTCATATATTGTAATCTTATGCATTCGTATGAATGTCATCATATATCTAAGCAATCCAAGTATTTAGTGAAACCCTAATATGTACTTGAGATCTCTCTCTTAGTTTTGTAATAAGCATGTAGGTAAGAAAAACATACAAGAACTAAAGATAGACTTTTATCAATAACTTCTTTCTTGACATGGTAATTAACAAAGTACAATTATAATCCCTTGTAAGAAATCGAATCAACAAGAACATGTATAATTACTAATAACAATCATGGTTTTGTCAATGGAGGCTACTTGTCCCCAAAGAGTTTTAGCCTTCCATTGATGAAGAAGACAACATCAAGAAGCTAAACTAAACAAGAACATAAAAATATAAGTTTGTTTCTCTTAAACATTTGATCAAATCTCGGAAACCCTAATACAAGTTTCTACTAGAAGAGAAATCAAAAGATTCATATTGAAAACCTAAGTTTATAATGATATATAAACTTGTACGTGCCAGCAAGCTACCCCTAATCTATCAAGTCGGCTAATTGAGCACCGGTAAGTCAGTCTAAGGCCCATGGGGTTCACATTGGCATAGGGTTGACTGCCAAATTATAAATCTACCCGCCAGTGGTATTGACCCACCAGGTGGCGAGTTGACTGATTTTTTTCGCTTCTTGGTTTGGTCTTGCACCACATGACTACATTAATAGTTTGTTACTTGCTCTGATTTTGGATTAATCTAGATGTTCTCCTAACTTTGACCAGTTGTGGTTTCATTTTTGGCTTCCCCTTGGTCATCTTTTCTTGGACTTGGACTTCTTCTTTATCTAAGAGCCCTTAAGGAGGTGGGTTTGGAGCTTTAATTTACTGCAACTTAGAAACTATTAACTTTAACCCCATTTACCGCTTCATTAGGCCTTACTAGGTGTTGACCCCGTGCTACGCACCGGGCTTTGTTGGAGGTGATAGTGTTTTTTTTTTTTTTTTTATTAGTGATTAAGATCGAAGGTGAATAAAATCCATGACTTAATAGAACTCAATTAGGTTTTAGGTTTTAGGTTTTGGTGAATGATTTATATGAATCTTTTAGGAATCGATTAGGTTAAGGTTTTAAGTTTTAAAGCTTTAGAACTCTGTTTAAGTTTTGGGCTTGAAATGGGCTGAAAGTTTGGCTTAAGTTCTATTCTCAAGTTGTTGAGAACACGCCATGTGGCACTTGTTAGACTCCACTATTATATAGTACTAGTTGTTGAACCCGTGCTACGCACCGAGATTTGTGTTGTCCTAAAAATATAGAACCGTGAGACGGTGTGGACCGACTTTAGGAAGAGAAATCAAAGAGAAGAGAAGAGAGAGAGAGAGAGAGAGAGAGAGAGAGAGAGAGAGAGAGAGAGAGAGAGAGAGAGAGAGAGAGAAGATAGAAGTAGAAAAATTGAAAGAGAGAAAGGAGATGAGAAGAAGAAGAAGAAGAAAGAGAAGTAGGAGAATTGAGAGTGAGAGAGGAGATGAGAAGAAGAAGATAGAAAAAGGATGAAAGATGAAGAGACGAAGGAGAATTAGAGAACAGGGAGAGAAATTTTTTTTTTAAGTGAACGGACGGACACTGTATTTTTTCCCACCCGAAGTATAATGGACCTCCTAAAAGTCGGTCGATAATGCATGCTATTGTTAGAATAGAGGTCATATTTATTGCAGCTAATGTTTGGTTGAATCATAACCTGACGATACGATTCTGTGTATGCAGATCAGGATGTAATTTAGTTTACATATCACTAAATTATTTTTCTTATCAAAAAATATAATCATTCTTTGGACAATATATACATAATAAACGGCAATCTTAAGAAAAAACAATTTCTATTTGATATTGAATTATTGATGAAATTAAAATGAGATTAATGTACAAATGTCGTCAACTACTAACTGTTTTAAGAAGAAGACGGATTGATAAATTTTGCTCAAAGCTAACTTAGCATCTTGGAGGAAAGAAACATACTATAGCTTTGCACAACAGGAGCTTGTCTCAACTTCATGCAGGTGGTATATATGTCAACTGCACCTCCGACATAAATGTAATTAAAGTATGATTTTTTTCTTTTCTTTGCATTGAATAATAAAATCAAATTATGTACAAAAAAAAATTGAATAATATTGTAATACTAAAATTAAAAAAAAAAAAATCTTTGGAAAGACTAAAAAAGAACACATTCTAAACTTATCTCTGCTATTTGAGAACTTTTTTCGCCAAGAAAAATATAAATTTAATAACAATCAATAGTCTTATGGAAGATAGACACAACTTAGGTGGTGGTCTTACATTAAAATCAAAATTGGCCCCAAGTTGCTAACAATGTGCTTGGCCATTATAACTTTTTGGACATTACCTGAACTTATAAAAAGGTGATTTAGGTTTTAGTCACCACTTTTTAGTATAAATTAGGTTTTGGAGCCGGTTTTTTTCTTTATTAGGGTTTAGAGCTGAACCGACAATTGACCCAAGTAATTGTTTATAATGGCCAAAATACCCCTGATCAAAACTATATTAGGGTTAGTGATCACGTGCAGATCACGAGAGTTTCAGGGGTAAACTTAGGTATTTTGAAAATATTTTCGGTTCAACCGGGTTTTTTTAGTTGTTGGTTCGAAAATGAGCTCTAAACCCTAATAAAGAAAAAAACCGGCTCCAAAACCTAATTTATACTAAAAAGTGGTGACCAAAACCTAAATCACCCCTTATAAAAAGTATAAACCAATGACATTATTCAGAATAGGTCTACTATTACAATCTACATCCCCATCAGAATTTAAACATCTAATGACCTCTTGACATTCTCTTTTCAATATAACATTGTCAAAATCATGGCTGATGATAGGAGAGTTGTCACTTCAGCAGCTACTACTTCGACAAATTCTGCATCTTCCGCTTCTGAATTTTTTGTGACTACAAAGCAATGACATTTTCATTAGCATCCTTACGACGTTCCTGCAGCGGACATCGCCTGTCATAAAAAAACATCAAAATTGACTTTTAAGAAACCCGGAAACAGCACAATCCATTTTGTTTCAGAAGTATCTCTGATCACATTGCTTCTTTCCATATTATTACTATGAGAATCTAGAGATATTAGACAACCAATAGTTCCACATACTTGTACTCTTTCTAATCACAGATTCATGAGTTTAGCTTGCTCAAATATAACCTGATTTTTAGATCACCAATGTAATAAATCAGAAACAATGCATAAGATAGGTAAAACTCCCCGCTATCATGTCTATACCAAATTCTGAATTTTTTAACTCAAAAAAAAAATTCATAATTTTATATAACCTGAACTGAATAGAGAAATAATGTTGAAAAACAATACAGAACTGCATTATATAAGCAACAATCGGGGAACAGACTTAAGTGTGTTGTTTTCAGTGTTATAAGCAACAATGGCGAACAGACTTTAGCAAAATTTCACCCTTCCTTTGATATTTTACTGGCGTACAAAATTCACAGCTCAACGGATGCGACATAATAAACTTTTTCTGTATAGAAAAGTTCTTAATCTAAAACACTCTTCCTTTGTTTCTCTGCATAAGCCATGTGTCAACAACATGTTCGTGCGAGTAGTACACCAAGGAAAGATAATTTTTAGCACCCCAAGTGAACATAAACCACTATCTCGATTAACCACAATTGATTCAGGTGTTTGGATCACTCCAAAATCTTCAGACCCTAAGTGAAATTAGACAACGTTAATCTCTAAGGGGGATCCAATAATAAAAAACCTGTTGACGAAGGTGTTCAAACATTTAGCTATGCACTCGAAAACATAAAGTTGCAGATCTATGTTACTCTGACACATTGCAACAATGGCCTTTTGCATGAAATGAAAAACTGAACATTACAGTATTGTCTCATTCAATTATTATTATAGTTGTTGAACCCGTGCTATGCACTGGGATTTGTGTTATTTTCATATGCTATGCTATTATGCTATTGTTGAAAGGTATTATGAAATTTGATTATATAGTAGAATTATTAAGTTTAATTTTTATTTTCTTAAACAAAAAATTGCTTATGAATTAAAATTTTAGAAAATAATTAGTACTTTTGATTTCAACATACAATCAGTGATCCATGTCGAACAGATCCCATTTTCGTTTTGCCCACAATTCATTGCAAGGTGTAACTTCTAAAAAATGGGTAAAATTTAGTTGAGCCATTTGGTGTTAAATTATCTCGGCCACTGCAATGATATTAATATTTGATACTGCTTCAATGTTCTTAATAACATAGAATTAATAATTTGGTTGAACTATCTAAACTATCAACAACTTTATAAAAAAAAACAATTCTAACATCTCCATTTCAATTGTAGTTTTAAGGTTTGAAAAAAATAGAGCTTACCTAGATAAATCACCATTGTTTGTTAAGAAATCTGCCGCCATTCGATTTTTATTAAATCCTAATGCGAATTGCTATCATTAATTCCAAAACTATATATATATGGCAGAAAAATTCTCTTCATCATTAAAAGATTCATAACAGAACATAATTAACAAACTACTCAATCCAACAAATATTCAAAAATAAAATCTCTCTCTCTCTGTGCGCCGCAAAGCTTTCCATTCCAAATTTCCAATGCATATATGCACCAACACTCATCAAATAAAACTGAGCAAGTAGCCAAGTAGAATATTGTCTTAATGCAGAAAATTAGGAAAAAATTTCCATTATATTATCTAAAGCCACCAATTCAAGCTAGTAGTTATGCTCCTGAACTGAAACCAAAAACGATTATTCCACAATTTTTTGCTACAAAACCATGAACAAAACTTCAACAAATGGTGGTAAGCATAGAGGATATTTTTTGAAAATGGAAACACCAACCAACATCATTAAAAGGTCATGCATCTCCAATATAGATGTGATGACATGTATAGAAGAATATATAGATATTGAAAATGTAATCAGCAGAAAATATACCTTGAGACATGGAACATGACAGAAGAAGGTGAACCGAGCTTAGTGAATTTTCAAAGTTATCATCCTTTTTTTTGCTCAAGAATCATTCACTTATAGTCAAAATCTCGTACTGTGAATGATAGTGGGTTCTTATTGTCAAACCAAAAAACAGAGGAAGTATTAATATGGGAAGAAATAAAATCAACTTCAAGTTCATTTTATTACCTTAAAGAAATCAAACCTCCATAGTTGAATTGATTCCACTATGGTATCTGGAATTGGCAGCTTCATTGACGATCTACGTACAAATACTTCTTTAGAAAATGCAAAAAAGTTTTGAATTGAAGAGAGTATGAATGGCTGATCAAAAGTTGGAAATTATAATCGGCGAACTGAATTTCTGCAATAGCTCGGTTCCCCTGTCATATAAAGTCCAGATTTATTTTCAGTACAATATAATTCAAAGATTTAAGTGTGACTTCGTTAAGAAGGTTGAGGAATGATCTTTCTGTAAAATGATTGGTGAGTGGATTGATCGAACTTCTAATGAAAGTTTGTGAGTGACAATAGCAGGTTGGATTTTTCCATGCTTCTTTCCTAAATAGTCATAGATATTTTGACTAAACTTCAATGATTCATGAGCTAAAATAGGATAATAACTTTGTGTTCAATGGGTGTCGAGTTAGAAACGTTTGCATCTAGCCTGCAACTGTGCTGGAGCTTTTACTTAACCAAACGATGTTATTACAGTTTTTAGGAATTCAAGTTGGAAACTATAATAAAAGATATAAGCTGGTAGCTAAGGATACTTTTTATTCCTTTTCAAATAATCTAAGGTAGTGTTTGTTTCATTAAGCATTAAGCATTAAGTGCTTCTTAAGTGGTGGACCAGGTTAAAATTCAGAAATAAGTGTTTTTTAAGTTGTTTGTTTAGAACAAGCATTAAGAACTAATTGGAATATTTCAGCGATTTTGGCCCAGCGAAAATCTCATGCTTAATTTAACTTCTTAATGCTTGTTGTATTATTTAGACAATTCTACCCTTATAAAAATTATTTTTATCATCCATAACCATTAAGTAATATCACAGTCAGATTCATTGGCTTAGTTAATGGCCTTTCCTTTGTCTGATCACTTTGAAATTTTTACCATAAGTTCCTGAAGATTTCTGTTATATCATATCTAAAATTTAGAATATTTAGACGATCGTTTTGAAAGTTACAGATTTTTTTGTGGTTGTTATGTTTTACAAGAAAAATTACGTTACAGTCAGATTCGTTTGCTTAATAAGGGGACTTTCTTTTGTCTGATCACTTTAAAAGTTTTACTATATGTTCCTGACGTTTTCTATTGTATCATATCCAAAATTTGAAATTTTTAAACGAGTCGTTTGAAAGTTACAGATTTTTTTTGTGATTGTCATGTTTTAGAAGAAAAATTACAGTCAGATTCGTTTGCTTAGTAAGGGATCTTTCCTTTGTCTGTTCACTTTGAAATATTTTCCATATGTTCATGACGATTTCTGTTAATTTAGAATTTTTAGACGAGCCGTTTAAAAGGTTAAGATTTTTTTTTTAAATATCATGTTTTAGAAGAAAAATTGGCGTGTATAGTTTTGTTGTTAGAACATTTTTCTGTTTGTACGACGTAACAATATAGTGTAGTTACACAAATATTTTGGCTAAGGGTGAAACATTCTCATCTGAAGCACAACACTGAATGGTCAACTTGCGCAACCAAAGTGCAAATCAACTTTAGGTTTTTGGGTTATGTGATAAGGTATTGTGTATTGTCAAAATACTTTTCCAATAATAGGGTAACATGGTCAAAATCACACTTATGCATAAACAAACAAATCAAAAACAGAACTTCTTAAAAATGATGACCAAACAACTTTTCCAGCATTCAGTGTTCAACATCCAGCATTAAGTATCCAACATTAAGCATCCAGCATTCAGTATCCAGCATTCAGCATTTTAAACAAACACACCCTAAGTTGGTAGCTTAGTTATAAAACTAAGGTAATCTCAATCTACCTATCAAATAAATCAAAATCATGAATGAAATTAGCCTAGTAAATGTCAATAAACATACTAAACCCAAGGCAGAGCACATACCATGAGTTTCGATATGAGAGATCTACAAAAAGAAATTAACAGCCAACTTAATTGTAAAATCTCCTATGGCAGACCTACATCATACACACGATGACATGACTTTTAAAACACACAATCACACACAATGACATGCAAAGCTACTTATGGGTGTTTAACAGAAGAACTCATCACTCACAATTAACATGAGATTTTAACTTTTTAGTTGATTATCAAACTGCTCAAATTAATTATCTCTTCTCAGTTTCTCATGGGTGTTTCTTACACACACCAATTAAGTTTAAATATATACACAACATAAAAAAACAAAAAGAGACAATTTCTCTGCTTTACCTCAATTTAAGTGAGACGGCTAAAAGAAGATATTATATTCTCAATTAAGTTTAAATATATCACAAATTTATTGAAGTTCTTATATGAATTCAGATGGCTTAGAAATTAAGGTCTTACCCGCATTTTTTGTTAAAGAGAATGGAAGCGAAGAAATCGGGAAGCACAGCACACTTAATAGACATTGAATTACAGTTTTTCAAAGGAAGCAACCAAATCTTATTAAGGTTTTTAAGGGTTTAAGGTTTCTAAGCAAAGTTTAAGGATTAAGTTTAGACGGAGGAGATTATGGTTTGAGATCGTGAAAAATCTAGGGGTTTAAGTGTTTGTAATAAAAACTGTAGCTGGGTTTAGCTTGGACTTGAATTGGGCTTTCTTATACGGATCCAATCTATGTAAATATTATAATTAATATTTTTTGTATTTAGTATGGTTTTTATATATGAATTAAGGATTTTAAATACAAGAAGAATTTAGTAGGAAAAAGAGATTTAGAATCAAGTTCTAAAAGGTTTTAAGGTTTCTATAAATCTCTGTTGACATGGAAGGTGGATTTCCTTTTTAACTACAACTGGACTTCAATTAGGCTTAAAGTTGGGCTTAAGTTCTATTCTCAAGTTGTTGAGAATATACCACGTGGCACTTGTTAGGCTCCACTATTATATAACATGAAAGGTGGATTTTCTTTTTAACTACAACTGGACTTCAATTAGGCTTAAAGTTGGGCTTAAGTTCTATTCTCAAGTTGTTGAGAACACGCCACGTGGCACTTGTTAGGCTCCACTATTATATAGTATATAGATATAGATTCTCCTTGGTTTCTTGCTCATTCTAATTTCTCAGTGTCTGATTTATCAATGGTCGGAAGTTCTCCGGTTGTGGCTCCATTGAAATGCAATTAATTGTAAAAAAAAAAAAACTATCAAAATATTATTCGGAAAGTAATACTTTTATGCTCTTATCTGTTGGTCGGAATTAATAACACTTTTATGCTCTTATCTGTTGCACATTACATTTATTTATAATTTGTATCTTCTTCTTACTAGTCGATGATTAACTACTCTTTATTAAAGTCTTGCAAATGGATGATTCGCCCAAAGGTAGTTAGTTTTTTTAATGACATAATAGTTGTCGTTGGTCCTTATGGTTTGAGTTGATATGATTTGAGTTGGCAATTCCGCTGATTACAATATTAATTGCAGAGATCTATGTGGCATAAAATTACAAAAATACTTCATTTCCAACTAAATTTTGTAAAATATCTTTATTTGACTAAAATAATTTATCTGACTACTTTTATTTTATTTTTTTGGTTGGCAAGCGAGCTTGAGGGATCCCTACCCTTTTTGAAATAGGCGAGAGATCTACCGTCAGATTCAGCTGTTGACGTGTTTCGAACCCACAACCTCTCCACTTTGTGAGAGGGTGCTACCATTGAGCCAGAGGCTCATTGGCATCTGACTACTTTTATTTACGAAAGTTGCTTAATTAATATATTAGCTCGTAAATTAGCTCTTACGAATAGGAATACATCCAACCGAAAACATGTGACACTTCTAGGCACAGAGTTTTGTTAAGATGTGAATTGAATTAGATTTCCCACTTACTACAATATATTGATATTTTAACAAGTTTAGTATTTACAGTAAAACCATAAATTAAACAATATACTCATGTTTTTATTTTTGCAAGTTGATGGTTAGTACTCCTAATTAAATCATGCAAGTGGAATAATCAATAATTTGCCAAAGTCAACAAAGAGAATAATTATTATTAATTTGCATATTTCAAATTACAACATAAACAAAATAAGCTAACATTGTTCTTTACTAAATATTCATATGATCGTATTTAGAGCTCAGATTGTAAAAAATTAAAATTTCTTTGATTTCTTGAATTATGTTCGATTTTTGTCAAAAACAAAATATTACTTAGAAGGGTATAACTGATATTTTATCATTGGGTTTTGACAAATATTTTGCATTTGGGTTTTTGACGAGTTACTTGGGTGTCAATAAGGTCTCCACAATATTAAGTGCAAAGATCTATGTGGCATAAAATTACTAAATACTCCGATCCATTTCAAAGTAAATTTAGAAAAATATCCTTAATTGACTAAAATAATTTATCAGACTACTTTTTATTTGCTCAAGAATAATTATATGAGTACAACTATATGGGACAATTTATTTGACAACTGATAATGCGTCCATGCCACACTAGCTACTTTCCAAAACAAAATTAACATGTGCTTATAAAATTAAAAAAAAAAAAATACTATTTAAATCCTAGTAGGGTTAACAGCACCCATACGTGGTAGTGTACGTATTATTAGTCCTACAAATTCTACACCAAAAAATCACAACATATAATTCAAGAAATCAAAGAAATTAGCTGATGTATAATAGACATATCATCGGTTGTCACCAAAGTTGTCCCTTATAGTTGTCCGTGTAGAATTACTCTTTGCTCGATTAATATCTCAGGTTGTAAATTAGCTTTGTTTAGATGTGAATGGAGGTGGACATCCCACTTACTACAATATATCACAACACCATAGCAGGCGGTTTGCAACGGTCATATGGTGTTGCAAAATGTTTTTGCAATGGTTTTTTGTCGTTGCTACTACGGCGTTACAAATCTCGTTGCAAATATTTGCAACGGTTTGTTGGCATTGTTGGTTTCCTATTTGCAACGACTATTTGGCATTGCTTTCTTACTATTTGCAATGGCAAGAGTTGGTTGCATATTTTTTTTTATTTTGCAACGGTTATTGTTGTTCTGTGACTGTTATTAATTAAAATGATAAATATTTGAAAAATGCAACGTCTGTAGGCGTTGCAAATCTTTTTTACAATGGTCACCAAGTACTTTGCAACATATATTTTGTAATGCCTGTAAGGCGTTGCAAATTATTAAAAATAATAATAAGAATAATAAATTTTTACTATTCTGCATTAATGGCTTCCACATGCACCTGCAATAAGATGGCCTCCATTTCCCTTCCAACAAACCCATACATCAGAAAAAGTACTACCATATCCGGGACCATGCAATATTAATGCAAAAAAAAGGTCTGCATTGAAACATCAAACATATAAATCATATCTCATTTGATATATATATAGGAACTGGAATTTTCTATATTATTTTTCAGATTTACGTACATAACATACTACAAGTAAAAGTTTAATTGAAAGTATTGAGAAACTATAAATAGTGCTAATCTAATAACTGAATATTCAACAGATCAATCAATATGCAGAAAGTAAATAACACACAAGAATTTTTTAACGTGGTAAAACCCAATAAGGGAAACGTCCACGGTTGCCTTGATGACAACAAATAATCCACTAGATGAATAGAGATGTACAAACCTATCAACTACCTGCAATCACTGCGAGTTGACACTACTGGTTATCTCTAACACCTTGACTTCACCAGAGCACCTTGATGTACGCACAAGACACTCGACTTCTTGATGAACACACAAGAAGACTCGAAGACGAATTCACAATGAAACTTGGAAGATAACAAATTTATGAATTGAGAGAAGGGGGAAGAAAGGGAATTGAGTTCAATAACCAAAAACACTTTTAACACCAAAACCTAAACCAACACTCCAGAACCAGAGGAATAGTGGACGGCCAAAGAACTAACGAATTCTTTGGAAGAGAAACCCTATTTCCAAAGAACTAACGAATTCTTTGGAAGAGAAACCCTATTTATACTTAGGGTTGGAAAACACAGAAAAATGGGCCGAAATAGTGAAAATCCACATTGGACGTACGTACGTCGAAATGACGTTCGTACGTCTCCATACGAAACAAGCTTGCTGACTGCTGACGTTCGTACGTCCAGAACAAAAACTTTTCCTGCTGTCTAACCATACGTACGTACGTCCTAACATGGTACGTACGTTTAACACGATGAAATTTTGCTGCCTAACCTGACGTACGTACGTCCTAACAAGGTACGTACGTCCTGAACCAAAACACATACTTTTGACACAAGACGCGAAGACAGAGACACAGGATGACGCGCGTACAACAAGGCTTTCTTAACAATGAACCCAAGGCGAAATAACCATGGACGACCAATGTCACAAAATTGATGTCAAACAACTTAGCGCCGGTTTCAATCTCCCCCTTTGACATTGATTTTGTGACAAAAAACCTGTGACTCTAATAGCACTTATAAAACGTGCTTACAAACCCAAACCATGGCATTTATAAAACATGCCTACAAAAACACTCAAGGTAGAACACATACCGAGTCACCAATTCTTGATATCCAGCTTGAGCAAGACGCTTTAACCATCAGAGACTTAACGGAAGCAACTAAGTATTTCCGAAGCAAACAAGGAATCAACAGAAGTTCCTTCGAGCAACTCCCCCATACTTCATGATCTCCAAAATTCTGACACTCAAGCTCCCCCATAACTGTACAACCTCTAAACATCAACACGTTCACTCCCCCATACGTGTAGCATACCTGAAACATGACCCAAAAATATCCTAACAACAAAGAGACGATTGTTAGTAATTAGAGTCATAAATCTCCCCATTTTTTGTCACAACAAGGGAACAAAAGAAAAAATTAACAGGAGAACCAAGAAACAAGAAACAAAAAATAACCAAGAAAAGAAACCAACATCAAACAATCAAGACAAAGCAGATAAAAAGATAAAGCCTATCCAACACTTAAAGTTCATGAGAACAACTAATAACCAAATATGGGAATCCATAAACATAAGAAACATGAAAGACAAAACATAAAACTGAAGTTAACGAATTCGAAAAATTCGTTCCCAATGACCCAGAGGAAGCTTGGAGAAATAAGCTTCCGCACTAGCCGAAGATCTATTCCACCGAACTATCACATGACCATCATAATCCTCCAGCCATTCACCCGTACAAAATAACTCCTCAAGTCTGCTGTCCAGGCTTGAAGCACACAAAGAACCATGCATACAAGGGTAGAAGAGAGTATGTGCAAGCTCAATTAAAACAAGATACTTAGTAGAGATGAATAACCTTTGTTTCATTAAACAAAGTACGCACCAATCAAAAATTAAGATAAGAAACCAACCATCTACTAGAAATGCATCATACAAACATCCTTGGTGTGTGGGAATGTTAAAGAAAACACAAAGAGAGTCATTTGCATACCTCACTCACAAACCATAAGAACACTCAAAACAACTAGTAAACACCATTAGAAGCATTTCACTTCATAAACGCCGAAACAGACACGGGAAGATGCACTTTTTTTTTTCTTTTTTTTTTTTTTTTTAAAAAAAAAAACATAACCTTAAAGTAGTGCAACATCATGGTAACGTGCAACACAAGAACTAACATCTCTTGAGTGCATCCGTCATTGCATGACCCTCACGTCCCCAACGGGAAAATTTACCAAATGATTTATCTCTCAAGAAGATCAAAAAACTGGGGATTTTGTGAATTGTTGACCACTACCACACCGCCTGTATACTAATAAACAATATAACATAAGAAGGCATGCATACGTATATTTCCAACGAATGATTATCCCAGAAGATCATCATGTTCAAAGGATGGAAAAAGATATGCAAACAAACTCTCAAAGTGCCAGCTACCTGTGCATAGTGTAATCAAGCAAGGATGTAAGCATGAGACACAACTAGATAAACGTTGGTCCAAAATCTAAACATGAAAGCACAAGCGTATGCTAAGTGTAATGAAATAGATATCTTCATGAGCACTAAGCATACAAGTATGATTGAAAGCAATAGACCAATCTAACCACATATACAGAGTATGTGTATCCTAAATACCCATAACAAAGTAAACCACAAAATAAATTTTTTTTTTTTTTTTTTTTTTTTTTTTAAAAAAAAAAATACCAAAACCCTAACAAATAGCCATATGTAAAGAAGCTCATGACTATTGAGCGAGCCAACCTCAGAAAAATTACCTTTACCGTCAACCGATTAAGAAAGGAACAACACACCCAACCATAATGACAAAAACAGACATGGCCAGAGATATAAGAACAGAGAGAAAAAGAAATGACCAAAACAATTAGGGAAGAGAGACAACCCCAATGGACTTACGCAAGGAATGAAAGCGAGCTGCATCAAGAGGTTTTGTAAGAATGTCCGCTAGCTGATGTTCAGTAGGAATGAATTCCATTGCTATATCACCCTTTTCAACCGCCTCACGAAGGAAATGATGACGAATGTCGATATGCTTTGTTCGTGAGTGTTGAACAGGATTTTTGGAGATGCTAATGGTACTGGTGTTATCACAGAACAAGTCCATCGCCTGCTGTTGAATGCCATAGTCCCGAAGCATCTGACGCATCCACAGAAGTTGTGTACATGCACTAGCTGCAGCTATATACTCAGCCTCACATGAGGAGATGGATACAGATGATTGTTTCTTGCTATGCCAGGAAACAAGATTATTCCCAACATAGAAACAGCCACCACTGGTACTATGACGATCATCAAGATTACCACCCCAATCAGCATCACAATAACCTGCCACAACACTATTTGTATCTCTGGTGAACCATAATCCGTAGTCAAGTGTGCTAGCAACATACCGAATGATACGTTTAACAGCAGTGAGATGAGATTCCTTAGGGTTAGCCTGAAACCTTGCACATACCCCCACACTATAAGCAATATCTGGACGACTAGCAGTGAGATACAAGAGACTACCAATCATACTACGATATTCACGAATATCAACAGACTTACCCATAACATCCTTACCAAGACGTACCCTATCACCCATGGGAGTATCTTGACCATTTGAAGCGCTAAAACCAAACTTTTTAACCAGTTCTTTGGCATACTTTGTTTGAGAGATGAAAGCTCCATGATCAAAGTGCTTTACCTGCAAGCCAAGAAAGAAATTTAGTTCTCCCATTAAGCTCATTTGAAATTCAGAACTCATTAACTGAGAAAAAGATTCAGAAAGACTTGGGCACGTGGATCCAAACACTATATCATCCACATAGACTTGGGCGAGAAGAACATCATTATTCTTTCTCAGTATAAACAGGGTTCGATCAACACTGCCACGAACAAATCCTTTCCCTAGTAAGAAAGATGTCAGACGTTCATACCAAGCTCGAGGAGCCTGTTTTAAACCATACAGTGCTTTTTGCAATTTGAAGACATGATTCGGAAAAGTGTGATCCACAAACCCCTTTGGTTGTTCAACATAGACCTCCTCATTGAGAATACCATTGAGGAACGCACTTTTGACGTCCATTTGATACAACTTGAAATTCAAGTGGCATGCCATAGCAAGAAGAAGCCTGACAGATTCCAACCTAGCCACAGGAGCAAAAGTCTCTCCGTAATCAATACCTTCAATCTGACTATAGCCCTGAGCTACAAGCCTTGCCTTGTTGCGCATAATCTGCCCAAACTCATCCAATTTGTTTTTAAAGATCCACTTGGTGCCAACAACATTAGTGTGAGTAGGTCTAGGAACTAATGTCCAAACATCACTACGCTTAAACTGACCGAGTTCTTCCTGGATAGCAACTAGCCAATCATCATCAGTAAGAGCATCAGTAACATTTTTAGGTTCAAGAGAAGAAAGATAACAAACATAGTGAACACAATTTGTCTCCTTGGCCCTCCGACGAGTCAGACGCTGATCATTAATATCCCCAATAATATCCCCTAAGGAGTGATGTCGTTTAACATGAGGTGATGCTTGAGTAAATAATCCTTCAGGTTCAGCAGGCACAGTAGAGAGATCTGGAGACACATCAACCACCCCTGGTGATGGGACAACATCATCCGGTGTGGGCACAGCACTGGTCCGACCAGGCAAGTCCTCTGCAGCAATCGAAGGTTTAGTACCATCATCGCCATTATCAGGTAATGATAACGACATGGGAGACATGTCAACAGAGTCTGACACGGGTGAGAGAACTGTGACATCCTGTGTACCAGTAGAAATAGAAGAGTCAGATACAATAGTGTCATCAACAACAACATTAAAGGATTCCATGACCTTGCGAGTGGTGTAGTTAAATACTCGAAAGGCCCTACTATTAGAGGAATAACCAAGTAAAAGAGCAACATCACCTCGACTATCAAACTTAGACAGACTTTGTCTGTCCTTGCACACATAGCAAACACTGCCAAAAACTCGCATATATTTGAGATTCGGCTTCTTACCATACCATAGCTCATAAGCAGTTTGTGTAGTACCAGATCTCAGATATACACGGTTCATGATGTAACAAGCAGTATGAACCGCTTCCGCCCAGAACTTGGTAGGAACATCCTTCGCATGTAACATAGCACGAGCCATCTCTTGAATAACACGGTTTTTCCTTTCAGCAACTCCGTTTTGTTGCGGAGTGTATGGGGCCGAAAATTCTTGCCACGTACCATTTGCAATGCAATACTCAATAACACCTGTGTTTGTGAACTCACCGCCTCTGTCACTTCTAACATGTTTGATTTGAGTATCTTTCTCATTCTGAATACGAAGACATAGCCCCTGAAACTCAAGAAACGCATCAGATTTTTCACGCAAGAATGATACCCAGGTAAAGCGAGTGTAATCATCAACCATAACCAAGATGTATCATTTGCCTCCTAAGCTAGGAGTACGAGTAGGACCCATCAGATCCATGTGTAAGAGTTCTAAAGGAGAGGATGTGGTTATGGACTTTTTCTTGGAATGTGGACTCCGTATCTGTTTACCTAGTTGACACCCTCCACACACGGTGTCGCGATTTCTTCCAAGTCTAGGAACTCCCTTGATATATTCATTCCGAGTTAGATTGTCAAGGTGTTCAAAGTTGACATGACCTAGTCGTTGATGCCACAACAGATCCTCATTTAGTTTGCTAGGTAAGCAGTTTATGCCAGATGCAACAAGCTGAATGGCATAGCAATTATCCACTGTACGTTTACTTGTCATGATACACTTACCCGAACTATCAAGCACTGTACATATATTTTTGGAAAAATTAACAGTATGATCAGTATCACACAGTTGGCTAATACTGATCAAATTAACACGCAACCCATCAACTAACAAACAAACATCATTCGAAGATAGACCAATACCAACAACAAATCCCTTACCAATCACAGGAGAGCGCTTACCATTACCAAAGGTGACACTTTCACCATCTATAGCAGTAACGGAGGAGAAAAGTTTGGCATTACCTGACATATGTTTCGAAGCACCACTATCAAGTAACCACTCACTATCCGAGCTCGAGACATGAAGGGCAGTAATCGCCACATTTGAAACATTTCCTGCAAAGTTACAAGGAGAAGAGTAAGAAGCATATGGATAAGATGGATAAAAATACGACGGCTGTGAAAACAGCTTCCATGGTTGTGGAACATGAGCAGCAACAACACACTGCGAGGCCCAATGTCCAAACTGTCCGCATAATGAGCAAGGCATTTGACGTTTTCTTCCCTGAGGAGGAGCACGTCTGAACGGTTTCCATTTACGCCGGATGCCTACCGTGGCCACAGAGTGATGATTGTCAGACTTTTTGGTAGGAGGATGGGGCAACAGCGGAGGTAGTTCAGAAGATGACAACCCATTGCAGTTTTCGAACGACTGAAGACGAATCAGTTCTTTTTTGACATCGTCTAGTTCAGTGGACAAAATATTACACCGGGCTTCCCATTCGACCTTGTCGTGCTCAAGAGCAACAAGATTGCTCAATAAGGTCACCTTATCAACCCGCCAAGATTCAGGTTCCCTATCCAAGGTTGACATAGACGAGGAACTAGCAGAGAGTAAGTCAAGTCTATCCTGAAGAATACTATTTTGTGCCTCCAACCTTAGACATTCCTTTCTGGATAACCGGTATAGGGTAGCCCAATCATTATTGTCAACCAGAATCAAATCCCTGTCACAGTCACTAGAGCATTCTTTACTAGCAGTTGATTGTTCATCAGACAATCGAGCAACAACCGAGACATGTGTCTTACCAGAGTAACTCATAGCACTATTGATCGTTAGCGTGAGCCTTTACGCTCCTTAACCAGCCCCCAGCGACTGATACCAATTGAGAAACTATAAATAGTGCTAATCTAAAAACTGAATATTCAACAGATAATTCAATATGCAGAAAGTAAATAACACACAAGAATTTTTTAACGTGGTAAAACCCAATAAGGGAAACGTCCACGGTTGCCTTGATGACAACAAATAATCCACTAGATGAATAGAGATGTACAAACCTATCAACTACCTGCAATCACTGCGAGTTGACACTACTGGTTATCTCTAACACCTTGACTTCACCAGAGCACCTTGATGTACGCACAAGACACTCGACTTCTTGATGAACACACAAGAAGACTCGAAGCCGAATTCACAATGAAACTTGGAAGATAACAAATTTATGAATTGAGAGAAGGGGGAAGAAAGGGAATTGAGTTCAATAACCAAAAACACTTTTAACACCAAAACCTAAACCAACACTCCAGAACCAGAGGAATAGTGGACGGCCAAAGAACTAACGAATTCTTTGGAAGAGAAACCCTTGAAACCGGCACGAAGTGGTTTGACATCAATTTTGTGACATTGGTCGTCCTTGGTTATTTCGCTTTGAGTTCATTGTTAAGAAAACCTTGTTGTACGCGTGTCGTCCCGTGTCCTTGTCTTCGCGTCGTGTGTCACAAGTATCTTGTTTGAGTCAGGACGTACGTACCTCTTCAGGACGTACGTACGCATGGTATGTCAGCAGAGCTAGTTTGGTCTGGACGTACGTACCTCTTCAGGACGTACGTACGTATGGTATGTCAGCAGACTTATTTCGGTTTGAGACGTACGAACGTCATATCGACGTACGTACGTCCAATGTTGGTTTTCACAAATTCGGCCCATTTTCCTTGGTTTTCAACCCTAAGTATAAATAGGGTTTCTCTTCCAAAGAACAAGTCAGTTCTTTGGCCGTCCATTGTTCTTCTAGTTCTGGAGTTTTGGTTTAGGTTTTGGTATTGAAAGTGTTTGTGGCTATTGAACTCAATTCCCTTCTTCCCCCTTCTCTCAATTCATAACTTTGTGATCTTCTAAGTTTGATTGTGATTTCGGCTTCGAGTCTTCTTGTGTGTTCATCAAGAAGTCGAGTGTCTTGTGCGTACATCAAGGTGCTCTGGTGAAGTCAAGGTGTTAGAGATAACCAGGAGTATCAACTCGCAGTGAGTGCAGGTAGTTGGTAGGTTTGTACATCTCTTTTCATCTAGTGGATTATTTGTTGTCGCGAGGACAACCGTGGACGTTTCCCTTATTGGGTTTTACCACGTTAAAAATTTCTGTGTGTTCTTTACTTTATGCGTATTGTTTGATTGGTTGAATATTCAATTATTGTATAAGCACTATTTGTAGTTTCTCAATTGGTATCAGTCGCTGGGGGCTGGTTAAGGAGCGTAAAGGCTCACGCTAACGATCAATAGTGCTTTATGGAACCTCATAAGTTTGCTACTTCAAGTCTTCCTCCACAATTCAGTGGAAAAGATTTTGGTCATTGGAAAGTACGGATGCGAGCTTATCTCCAAGCATTAGGAGAAGAAGTCTGGCTTTCTGTTGTTACAGGGTGGAAAGAACCTTTGACTATCACAGGTACTGATGATACTGCCGTTACATCACTGACACCACGTGAAAAGTGGACGCCTGAACAGAAGTTGTTGGCAAATTATAACAACAAGGCACTCAATGCTATTTTCATGGCATTAAATGCCAGTGAGTTTCGTCGTGTGCAAGGCTGTGAAGAGGCTAAAGATGCATGGAGCAGGCTTATCTGTACACATGAAGGTGACGAAACTGTCAAAGAAAGCAAGCTGGAACTGTTAACATCTCAATTTGAGAATCTACGGATGGATAATTCTGAGACTTTTGATGATTTCTTTATTCGTCTCCAAGATATCATAAACTGCAGTGCTGCTATTGGTCATGCATATACTGACACACAAGTGGTACGTAAGATATTGCGTGCTTTGCCTCCTCGGTTTCGTTCTCGTAAAGATGCCATCACTGAGAGTAATGTGATTAAGAACATGTCCATTGAGACACTTGCTGGGAAACTAAGGACATGTGAGATGGAACAGGCCTTGGAAGAACCCTTGAAGAACAAGTCTGTGGCATTCAAAGCTACATCGTCTAAAGAAACTTCCACAGGACCTTCTGATGATGAAGAACAGGATGTGGATGATAACTATGCGTTTCTGTCACGTAGCTTTCAGAAGATTCTGAAATATCAACAGAATCGAGACCCTCGAAAGCGTCTTCTTGACTCCTCAAATGCTCCTAGGAGTCGTGGGTTTGAGCGATTCTCTGTGGATGGGAGAAGAGCTCGAGTTGATCGTAAAGATGTCCAATGTTACAAGTGTCGTGAATATGGACACTTTGCAAATGAATGTGCCAAGAAGGTGGATCGCAAACCTGGTGATAATTCCAAAGCGAACCTCACAGTGACATGGGATGATTCAGATGAAGATGATGATGGCAATCCCTCAAATGTTGTTTCGAACTATGTGGTCTTCAGTGCATCCCTGGATGAGCATCCAGGAGGTATTGTATCCTCTACTGATGATATTAATGTTTCTAATTCTGGTGTTCATGCTACTACTAGTGAATTATGTGATATGTATAAGTTTTCCATGCAACAAGTAAAGTTGCTTGAAAAAACTAACACTGTCTTGCAGGATCAGGTAGACAGTCTTGGGCAGGATATCTGTAGTCTTGCAGGTGACTCCAACATGTTGAAGGAGAAATTTGAAAAAGAAAGGGAGGACTTCCAAGCACGTATTGCCTCTCTGGAAAACCTGAATAATAATCTGGAGACACGGTATCGCACTCTTGTACTGGAACATGAAAAAGTGAAAGCTGAGTTGTTTGCAGCCAACAAACAATTGGTTGGCTTTGGTAAAGCTAGTGATAGTCTTAACTCTCTGCTGGGAATTGGTAAATCCCATTCAGACAAATCTGGCTTAGGTTATGACACATCTGTTCCTCTTTCTACTGCTAGCACCTCCTGTACTACTTTTGTCAGACCAACAGGTGTCGCTTCTCCTGCTCCTACTCCTGTGCAGGTGTCTGGTGTGGTTTCCCCACCCAAGGTCACTCGTGTAAAGCATGTCCCGAAAAAGAATTTTAGACACAAAGGCTTTAAATGTCTAACCTGTGGTCGCATGGGTCACACTTCTGCTTTTTGTTGGAATAA
Organism: Aquilegia kansuensis; assembly: GCA_020826895.1. NCBI lineage: Eukaryota > Viridiplantae > Streptophyta > Magnoliopsida > Ranunculales > Ranunculaceae > Aquilegia > Aquilegia kansuensis. The sequence goes on along the minus strand of CM037004.1, from coordinate 37,923,716 downwards.
TTTGTATCCTGCTCACCATCCTTCTTTTGCAGGTAATTCATATTGGAACAAGTCTTCCACTTTCTCTATGCAGGCTCCATACATGTGGAATGGCTATGCTCCATGGGGCTTACCCAGAACTTCTCCTTATGGAAATCGTCCTCAAGCAACACCCATGCCTACTCCACCTCCACATTTCTGGGATAGGAGTATGGATGCATCCAGGAAAATGGTATCTCACATGGCTCGTTTGGTTGAACCGATGCCTTCATCATGGTATCTTGACAGCGGTTGTTCGCGTCATATGACAGGTGATAAGACTCTAATTGATAATCTGACTCTTGGTTATGGAGGTAAGGTTAGTTTTGGAAATGGTAAAATGCTTCCGGTTGAAGGTAAAGGTAACTTTTCTGAGGTTGGATCGCTCAATAGTCATGAGCTTCTTTTTGTTAAGGGTCTTAAGTCCAATCTATTGAGTATTAGTCAGCTATGTGATGCTAAGTTTAAAGTTGTGTTTGAGGATGATAGGTGTGATGTCTTTGATTCCAATCATGTCTTGGTGTTAACTGGTAGTCGCTCATCTGATAACTGTTTCATTGTCACTACATCCCTTCCGCATCTATATACCTAAGTTGTTCATTGGTACTGTCTGTGTTTAGGATGTTTAGGTTTGGTTAATTTTGTTATTGTTGTTGGTATTGAGGACATACTACTTTCTCTATTGTGTGGATTCCATTTTACAGATGTTTCTAGTTTGGCATCTTCAACTGCTTTTCTGTCATACATAGTTGTAGGGTTACATCATACTCTCTTCGTCTTGGTAGTTTCTTACGTGATGCATTTACATGTAGTTGGATTGTCATTTTGGAATACCTGTATATCTCCAGCCTTATATGATTGTCTTTCATGGTCATCGTCTCCTTTTATATTTCTACACCTCTTGTAAGTGGTCAATGACTCACAAAATCCCCAGCCATTTGACTGTCTTGAGAGCATGCTCATTTGGCTTAGAACCCGTTGGGGCTGTGAGGGTCATGCTCTGACGGATGCACTCAGGAGATGTTGGTTCTTGTGTTGCACGTTACCATGGTATTGCACTTCGTGAGTGTGTTTTGCCGAAAAGATGTAGGCTACACCCTACCCTCGTGTTTTGGTAAAAGATGGAGGTATTAGATACTCCCACACGGGAATGGCAGTTGTTTCAAATGGTTTTATAAAAAAAAAAAAAAAAAAAAATGCCAAGTGACTTTCACAGTTGTTTAGGGGTAAGACAAGAAGAAAAACAATATTCTGTGGTTCCTTGGTTTTGTTGTGATCCGGTTAACGTTCACATTGGTATAGTTGCAAGTGCCTTTCCATATATTCATGATCATGGTTTTACTTTGGTTCCGGAGGTTGATTTTGGTCTATCAGTTTCTTCTGCATGCTTGCATCATTCTAGGAAGTACCATGGCTTGGTGTATGATGTCGTTCTTCGATCTTGCATTTACTTGTGGTTGAGGTTTGTTTAACCTGTAATTTTCTACAATTGGAATCCCTACAATAAGTAGAAATGGTTCTTTGTGATGTCTCTCAATATCTGTTTGGGTTGTTATTAGGGTTGTTTTCTAGTCCTTAGGTTGGTCCTTCATTTTTTTTACATATATTTTTTTTTAAAAAAAAAAAAAAAAAAAAAAAAAAAAAAAAGGGTTCGTACGTACGCCTTCAAGACGTTCGTACGTGGAGGGGGACAGATCTTTTTGCAACGTACGAACGCTCCTAGGACGTACGAACGTGCTGTTTAACAGATATTTTTTTGGGGTCCCGACGTTCGAACGTTCTTAGAACGTACATACGTTCCTGATACAGTTCGGCCCATTTGCTGTTTAAATTTAAATTTTTGTTAAACCAAAGGCCAACTGTTATATCAATCGTGTTCCCTCTTCTTTGGCACACTACAAGCAGTTACTATATTGGTTTTCATTACTCGTCTTAGGAGATCTTCTTCCAATCTTTTCTTCCTTGCATTTGTTTTTCGTTTTCTTGTCATCGTTGTGTTCCGGTGTGTTGGTTCGACAAGTTGTTGGTCATTCTCAATCTCTATCTCTTGTAAGTTTGTTCTTTTGCTCCTACCTTCTTCTCTATTGTCATGTTCTTGTTGATTATTTGGCCTTGATTTATAGTTTTGTTAGTTAAGGTTGTATGTTTACAAAATGACTTCATGGAACTTGGTGTTTCGATACTTGAATTCACCTTATTTTTTTAGATATGGTCGACCTTGAGGATTGGTTCCTTCTTCTCTCTGAGGTCATCTACACACGGATGCTTCAGATCGATGCAGCTAAGGGTACTCTTCCTTTCCCTAGCTTTATTATGACAATTCTTAAGCATTTGGGTTTTCAGGGAAGATACACGGAGGTGAGTCCTCCTAAGTTTGTTGGTCATGACTGGGTCAATGCGATCAAGAAGGGCTGCCAGTCTAGGAAGGCTGCTTTTGAGTCCGTGGGTGCGCGTCTGACGCATCACCTAATTTGGGGAGGTCGGGCTCTTGTTCGTGATGATGACTTTGATCGGGCTTTGACCCCTGGACGCCCCGTCACAGCCTCAGCTAGGGGCAATCGGGCAGTTGCAGCAGTTGACGCTAGGGTTTTCTCTATTCGGCGTCGTCAGGATCATATGGGTACTCGGTTAGATCGTTTTGAAGTTATCCTCTCTCAGCATGATGCTATGCTGCGTGATATTCATAGGATGAACGTCGCCCAGATGCATCATCTACAGCTGGACTTCACTCCCATTGACTTGCCTCCATTTCCGGAAGAGGTACCTCCAGGTCCAGGTGACAGTGATGGTGATGACTCTGTTGGAGAAAGTGAGGACGAGGGTGATGGTGAACACAGTGGTGGTGACTCGGAGTCCGAGTAGTTCTTGTGTTGGTTTACTCTTCATATTTTTGTTTGTTATATCCTTTTGCTTCTATTTTTAGATGTTGAGATGTTATTGGATATTGCTATGTTAATAGTAGTTATAGTTTATTTCTGTGTTGCAGTAAATTCTTGCTAATTAGGTAATGGACCTTTCTAATTGGGCCCATGTTAGGTTTCTTTTTGGTTTTCCTATATATAGAGGAGTCTTCTCCTCTTTTACTCCTATTGTGTCTTCTTACCTCTTTCTAGTTCTCTCTTTGTTCTTCAGATTTTTCAATGGCAGAATATGAACTTCATGGGGTTTTTGTTCCGGCTGTTGGTTATGTGTCGTTTATGGTGATGGAGTACAAAAACAATGCAAAGGTGTGTGGTTTGTGTCGTGTTCCTCATGGGTATGACTATATTCATCGACCTTTTCTTAATCCATGTTTGGTTCATGTCAATCATTGGGAGAGACTACCGGTACACTTTCAAAGTCACATCTTGGAGTTGGTTGGATACCTGAAGGTTCAAGGACTTGCTGCTCCTCTCACCGATTGTGGCTTGGACAGCAGAATTGAGGAGTTATTTTGTACGAGTACATGTCTGGAGGAATATGATGATCATGTGATAGCTCGGTGGAATAGATTTTCGGCTCGTGCGAAAGCTTTATGTCCCTTCTTAAGCTTTATGTTCATGTGATAGTTCGGTGGAGTAGATCTTCTGGTTAACTTAAGCTTTATATTATGTCTTTTCTGTTTCTTATGTCTATGGATTCCTATGTTTGGTTCGTAGTTGGTTTCATGAGACTTTAAGAGTTCGGTTAGGTTTTATTTTCTATCATTAATTGTTTGGTATTGAATTCTTTTCTTGGTTATTTGTCTATTACTGTTATTTATTGTTCTTCTTGTTGATTGGTTAGTTTGTTCACTTGTTGTGACAAAAAGGGGGAGATTTATGACTCTAATACTAACAATCGTTTCTTTGATGTTAGGTTATTTTTGGGTCATGTTTCAGGTATTCTACACGTATGGGGGAGTGAACGTGTTAATGTTTTAGAGGTTGTACAGTTATGGGGGAGCTTGAGTGTCAAAATTTTGGAGCTCATGAAGTATGGGGGAGTTGCTTGAAGGAACTTTGTTGATTCCTTGATTGAATCGAAAATTCTTAGTTGCTTCCGTGCGGTCTCTGATGTTTCAAGCGTCTTGTTCAAGAATTGGTGACTCGGTACGTGTTCTACCTTGAGTGATTTTGTAGGCATGATTTATAAATGCCATGGTTTGGTGTTGTAAGCACGTTTTATAAGTGCTATTAGAGTCATAGGTTTTTGTCACAAAATCAATGTCAAAGGGGGAGATTGAAACCGGCACGAAGTGGTTTGACATCAATTTTGTGACATTGGTCGTCCTTGGTTATTTCGCTTTGAGTTCATTGTTAAGAAAACCTTGTTGTACGCGCGTCGTCCCGTGTCCTTGTCTTCGCGTCGTGTGTCACAAGTATCGTGTTTGAGTCAGGACGTACGTACCTCTTCAGGACGTACGTACGCATGGTATGTCAGCAGAAAGCTAGTTTGGTCTGGACGTACGTACCTCTTCAGGACGTACGTACGTATGGTATGTCAGCAGAGCTAGTTTGGTCTGGACGTACGTACCTCTTCAGGACGTACGTACGTATGGTATGTCAGCAGACTTATTTCGGTTTGAGACGTACGAACGTCATATCGACGTACGTACGTCCAATGTTGGTTTTCACAAATTCGGCCCATTTTCCTTGGTTTTCAACCCTAAGTATAAATAGGGTTTCTCTTCCAAAGAACAAGTCAGTTCTTTGGCCGTCCATTGTTCTTCTAGTTCTGGAGTTTTGGTTTAGGTTTTGGTATTGAAAGTGTTTGTGGCTATTGAACTCAATTCCCTTCTTCCCCCTTCTCTCAATTCATAACTTTGTGATCTTCTAAGTTTGATTGTGATTTCGGCTTCGAGTCTTCTTGTGTGTTCATCAAGAAGTCGAGTGTCTTGTGCGTACATCAAGGTGCTCTGGTGAAGTCAAGGTGTTAGAGATAACCAGGAGTATCAACTCGCAGTGAGTGCAGGTAGTTGGTAGGTTTGTATATCTCTTTTCATCTAGTGGATTATTTGTTGTCGCGAGGACAACCGTGGACGTTTCCCTTATTGGGTTTTACCACGTTAAAAATTTCTGTGTGTTCTTTACTTTATGCGTATTGTTTGATTGGTTGAATATTCAATTATTGTATAAGCACTATTTGTAGTTTCTCAACCCTATTTATACTTAGGGTTGGAAAACACAGAAAAATGGGCCGAAATAGTGAAAATCCACATTGGACGTACGTACGTCGAAATGACGTTCGTACGTCTCCATACGAAACAAGCTTGCTGACTGCTTGGACGTACGAACGTCCTAATAAGGTACGTACGTCCAGAACAAAAAACTTTTCCTGCTGTCTAACCATACGTACGTACGTCCTAACATGGTACGTACGTTTAACACGATGAAAGTTTTGCTGCCTAACCTGACGTACGTACGTCCTAACAAGGTACGTACGTCCTGAACCAAAACACATACTTCTGACACAAGACGCGAAGACAGAGACACAGGATGACGCGCGTACAACAAGGCTTTCTTAACAATGAACCCAAGGCGAAATAACCATGGACGACCAATGTCACAAAATTGATGTCAAACAACTTAGCGCCGGTTTCAAGTATACCCTTATTCAATGAATTCAAATTTTAATTTTAAACTTCGAATACCATGGGAAGAACGCTTTCACGGAATTTGTCAACTCTATATGAATCTGAACGCTTTCAATGAATTCTCAAGCTCTATTTCATATGCTGAGAATAAAGTGAACCTGCAAAATCAAAGATGAAGGCTTCTAAGCTATAAATGAACTGCAAGTAATAGCTTAAAGTATTTCCTAGTTTTCTTGTTTCTTAAGAAAGGTTTGTGCCTTACTCCTACTTTCTAAATACTGTTCATTTCCTTTTTAGTCCTACCGTGTACAAATTACAAACTATATAAAAATCAGGGTATAGAAACATTGCTTCATATTGTCATGTTAAAGGTAACGAACAGGTGTGATGCAAAGAGTTGTGAGAATGGTAGATTGGTAGTATTGAGACACCAAACCAAGAAGAAAAAAAACACAAGTGATTACAAACCACTCACCTTGAATGCAGGTTCAGTTTGTACTAACCTGGTCTGTCAGAAATTTCCATCACAACCCATTCTGCAAAAAAAAAAAAAAAAAAAATTTCTATTATCAACAGAAGTTTTACAAGAAATTAAGATGCGGAGTTTAAAACATGACACAAAAGCATACCAATGGAACTCCATTATGCTCTTTTCAATACTATTGAATGATCCAAAACTCGATCCCTCAAAAGAACTTGGCACACGTCATTCCACAATTAACACTATGTCTTTGAATGCCTCCAATCTCCAGATCATTACAGTTGTAGATAATGATTATGAGGCTGAGGAGTAGTTCATTCTATGTATTTTGTATTTTATTTTGTGTTCCAAAATATTTGGATAAATATTTAATTTGTGTACTCTATTCAGATTGTTTTTTATATGTAAAAATATTTTGTGTTCCTATTATATTATGTTTTTATATTATATATGTTTATGTGTGATTGGTGGGGAGTCCAGAAATGTTGTCGGTAGGGATTAAGATGTGTCGTCTGCCCCTCAAACAATAGACGAACAACATGTTACATGTCGTTTGTTTCTAATATTACAGGCGGACGGCATGTCACATGCCGTCTGGACATGTTTGACTGCGTTAAGCACCGATAGTCAATGGTGGTCAACTATCTTCTGAGTGATTTTTATTGCATTGTACTTTCAACATTGAAGTGTTCTTGCATCCTATTGGTTCAAATTAATACAACTCTTCACCTACTAGATGAAATATAACTCTATCATCTCTAGTCTTCTGTCTTCAACAATTAGCAAACAATGGCAAACAACTACAACAATCAATTATGGGCTAGTTCTTCATCATCTAGCTCATCTGACGATGTCAACAGCGAACGTATGGAGAGAAATAGACTTGAGAATGAGATGATATTAAGAACACACAAAAATAGAAGAAAGTTGTTGATGGGGATGATACCATTGCTCAATCATGCTTTGGAAGAAGCAAACAGCTGAGCATAGAGGTGGATCTGTAGTTGGAAGATTCTCATCGTGATAAGGCGTGTACGTCATGACATGATTATTGGAGATTATTTTGCTGAGAATCCAAAGTATGAGCCCGAAATTTTTTACCATCGTTATAGAATAAGAAGAGAGTTTTTTTGGTACATTTATCTTAAATTCAATGAACATGGTTCTTATTTTGTTGATAAAAAAGATGCAGTTGGTAAATGGGGGGCTTCTTGGGTTGTTGAAGTGTATGGCCGCAGTGAAGCAACTAGCATCAGGGTGTGCAGCTGATGGTTGTGATGAATACCACCAAATGTGAAACTCCACAGCGATTGAGTCTTTACATAAGTTCTGTAATGCTGTTATTGTTGTGTTTGAAGGTGAGTTTTGCGAACACCTAATCAAAGTGATACAGATCGCATTCTTGCACAAAACGAGACACATGGAATTCCTGGAATGCTTGGTTCTATTGACTGCATGCACTGGACTTTGAAGAATTGCCCGACTGGCAACATAAATGGCATATGAAAGACCCTACTCTTATTCTTGAAGCAGTATCTGATAAAGATCTCTGGATTTGGCACATGTTCTTCGGCATGTCAGGTTCTCATAATGATATCAACGTGCTATAATGCTCACATGTATTTGACACCCTTGTATTAGGTACGGCTCCTAATTGCAACTATGTAGTTAATGGTAGAAACTATAACTTAGGTTATTATCTATCCGATGGTATCTATCCCAATTGGGCAACATTGATTAAAGCGATTAAGGAACCAAGAACACTTAAAGCACGTCATTTCACATCAAGACAAGAATCTGCGAGAAAAGATATTGAAAGAGCATTTGGTGTCTTGCAAGCTAGATGGCATAAAAAACTTGAGAGAATTATGAAAACTTTTATAATTTTGGACAATATGATTGTTAATGATAAACGCTTGACTGGATTCGGTTTCAAAAGCTTGATAAAATTTTTCTCATCTTAGACCCTAGTCCTTTCCTTTTGCGCCTCAAACACTTGTTTCATAATATCAAGTGAAGAAGCAATGACCGCATCATCAACTTCAAACTTTCCTTCCAAACGTTGAATAAAACCCTCCATAAGCTTAAGTGATTCTTGACCATTTTTTTCTTATCTTTCTCCAGTTTCTTCCCTTCGAGATGTTCAATGACATTTGGTGAGTCATTGAATATGGAACTTTGACCAAAAGTAGGAGGTGGACTTTCTTGCACAACTTTCTTCTTCTTGGTTTTTTTTGTTTCAAATGACGCATTCCACTTTGGAGAATATTGCAAGACTACATGCATATACATGATCAAAACCAAATGGTTTTCGGTTTCAAGTTGATAAGCACTTCTAACCATATTATCCTATTATTTGATCATTAAAAACAAAAATAATGGAATAAATAAGGTCAAAACGCACTAAATTTTTAATTTAAAAAATAAATAAAATATTCAAAACTCAAAAGAATTTACTTACCCAATCTTCGTGATGTGATCCACTTGGTGGATTTGCTTCAATACCTTCAATAAATCCAACAAATTTGTTGAGGTACTTTTGTATATGCTTATAACGACACGAGAGAGCGTCGGGAGTTCTCTCATTGTTTGGAGGTTGTATCGAAACGAATTCGTGCCCAAAACCCACTATTGGGTTGAAATCGCCCTTTGGATGGATCTTCAGAAATTGTTACCCAAGCACGACACAATGCTTCATTTTCTTGTCTAAGCGACTTGTGAAGCTTTGTGTGAAAGAGATTGAGAAGAAGTAGCCATATTTTGAGAGAATATAATTTTTTGAAAAGATAAGAGCACTTCATACATGTGTGAAGTGTATGTTATATAGTTTTGGCAGAAAAATAAATTGGTCGTTCATGACTGTTGGTGCCAAAATTTGAATTTTATAGTTGTTGTAGTACAGACGGCATGTCACATGTCGTCTGTGTGTTTTTAAAATTCGGACGGCATGTAACGTGTCGTCTGTGTTTTTTTAAAATTAGGACGACATGTCACATCTCGTCTGAGTGTTATTAAAACTGAGACTACATGTCACATGTCGTCCGGTTTCTGTCACCCACACGTGGGATCTCACTTTTGAAAATCCACCTTCCCTTGGGATATTATTTTGAGTTTCCACCCCAGAAATCCACCTTGCATTGGAATGCTCTCATCTTTGTTTATTTTCTGTTTTTTGAGTATGTTTATGAACAGACCTTCTAGCAAGGCTTTGGTTATGCTTGGGAAGCCCATGACAATTCCCCTACTTGTAATGAGGGAAGACCGAATGTCTCCCCTCTATTTTAATCATTTTTAATTTTATAATTTACAGGTAGGAGTTTGCCAAACCCCACCTTGCATAAAAATGGTTCTAGGATCTCATTAAGAGTCCACAAAACATAAATGGCCCAGCTAAGGACCGGTTTATAATATTGGCCCTGATTAAACATTTGTTGGATAAGAAAGTACCCATTTAACGTTGAAATTGTAAAAATAGACCTTTTACTACCGATAATACCCTTCTTGTATATGCAAACAAGTCTTTGTATTTTATGTTTATGTGTGATGTGACTGATGCAAACAAGTGTACGTTTACATTTTTATATTTTATGTTGTTGTTGTTGTTGTGAGTATGCAAACAAGTCTTGTATTTAATGTTTATGTGTGTTGTGACTGATGCAAACAAGTCTTTACATTTTATGGTTTATGTGATTGTTGTTGTGAGTATGCAAATAAGTCTTCACATTTTATGTTTATGTGTTGTGACTAATGCAAACAAGTGTGTTTATATGTGTGTCTGATGCAAATAAGTCTTTGCATCAGTAACAAAAAAAAACTCTCCATCAATAAATCCAACTTCAGTTATTCCTTAAATCACAGTAAATCGAGTCCACAATCGAAAATCAAACGGTTCCAAAGCTTTAACAAAAGTTTACCTGCACACAAATTATAGAGAAGTGATGTAAACAAAAGGCAGTTGATACAAACTCAAATATCTAGTACTTCATGATTGTGATTCTCTTCCACCATAATCTCTGTTCAACAAAAACAATGGGGTTCCACCTCGATCACCTCTCTCTTCTCTATTTATCCTCACAAATCCATAGAGAAATCAATTTTGTTAACAATTCAATGAAGAAGATGACAAATATGGAAGTGTTAGAATTGATAGAGGAATTATTGGAATCCCAATCAACCTCATCGGCTCACATTCGAATTACAAATTCTTCTTTATAATCCTCTTTGATGTAAAACCAAAACTTATAATTAGTTACTCCCTATCTAACTCATGTATCAGCTATTGTTAAACCCTATATATTGACACTCACTCACCTTTGTGCTATCATCTTATCTTTCCAGGTTACTTGTACGCATGAGTTATTACTAATTAATTTACTAGTTGGTCGTGACTCATAGTTCCTAACATCCCATCATCTCTATACATGCTAATGATTCATTATTAAGAACACCAAAATAGAAGTTAAAACCTTAATATGTACTTAGATTGAGGTTTTCCTCTAAGTTTATTGAATAAACGATAATGTTTTAAATGTTAATTATTCTTCTCGACGGGGGCTATTGATCTCCCTAAGACTCTTAGCCTTCCGGCCATTTGAAGAAGACAACATCATAAAAGAAAAGAACCACAAACAAGATGAAAAAAATTATATTTAGGTCAAATTCTCTTTATATAGAGAATACAAGGCACATTACTTGCTCACAAAGTATACTTGTTCTCCAAGTTAGGTCAAATTCGTGGTGGCTCCTGCAGGTCTTCTATAGCAGTAAAACTAAATAAAAACCTAATTCTCTTAGGCCTAAGTTGTAGCCTGGACCAACACCTTCAGATAAACAGCTCATGGGCCCAAATCGGAGTTCTGGATCATCATATAGAGTATTTTTAAGATTGGACTTCAAGTAACGGGCTTCAATGGATCTTTTGACCTGTGGGCTTTATTACAACTTGGATTGAGCTGGGATTTGGACCACCCATCTTGGACATAAAGTCAAGTCCACAGGACCAGTCCAAGGGGTGCCCTCAGTAACTCTGCGGGTATAAATAACAATTCCTCTTTTTTGTGCAAAAAAACACTCTTTAATGGCTTTTCTTGGCTTTTGGTGGGCTTTAACATAATATTCTTGTTTTGGCTCATGAAACCTACACAAATGACAAGAAAGCACTAATCAATAGATATAACACAATAATATAAGCTAAGTGTTATGCAAACAAGGTGTTATTCGGGGGATAAATATATACTTTTGAATACTTATCATTCATCTTATTTACTATTATTGTTTAATTTTGCATTCAATAGTATATTTGCCTAATAATTTTTATCAAGTTGGTATCAGAGCCAGGTTCGATTCCCTGGTGGAGTTTTCTGTGGTTTATGGTCTTAACTCGTTCATAGTATAGAAAGCTAGGTAAAGTTTGTGTGTCCTTGGAAGATTCTAAAAAGACAAGAATAAAGAAAATGACAAAAACAATATCAAAAAAATTCGAGGTGGAGACATCTACTTTGTAGTAGAAAGCTAGCATCGATGAGAAAATGGTTTTGTTTCATAAACAGGTGGAGTTTATGAATTATATCCTTTTGAAGCTAACCAATTTCATCATCAAAGAAGCACAGAAACAAAGAAGTTCAACTCGTGGGAAGTTTAACTTGATGACATGCTATTGGGTTGATCTAGATGAGCATTTCAAGGAAGATTGCATATTGGAGCACAAGATGACTAAGACACGAAGTAGGAAACAAACAGTGTTTCATATTGGGCGTGCATGTCAAGTTCCAAGAAAATTTGGATGGTTCAACAAAGTCCAGGGAGCTCTTGAGTTCTCTAATATCTGTTTCTAACTTAAACGGGAGTTTAAATTCCTAAAGGGGGGAGCCATGATACAGGTGTATCCTTCTTGGGAATTTAGCAGTTCTTTTCCTTATAAGATAAGGAAAAGAAAACCTTATATAGGTTTCCTTGTTCCATAAGGGATAGAATTTCAGGAAAGGGGAAATCCTTGGCCTATAAATATATGTTTTGGCATAAACCAAAAGATATACAAAGAGAAATATGTAGTGTTTACTTGTTTCAAGATAGATAAACAAGCTAGTGCTTAGCTTGTTTAGATTGATGTTTTGGCAAAGACGAAAACATAGTGAAACAACTTATTTAGTTGTTTATAGAAACCACTACATTTTAGTGTGTTTTGATAAAAGAGGCATCTAGGGCTTAACTTTGTCTAGAGCGTATTGTAAGGCAGAGATTCTTGTAATCTTTATAATATTCAATAAAGAAGATAGTTTTCTTTGAGATTTTGTGTTTTGTTCATCTTATTTGCTATTTTATTTAATTATGCATTCAATAGTGTATTTGCCTAGTAATTTGTATCAGCAAGTGATAAATATAGCAATTGGTTTTGCTGTACCAGATGTATTCCCTTCTTTTAAATGTCTTCATGGGATGAGTGGAGCGATGCACAAACTAGAGAAGCTACATGGAGTGATTGATATCATCCTAGAAGATATTCTCAATGAACGTAGACTAAAGAGGAAGGAAAAGAATTCCACCAAGGGTAATATGGCAGAACATTTAGTAGATGTGCTCATAGGATTTCAAGAGGATAATAACCTGGAATTCCCCATCGAAAACAACTCCATCAAAGCAGTAATTTTGGTTTGTATATATGTATCATCAATTTAATTCACCTATGGGTGTTTAATCTAATAAGTTGTTAATCTAATACTTTTCAACTACTTACTAGCTTCAAATTTTATTTCAGTAGGAAATGTTCATGGCAGGGACTGACAATTTAGTGGCCACAACAGAATGGGCATTGGCAGAAATGTTAAAAAAATCTAAGTGTAGTCCCTTTTCCGTTGGAACCCGTACTTCCGTTGGAACCCGTACTTCCCTAAACCTACACAGGAGAGAAAACCACCGATGTTTGCACCGGTGTTCACACTCCGACGATTAATCCAGTAGAGTGAAGTAGAGGAGTTTAAGTGATTGATGGGACCAGATAGCGTACCTAATGATTGGAGATTGGCTCCATTTATAGGTGATTGGTCGGTTTGTGCGGCATCATTAGATTATGCTTCTAATCGACGGCTGAAGATGTTGCACGTGGGTGGCCTTAGAGCCTAGTGTTCTCTGCACTTGTTTGACTGTTGGTCAAACAGTGGAGGACAGCTGGACTCGTGCCTCTCACGTTTCCGTCAGCTTTGTCTTCTCCGTGGATCCAGTTATCCCAGGTGTATTTTGCGCTTTTTACCTACGTTATTTTTCCACAGCAGATGGGTGCTCGGGATATGGTACATACATCGCCCTCTTCTCTGTGGCGACGGAGTCTTCTAAGGAAGCGGCACAGAGAATGTCTGCTGCTTGGTGTTGAACTAGTGGTCATTTTGGCGGGAAAGCTGGTGTGGAAGTCAACGAGAGATTTTGACTGTTCACACGAGCCCGTTTCTGGATAAGATCATGTGCATGTCACGTGTACCTCGAAAAGGTGCGTATCTTTATTGCTGAAAGACAACGCCGCCGATTCTCCTCGTTAGTCGAAGCGTTTGCATCATTTTATGAGTGTAATGATGAGGGAGAGAGAGAATGTCTGTAATAAAAGGTTTTTTCCGCTTTATTTTTCTGTTATCTTTTCTCTTCTTCTCTCCAGTATGCCATTAACGCACTCTGCTCAAGGTTTCGAGTTTTTTCGTTGCTGAATCTTTTTGTACTTCAAAGGTGTTCAAAGGCTTCTGCTTTTTCTGGTGAGTTTCTTTTATTCTCTTTGCTAGATTTCCTTTTGTATCTATGGTTGTATTTTTGTTCAAAGTTCTATTCTTTTGTTGGTTTCCTTCTTCTCTTCAACTTTGGTTGTTCTAAGAGTTCTAGTGATTTTTGGGAAGTGGGGTTATAAGAGTGTTTCTGAAAAAGTCTGAAGGTGTACAGACCTTTGTTTTCGTTTAGATTTTGTTCAAAATCCTTGCTTTTTGATCTGGGAAAATTCCAACGTTAGTTGTTTTTGTTTCCTTGTCAGACGTCTCAGTGTTCACGGTGCACACACTCCTCGCCCCCGTTACTTCGTAAATCTATGGAATCGGAACCATACGGAATGGTGAAGTGGCAAGATTATTTTAAGAAGGAAAGGTCAAATCCGAGGTCTCCGGGGAAGGAAGATGTTGGGGATGCCAGTACCAGTGGTTCTATATACTGGTTAGATCGGTTCGACCCCGATCTTTAATGGTGGAGACCTGAGTTAGACGTGTTCCGTCAAGTATATTCGATTCCCAACACTGTGTCCTTGGCTCACTATGCTGGAGCTTTGAGGTATTGTGACTTTGATCCCGTTGCTGGGTCAGAGACCATAATTGTTACGGCTCATCAGATTCATGCTGGGCTGAGGTTCCCCTTGACTGAGCTAGACAAATCTGTCTTGAATTTTTACAAGATGTCCCCTGGTCAAGGCATCGGGAACTTTTGGAGGATAATGTGGTGTTTCAACAAGATAAATTAACATCCGAAGTACACTGTAAGTCTGATGGATATCCGTAAGCATTATTGTGTTCGTTATTCTAATAAATCCCCCAATCATTACTACCATTTATGTAGTAGACCCCGTAAGAGGTCTGTTGTTCGGTCCTTACGGACTTTTGACAAGGAGTGGCCCAATTTCCCTTTGGTTGTTGGCGGGGCTTTCAGAGGCTATGTTGAGGAACTAGCTGTTGGGCTTGAGTATTCTTTGTTCAATACTGGAGGTATGCGTTGCTTTCAAACTTGGCTTTGTTTTATATTGGCTTTTCTGACTAATTTTTGTGCAGTCATAAGCGGTGACACCGGCTCTTTGGATCTACCAACTCGGTTGTAGACTAGATACTTGGTAGAGGTGAGAAAGGTGATAAGACCAGCAATTATACTTTTCTCGAGAGCATTACCGGTGCCGACAGTAGTGGAAATCACCCTTTTGAGACCCGTGGGATTCGAATCGGGAAGTCCAAGCCGTCGGGTTTTTTTCAAAGGGTGGTCCAAAAGAAAGTGGCTTTCGGGTGAAGAAGAAAACCCAGAAAAAAGTTGTTGGCTCTTCTAGTAGAAGAAGAAAGAATCTTATTGTTGCGTCCGATCAATCCGGGGAAGAGTCCGAAGAGGAGACTGAGCCGTTGGACACTTCAGCTAACTTGCAACCTCGCCAAAAAAGGAAACAGACAATGGAACCGAACTTCTCTTTTGGTATTGTTGACGTTGATGATCTTGATGATCTTGTTCACCTTCTTGATGATGATGCTATTGTGAGCCCCTTGAGGGATGAGATCGTTTCCCACAGTCCTAAGGAAAATGTTGGGAAGCGCCAGAGGACTGATCCTAAGGGAAAGGAGGTGGCGACAACGGAGTCTGATGTTCTTGAATCCCCCGTTGTAGAAAAGAAGTTTCGAGGGAATATTGTCCAAGCTCCGTTTTGGCATCTGATACCATGCAAGTTGGATGGTACACGGATCATTGTTGATGATACCGATTTTAATGATGGTGGGGTTTTTGGCGGTGCTAATTATTCAGGCATTACCTATGCTGTCAGGAGCGGAGCGGAGCGCCAGGCCCTCAGTTTTTCAGGAACCGCCTCGACCGCCCAGGCGGCACTCTGCTCAGACCCCCCAGTTTAAGTTTGCTACTTTACTGTTTAGTGTTTACTAAATAAATAAGTAAATAGTAAATACTAAATACTAACAGACTTCAATTGAAAAAAGAAAAAGATTGAATTTGATTTGAAAAATTAAAAATTTTAAAGAAGATTAGATTTGGATTTGATTTAGGAATTAGGAAGAATTGAAGATTAGAAATTTAGAAGAAGAAGAAGTTTAGAATTTAGAACTTACAGACTAGCAGCAGGCAACAGCAGCAGCCGGAGAAGAACTGAAGCAGCAGCAGCCAGAGATGAAACTAGAGAAGAAGTAGCAGCAGCGATTTTAAATTTTTTTTTTTTTTAGCTAACGTTTTATTTACATGGGCTTTTTGCCTTTTTCAGGTTTGGGCCGCATTGAGCGCGTTTGTGTGGGCCGCTCTGGATAGAGCGCTGCGCCTGGGCGGCGCTTAGGCAGCCCAAAGCGTTTTAGGCGCTGTTTCGGTACAGCGGAGCGTCCCCTTTTCAAAATAGCGCCTAGGCGGCGCCCCTGACAGCATAGGGCATTACACCTTATGATTATGAGCTTCTCGAGAAAGCCGATCCGCATGTCTTGATGAACGATCATGATACTGCTCTGTATACTGTAAGTTTTTTTTGTGTTTTGGCTTCATTCTTGTATATCTTTGAACTATGCTGTCGTTGATTTTTTGTGACATTGTGTAGGTAACGACCCTAGGCTATGGTGTGAACCGTAGGTATTCTCACTCTTTGATAAAGGTGAAATCCCTTCGAGAGGAACAAAAATTAGCTAGGGATGAACGTGATGATGCTAGAGCTGAAACTGCTAAGTATCAAGAAACCGGATCTATCGGGTGAGCTTGAAACAAGAAAAAGGAATGTGAGTAACTAAAACAACAAGCTGTTGTTGCTGAGGACCTGAAGCAAAAGGAGCTTGAAAAGTTGTACAAGGAGATGAAAGACGAAAAGGAAGAAGTTTTGTACAGGCTTGGCGCCGATAAGGACCAAGAGAAAGAGGCAGCCCCCAAAGCCATTCGTAAGACCTTGCTTGATACGGAGGCCCGTGAGGCTAGTCTTGAAAAGGAGTTGGAGAAGATCAAAGTGGAATGGAAGGCCAAGTTTGATGGCTTGATGGCAGACTTTGATGTCGACGTGCGCAGGGAAACCAAGCGTCGAATCGAGGAAGCTCGACAGAAACGTGAGGCACAGACGAACACCGAAGCACACTTTAACTTCTCCTTCCGGTTTGACGGCCTCTCCGGCCCTTAATACTTTATTTTGTTTCTGTTTTCATGGCCGTGGGCCTTTAATACTTTATTTTGTTTTGTCTGGAATTCCTGGGCCGTTGGGGACCGGTAGACTAATTTTGTGGCCATGGGCCTTCTATACTTTGATATTCTGTTTGAAGTCTGGAATTCCCGGTCCGTTGGGATCGGCAGACTAATTTTGGCTTTTAATATCATGTTATTTTGACTAAATATCCATAATATTTTTAATATGTGATGTTGTGTTTGATTCATGAAATGAGGGTTTTCTTCAGTCAGTAAAGAGGTAATATTAGGGGGATGTTTGACCCTGTAATGCATATACAAATAGTAAGGTGTTCAATACTTTGTGTCAAAAGTAGATATATATTGATTCATCGTTTAAATGCATAGTAACAAAGCTCACGGAATCTTAAACAAAATATTTCTTTAGATTGATAATGTTCCATGGTTTATTTGTCAATTGGAGTTCCATTCATTTCCCTAAGAAAGTAAGCGCCGTTAACACCAACACGTGTTACTTTGTAGGGGCCTTCCCAATTCAGTCTGAGCTTTCTTGGAAGGGGGTACTGTCGTCTAAATACCAAGTCACCTTCTGAGAGTACTCTGGGCTTGAACTTTTTCTCGTATTGCTTGTGTAGCTGTCGGTGATAATGATCCAACTTGGTCTGAGCTAGGTTCTGCATTTCGTCAGCTAGGACAAGTTCTCTTTCTATTATGTCGTCGTTGATACCGAGATCGACCACACATGTTTGTGTTGTTGGTTCAACCATTTCTGGTGGTATGACATCTTCCATCTCGTATGCCAATGAAAACGGGGTTGCACTCGTGGATCGGTGTGGGGATGTTCTGTATCCCCATAATACCTCCAATAGATGTTCAGTCCAATTTGTGCCTTTATCTTCTAGCTTCTTTTTTATCACTTCCAGAATAACCTTGTTTGACGCTTCGGCTTGCCCATTTCCTTGGGGGTAATTTGGGGCGGAGAAAAATTGCTTGATGCGATATTTCTCCAAGTACTGCCCAACTTGCCCTCCTCGAAACTGTGGTCCGTTGTCGGTGATTATGGCTCTCGGCAGACGAAAACGACAGATCATGTATTCCCAGATGAAATTGATGACTTGTTGTTCCTTGGCTTGTTGAAGGGGTACGACTTCTATCCATTTAGTGAAGTAGTCTGTAGATACTAGTAAGAAGACTTTGCTTTTCCTTGACTTAGGCAGTTTGCCAATGATATCGAGGCCCCACATAGAGAAAGGCCATGGGTTGCTTATGTAATGCAACTCTTCTGCCGGTGGATGGACTAGGCGACCTTGTAGTCGACATCCTCTGCATGTTTTCTCATAGCTCATGCAATCTGCTAACATGGTGGGCCAGTAATATCCGTGTAGGATTAGTCAGCGGGCCATTGCTTTGCCTGGTGAATGGTTACCGCAGGTTTCGTTGTGTATTTCGACAATCACATGCAGGACATTGTTGGGATGGACACACTCTAGGCATGGTTCACCCACTGTTTTTCGATAAAGCTCATTGTTGAAGAGTAGGAACAGTTTGGCCTGTTGAGAAATGCTTCTAGTTTGGGCTCTGTCCTTTGGGAAGATCCGGTCTGTAGGTAGAGGATAATTGGGTCCATCCAAGACGCCCCCGGGTGTGCTGTTACCATCGTTAGGCTCTTTGGGTGGAGGAATGATTCTTGTCGTTTGGACAAAGTTATTGTCCTAACGTCCTCGTCGCCCATAGTTGTGGCCAAGTATGCCAGGGCATCTGCGTGTCGGTTCTCAGTACGATGCAAATGAATGACTCTTGTCGACTGAAAGCTTGCCAAGGTGTCTTGAAGGAGTTTGTTATAAGCTGACATGTTTCCTGTTAATGCGATGTATCCTCCGTTGACCTGTTCGGCTACCAACTTGGAATCAGTGAAGATAGTGAGCTCTGTTACATGGAGCATTTTGGCTATCTGTAAACCAGAAAGCATAGCTTCATATTCGGCTTCATTATTTGTAACGGAGAATCACAACCTTTTTGCTAACTCTACACGTGTATTCTTTGGAGTGAATAGGACCGCGCCTACGCCGAACCGGTCTCCGCTGACGGATCCGTCTGTGAACAAGCGCCAGCCTGCGATGCTTTTCCAGTCGTCTTGGGTCTTTTGATCATCGTTCTGTACGAAATCCGTGTCTATAGCGATGTCCGAAGACCAAGTTAGTTCCTCCATAGGGATATCGACTAAGAAGTCAGCATACACTTGGGATTTTTCCGCCTTTCGAGACTCGAACATAGTATGTCGTACTTGCTGAGAGTTATCGACCATTTTTCCATACGGCCTGCTTTTTCAATTCGGTGTACAGTTTGTTTCAAAGGAAAATTTGTGACCACGGTGATGTAGGCTTCAAAGTATGGGCGGAGCCGTTGGGCTGAGAAGAACAAAGCTAGACCATATTTCTCAATTCGCCTATATCTTGTTTCTGGATTTGACAGTTTTTTGCTTAAGAAGTAGACCGGTGCTTCTTTGCTACTTTCGCATCTTGTGAGAACCGCACTGACGGCGACCTCGGATACAGCGAGATATATGTATAAAGTTTCACCTGGTGTTGGCTTGGATCGGATAGGCGGTTGAGCAAGGTAGCGTTTCAGTGTCTGAAAGGCTTGCTCACACTCGTCATCCCAGCTAAAGGAGATGTTTTGGCGTAATAATTGCAGGATTGGTCGACACTTGTCAGTGGACCGAGAGATGAACCTTCCTAGTGCAATGATACGTCCTTGTAGGATCTGAATGTGTTTCTTCTTTGTTGGTGAAGGCATTTCTGCTAGTGCACGGATTTGGTCCTCGTTGACCTCGATGCCTCTTTTGGTGACAATGTAGTCGAGGAATTTTCCGGAGGTAACTCCTAAAGTGCATTTTTCTGGATTGAGCTTCATTTTGTATTGGCGGAGGATCTAGAGAGTCACCTTTAGATCCGTCAGATAGTCATTTTCCTCTTCTGATTTGACGAGCATTTCGTCGATGTAAACCTCTACTGTGTTTCGCAACAATCCGTGAAACATGTACTCCACCAAGCGCTGGTAAGTGGCACCGGCATTTTTTAGACCGAACGGCATCTTTGTGTAGCAGAATGTCTTGTTGTCGACGTAGAATGTTCTTTTCGGTTGGTCTGGCTCATACAGTGGAATCTGGTTGTACCCTAAGTAGCCATCCATGAAGGAAAAGAGAGCGAATCCTGCGGTTCGGTCTACCAACTCGTCGACTTTGGGCATGACATACATGTCTTTGGGGGCATGTTTGGTAGAGATTTGTGAAATCTATGCAAACTCGAACCTTGCCATTCTTTTTCATAACGACGACAATGTTGGAGACCCACTCGGGGTATTGAATTTCCTTGATTACTCCTGCTTCGGCCATCTTATATACCTCGGCGAGGACTGTTGTTTGGAGGATTGGCCTTATTTCCCGTATCTTCTGACCACCGGTGTAGCATTGGTGCGCACATTGAGCTTGTGACAAGAGATATCGGGGTCAATGCCTTCCATGTATTCGATTGACCATGCGAACACATCTTGGTTTTATTGTAGGAATTAGATTAACTGCTCACGGATTTCGTTGTTTAAACATGTTCCGATGTTGGTGATGCGCGGCACACCACCGTTGGATAGGTCGACGGATTTTGTGGGTTCCACAGTTCTGAAATAAGGGATTGTAAGTTGTCCGTCGACCGTTTCCTGTAGCTGCTATTGGGTAGAAGAACCCGGTAACTCGTCGCCCCCGGTGTCCTTCATCATTATGTGGACTGTTGCAAAGTGTATTGTATGTGACAGTGCTTGATCGCTACGGATCTCATACTGAACGTCATCTGTTGGGAACCGTATTCTCTGATGAAAAGTGGACGATATTGCCCTCATGGCATGAATCCAGTCTCTTCCTAGTAACGCGTTGTACTCTGACACTGCTTCGACGACTACAAACCTAGACATGACTGTCTTTGAGTGTGCCTGCTAATGTTATTTCTCCCAAGGGTCTGCTGAAGCCTCCATTGAAACCATAAACATTTCCTTTAGCAGGTGACAAATGAGTGGAGTTGGTTTCATCTGGTGAAGTCCTCTTGTAAATAGAATCTCAACATTGCTCCCGGGGTCAACAAGGACTTTCATGACGTTCCATTTACCGATTGTGATGGTAATGACCAACGCGTCGTCATGTGGGTATACCACGCCGTCAAGATCTTCGTCAGAGAAGAATATTGGTTCAGACTGTTGAACTTTGCTTCAGTTGTGCACTACTGGGGTGGCAATTGGTGAGTCTAATGCTTTTGGGTCGTTGTTGACTTGATGAACTGTTCGGATCTTTTTGCCCGACTCATTCTTTGACGGGCAAGTGCCCTCAAGTATCATGTTGACAGTGCCTAGGACTGGTGGCTGAGCTCTCGGGGCCTCGGCCTTTTGTTCGACTTCGAACTCTTTCAGGAGGCCTTGCTTGTATAATTTATTTAAGAATTTCATGAAAGCGTAGCATTCTTCAATCGGGTGACTGTACTCACGGTGGTAATCGCAGAATGGTTTGCCGTCAATTCTTGTGCATCTTGTCGGGGGGAGCTCAAAGTACCACCTATCTCGTTTGGCCCGGAAGACTTCGGGGATAGAAATCTTGAAAGGTGGAAGCTTGCGTGGGGGTGACAATCGCCTTGGTGGGGAGTTTTTGCCCGGAGACCTCTTATCCTCTCGGCGTGGTTTCTTGTCGCCGAGGCGCTTGTCTTTGCCTTTTGCTTCCGCATCCCTTGGGTGGGCCGATTTTTCAGTACCAGGATTTCCTCTTGTGTCGGAGGCTAAATTCACTGTTGGCTTCGGTGTTCGCGGCTGCATCCTGGCCAAGTTATCTTCCACATTTATGTTCTTGTCAACTCTATTGTAAAGGGGTCCGTCAGGGTCTCTTGCGGTTTGGAGATTATGTCGTTGTAGCCCACGGTGTCTGGTCGCAAGCGTTTTCCTGGAAGTGACTATTGTTGTTTTCTCGTTCACTCCACCCATGAGTAGGACTTCGTTTCTGAACCTTGTCGTGAACTGTTTCAAGGATTCGTGGTCACCTTGTCGGGGTCGAAGAGTGTTGAAATATCTGCCACCTCTCGCCTCTGGTGTCGATACTTAGAAAGAAAAACTTTTTCTAGGTCTTGAAAATTGTAAATGCTCTGAGCCTTCAAGGACTGGAACCAATCCATGGCGCTTACACCAAGGCTGCTTGGGAATAGGCGGCACCGCATGCCATCGTATTGCCCGCCTTCCCAAACTGCTAGTTGATTTTTGAAGCAACGGAGGTGATCGACAGGGTCTGTGTTGCCGTCGTAGACTTCAAACTTTGGTGGTACGAACTTGCTAGGGAAGTCGAACTCGTACCACTGGGCATACAACGGGCGCTTTTCCAATTTCTGGAGGTCGTCAGCAATTGTTGTTTTTTTCCTTTGCATTGAGCTTGTCTTGAAGTTGTTTTATCATTGCGAGCATAGCTAGCCGCATTGTCGGGTTGATCGGGGTCTTGAAGCTGCCTTATCGTGGCGTAACAGTTAGTAGAAAGGCCAACTTGTACTTGATTCCCATCCCTTACCATCATCCTTAATCAAAGCTGTATGTTAAGCATAGACACCCAATGTCAATGTGTGATTTTCAGGTTTGTTCAACTCAAAATACTTGGCTATGTGCTACCAGCAATAATAATTAAAAAAAAAAAACTTTTGTCTATCTCATTTTTTGTACTTGAAACAAATGCTTAACATTATGAATTCAACCTGGCATGGAGATTCTCTGAATCTTTGCAGAACTATTAAATATGCCCTCCTCATCCATGATCCATCGATTAAATTCACGACATGCAAAGAGATCTTACCATAATCTGCCAAGAAATCTCAACAGACCAACTGCATTTTCGAAAGCACCCTAAATTTAGCACAGTTCTCATAATGTGACAATCCCAATAAAATTTAGAAACTTATGAGAATTTCGAAATATTTAATTTATGAGATTTTCTAAATCAATAAAGATTTTGTTCCACACCAATATAATTCTTATAAAAAGCCTTGGTCAGAGGCTCAGAGCTGTGCTATCTCATCATCTTTCGTAAATCATAATAATCTACCTGAGCAAATAAAATGGAAAATTTTGCCATGTTCACCAGACGTTTTTTGCTTTCATTGCTTCTTATTTGCCTCCTTGTCACTGCACCAATTTCAGGTATATCTCTACCTTTGTAGGAATTGATTATACAACATTTTCATACACCTTTAACTCAATAAATAGATGAGTTGTTAACTTAATATAAAATTTTGGTAATTTAACTTATAATAGTTTTATATACCTCTGGGTTTGATCGAGGGTTTGTAAGTTGTAATCATGGTCTAATCTTATAATCCTTGGCAGCTGATGTGAAGCCAAGCACCGATGATGTATGTATCGATGCAAGTTGCTCTTCTGACGAGCAGTGCCACAAAAATTGTCAGGCACAAAAGTTTACAAGTGGAAGTTGCAATGTGAACAAGGGGCTCTGTTACTGCCATAAGGCTTGATCCGATGAAACATTTATGTTTGCTAAATTATTAGTTGCTATGGAAATTATATAAATAAAATATGTTATAATTTTGGTATTCTTTATTCATTGTTAATACTCCATATATTTTGAAATGGGTCGAAACCATAGGTGAAAAAATCGAAAATATCGGGCGGATATTCACGAATTTTGCCGGTTTTTAGAAATTCAGAGCGGTACTGCACACGAATAATAAACAAATAATAAACCTCCTCATGCCGACCGGATTTTTTTGAATATTCGCGAAATATTTGAAAAGTACGAAATTTTCGAAAATAAAATTAACACATTTTTCCGTATTGTATGGATCAAAATGCATATGATATGCATATTGACCAATTCAGGTCGTACGAGCAAACAATGTCATGGGAATATTACTGTACTGAGTTCGTCCCCACACGTATGCGACTCGAAGCACATCGGTTTGACTTGGGGCATCTATCATTCTGGGGTTAGCATGTTTTTTTATTTTGATTATTAAAATAAAACTATGGGTTGAGTTGTTATGAGGTTGTTTGTGTTTAGTTCTTATATTAGAAACAAATAAAAGCTTATGTGGAGTTGTTACCAGTTTGTTTGTGTTTACTTGTTGTAAACTAATTCTATTAGACAGAATAAACTTTCTTTTGCATTTCAAATAAATAAACTATCTTTTGTATTATGAATATCTTGTTGTTATAAGTTTTTGCAATAAACTTTACTTGTGTATATGTTGTTAGGGACATGGCTAGGGGTAGTGGGAGAGTTGAAATCGGGTGGGAATATGGTTACATGGATGGGGGTGATTCTAGGAAGTCAGATTGTGGGTTTTGTGAGAAGCATATACGAGGTGGAGGGGTTACTTCTTTGAAGGAGTATTTAGCTGGAGTTGGGACAAATGTTGTTGCTTGCACACAGGTTTCTGAAGATGCACGGTTGTGTATACAACAACATTTGCAAGAGCAAGTTGCACACGAGTTGTGTAATAGTTCTGTCTTAGCTTCCTTGTATGATTTGTCGCATATTTTTCTTTTAATTATAAGTTTATACATTGAAACCAGAAGAAAAACATGACAATAGCAGAAAACCTCCCAATTTTCACGAATTTGTCGTGAATATCCGCGAATATTCGAGCTATATTTCGCGAGGACTATTTTTGCCAAACCTCCCAATTCCGACACTGGGGTCCGGATACGCGGAATATACCGATTTTTCAAGGGTCGGATATTCGACTTTATTCGAAATTTTCACCAATGCCATATACCATTGGAAAGTTGCCAATGTCTTCTTTCTGAAACTCCACAAACAGTGCTATTACCACAATCACAACTAATCAAACAAGCAAATCAATGAACAGAAAGTAAATGAACACGCGATATTTTTAACGTGGTAAAACCCAATATGGGAAACGTCCACGGTTGTCCTTGCGACAACAAATAAATCCACTAGATGAAAAGAGATGTACAAACCTATCAACTACCTGTAATCACTGCGAGTTGACACTACTGGTTATCTCTAACACCTTGACTTCACCAGAGTACCTTGAGGTACGCACAAGACACTCGACTTCTTGATGAACACACAAGAAGACTCGAAGCCGATCTCAATAATCAATAAAGAAGAAGAAGATGAATGGAGAGGAAAGAATGAGTTCAATCACCAAAACACAACCCTAAACAAACTCTAGAAGAACACCTCAATTGGACGGCAAAAGAACTCGTTTGTTCTTTGGTTGAAAAACAATATATAGTTAGGGTTTTGGGAGAGAGAAAATGGGCCGAAATAAGAAAATCACACGACGACGTACGTACGCCCTAACTAGGTACGTACGTCCCTGAAAGAAAAAGTAGTCTGTCGAACAGGAAGTATGTACGTCCTAACTAGGTACGTACGTCCAAACTAAAACAAAAGGATTTGTTCAACCCTACGTACGTACGTCCTAACTAGGTACGTACGTACTGTACCAAACAACAAACAAACAGACTCGATGAGCAAGAGAGAAAGGATACTCGGGACGACGCTCATACATCAAGGTATTCCTAATAATGAGATCAAGGCGAGATAACCTCGGACACACCTAGTCACAAAATAATGTCAAACAACCGAGTGTCGGTTTCAATCTCCCCCTTTGACATTTACTTTGTGACAAAAACCTATGACTCTAGAAGCACTTATAATACGTGCTTACAAACCCAAACCAACCGCATTTATAATACATGCCTACAAGAACACTCATACTCAATACGTACCAAGTCACCATCACTTGATATTCAGCTCGAGCAAGAAGACTTGATCATCAGAGACGAGACGGAAGCAAGAAAAATTCTGAACCAATTAGAGAAATAATGGAAGCTTCTCGAACAACTCCCCCCATACTTCATGAACTCCAAAGTTTAATACTCGAGCTCCCACAAAACTGTACAACCTCTAATCATCAACACGTTCACTCCCCCATACGTGTAGCATACCTGAAACTTGACCCAAAGATACACTAATAGAAAAGAGAAGAGTGTTAGTATTAGAGTCATAAATCTCCCCCTTTTTGGCACAAAGAGCGATCATAGAAGAAGATAAAATAAGCATGAACAAGAGATAATGCAGACAGTAGAATATCAAACAGAAAAACAAGATAGAAAATTTCCCTAACAATTAAATATCCACTGAGAGAATATCAACCACAAACAAAGACAAAACATACTAACAATAAACATGCGACTCAAAAACCAGTACACACAAGGAAACTTAAATAGTACCAATACCCTGTTGCAACACACATGGTTCCAAAATAGAAAATAGCTTCTCGATCCACCGATCCAGAAAACAATCAGTGAGGATGAAGTGACAAAAACTAGAAAGACGCCCAAACAAGGGATAACCAACCAACTGCAGAATGTAGACCTGAAGATCAAAAGGCAACCTTTCCCAAAGATTGACACAAACCATCACTACAACAGAAACTTCAATTTATATCGGCTAAAAACTGTTGTAAAAATGCAATTATATCAGTTTTTTATTTTGGCCAAACTGATATAAATACCAGTGATATAAAAAGTAAATGAAAACCGATATAAATAATTATACTTATAATATCGCTTACAAGGTACACGATATAATAAAAACTAGGCTATTATACCCAGAAGAGAGTATAAAACGATATAAAATCTTATGAACCGATATAAATAATTATAGTTTTTATATCGGTTAGTTTGATAACCGTGGTAAAATTTATCTGAAATGATATTAAAAAAATCTGTTTTTAACACATTTGTCATATCAGTTATAATTTAACCGAAATAAAAACCCATTTTTATTTTTTTTTTATTTTCATATATAATCATGCAGGTTCACTACAATCTACACTGCATTTACATAATCCTGCATTTACAAGATTTTCATTCTCAATTAAAGTAAAAATAACACATAACAATAAATAGTGAAATTCCATTTCATTTCCATAACAAAGTTGCATACATTAACATCCAGAGTTTCCCCTTGTCAATAACACTACAAAACCCAATTCATTGGTTTTTACATATTTACTATAAAAGAAATAACACAGAAAACAAATCGCCACAACCGAAGATATCCTTGATAGCTTGGAGAAACTTCACAGTAACCTAGCTATAAATACAAAAAAAACAACATAAAGAAAACAATGTTATATTAAAAAAAAAAAAAAATATATATATATATATATATATAGATTGTTATGAATAGTAAATAAAAAACTAAATTGTTTTTAATTGATATGCATGTGGCGGACAAACTAAGTATTGTTAGCAAACTTGGGACCAAAGAAATTTCTCCTCAACCATGACTCAAGTGATACCTCGGCTAGTCCTTGTAGCTCGTCAGATAGGGTAGATCCACTGGTTTTTTTTTTTTTGGTCGATAAAAAGAGTTTATTGAATTTAAATCAAAATATTACAAAAGAAATGTCATATGACATTATCACCCAGTACACTAAGAACCATATCCCATGACTGTCATGTTCCTCTAATAAACACTAACAAGATTAAAGACTTATTATTGGACTGGGAATATACCTTGGCTGAACAGTGGTAAAAAAAGGGTAATAGCAGGGAGCACTATGTTAATTTACAGTGCATCACCAGACCATGGAGTCTTATCAGAGTTGGTTGAGGAGTGAAACTGTACAAAGGCGTTAATGGCTAAGGACTGAAAATGTCAAAGTTTTGGCAGAAGCATACATAAAAACATAGTATCACTTACGTATGGAAGCATATGACCCCAATGTATGCACGCCTACATCAGGCGTTGACAATAAACCCAGATGACGCCGCAACACAGAGAGCCATAACAAATCTACAATTTTCTAACCAAGGGAGCAAAAATGGATTCGACAAAAAATTTGCTCAACTCTATACCTAGTTCAGATATAGAACCCCTTTAATTTCCTTGCATCACAACAATTTTCAAATATCTAATAATCATGAGTATAAATTCAAACTTACCACCAAAACAAGTAAGTTTTGAAAACTAATTGAATTTCTACAAATAAACACTAAAGAATGATAAAACACTCAATTAAAAACCCAATTGGGAAAAACACTATTAGAATTGTATGACTAATTTGCATAATTCTCCAAATTCTTTTAGTTTGTACAAAAAGAAACTGAAAACTAATGGAAGAAGAGGATATAGAAAACAAATTTTACCAGTATAAATTGGAGATAGCTTCAACACAATACTTTTTATGCTGCTTTGCTTGAGAAAACCTTGAATTCCTTTGAAGTGGTGGTTTAACTAGCAATTGAGCATGAGAAAACCTTGAAATTTCTCAAGTGGTTGTTTAATTAGTAATTGGGCATGACAATAAAAAGGTGGAGAGCAGAGTTGTGGTGTGGGGGTAACTCTGTGTTTGAGGTGTAGTAGAATTGTTTGTTTGAGGAGTAGTAGAATTCTTTGTTAATTTAGAAGTTGGAAAAACCCATATTAACTGTTTTGGACTAAATATATCGGTTTATTGTGATATAATTAAACAAACTTATTATATTATTTTTTCTGTTATGATATAATTTGCTAAATTTATTATATCGATTTATTAGTTGTGATATAATTCAACTGACTTATTATATCAGTTTCGTATTTGTGATATAATTATTCAAGATTATTATATCATTTAGATATATTTGATGTAATAAATGGGTTTATTATATCATTTAAATTTTAACTGATATTAAAAATATTATATTACATCGTTCATTATATAACCGATATAAACCAAATTTTTGAAACCGATATAAAAAGCCTTTTGTGTAGTAGTGCATATGTAGATCCAAACTCGGCTTGTTAAGATAATTGAAGCCATGAGCAGCCTTGCAGTAGTCGCATACTTGAGAGGTCTTTTTATACCCAAGAAAATCATAATTCACTCTCTGACTGTCATAGAGACGAAGAATAGGATTGAACAATAACCGACTTGAACTAAGACGATAGGATAGAGGACCATAAGATTGGGAAAGAGTTACAGCCTGAAACAACGACTTAGAAGAAGGAGAAGAGGAAGCCATTAGAGAGCAAGAAAAAAAGGAAGAAGAGAGCAACCACGAGAAGAAGATACATAAACAAACCCTAAAAGGATGAAGAGAATCCAACATGTAGTGAGTGGATGAGACCAAAACACCATGTTAATATAGCAAGGACCAATGGTTGAGATAAATGGGCTTAAATCAAACCAAATGTGCCAACTGCGACCAAGACATACGTACCACATAACAACGTACGGACGTCGAATCAGCAAAACACTAACCTGTTACTGAGACGAACGTACCTCAGAACAGCGTACGAACGTTCCAAACCAAAAAGAATCTGACCCCCTGAACGTACGTACCCTTTAACGACGTACGAACTTTTTTTATTTATTATTTTTTTTGAATGTAAAAGAAGAACGAAAACTCAAGAAAGACCGATCGCTGAGGAGCACTACAAGAATTCCAAAAATCAACTAAATTCCAATCCAACAAAATAGAGAGCAATATGTAGTAGCAACCAAAAGAATCCAAAGAATTGAGATGTATCATAGTCCAAAACTTGGTGAACACTGGAGCCAAAACATGCAAGAATAGAAAGATGGCCATCCGAAAACCAGAATCTTAGAGAACCTGGTGCAAGAAACACAATGAATGGGAAAGAGAAATAACCCAAGATATAAGATCCTTGTAATCACATACAATCAAGGCCATGGAGTAAGCAAGAAAACAACTTAGGAATACCATAAACACTTCGAATGTTTTTTTGTTTTTTTTTTGTTTATTGAAGTTGTGGGAGTAAGGACAAAACGGAAATGCTATTCCCGTGTGGGAGGAATTAATTACCTCCATGAAAAAGTTACTGTTCCTTTCCCCCTCTTTTTTTTTTATTTTTTTTTTGTTTATTGAAGTTGTGGGAGTAAGGACAAAACATAAATGACATTCCCGTGTGGGAGGAATTAATTACCTCCATCTTCAACCAATACACGAGGGTAGGGTGTAGCCTACATCTTTTCGGCAAAAACACTCTCAAGAAGTGCAATACCATGATAACGTGCAACACAAGAACTAACATCTCTTGAGTGCAACTGTCAGAGCATGACCTTCACAGCCCCAACGGGTTCTTAGCCAAAAGATTATGCTCACAAGACATTCAAATGGCTGGGGATTTCGTGAGTTATTGACCACTTACAAGAGGTGAGAAAGATGGATAACAAAAGAATGAATAACACAAGGATAAGAGATCAACCATGACCACAACTCAAGTCAATAAAATAGAGAACTACTTGGAACAGGAAGAAAAAGAAAAGGGATATACCAACACCATATTCATGCGTGCATGTCGTGCAATGTGCAAAAGAGCAAGGAGAAGGACCATGAGACACACGAAAAACTTACAAGGACAAAAAAGGATTAGCCCAAACATATTACACTTTATTCAATGGAGAGAACCAAGAAAATAATCAGAAGAAAATGCTTTCAACAATAGAGAAAAACTTAACAAAAACCAAAACCACGAGGACTCACCGGACAAGATAAGAAGAACCCACAACCTTAAATCAGGGACAACCAAGGAGAGAAGAGAGAATACAAAAAAACAAACGATAAAAGAGAAAGAGAGAGAGAAGATACCGAGGGAGACTCAAGGAAGAGGAACGACCCCAATGGACTTACACAGAGAATGTAAGCGGGCTACATCGAGAGGCTTAGTAAGAATGTCCGCTAACTGATGCTCGGTAGGAATGAACTCCATGGTGATGTCACGTTTCCCAACAACCTCTCGAAGAAAATGATGACGAATATCAATATGCTTAGTTCGAGAATGTTGAACAGAATTCTTCGAGATGCTAATTGTGCTGGTGTTGTCACAAAACAAATCCATCGTCTGCTGTTGAATACCATAGTCCCGAAGCATTTGACGCATCCAAAGAATATGTGTACATGCACTAGCAGCAGCTATATACTCAGCTTCACAAGTGGAAATAGATACCGATGTTTGCTTCTTGCTATACCAAGAAACAAGATTATTCCCCACATAAAAACAACCACCACTCGTACTGTGACGATCATCAAGGTTGCCACCCCAATCAACATCACAATAACTTGCCACAATACTATTAGTATCTCGGGTAAATCACAGTCCATGATCAAGTGTGCTACCAACATACCGAATGATACGTTTAACAACAGTGTAATGAGACTCTTTAGGATTAGCCTGAAATCTAGCACATACACCAACACTATAAGCAATATCTGGACGACTAGCAGTGAGGTACAAAAGACTGCCAATCATACTACGATACTCACGGATATCAACAGACTTACCTAGGACGTCCTTACCATGGCGTACCTTCTCACCCATGGGAGTGTCATGGCCACCTGAAGAGTTGAAACCAAACTTCTTGACAAGTTCCTTGGCATACTTGGTTTGAGAGATAAATGTCCCATGATTAAATTGCTTCACCTGCAAACCAAAAAAGAAGGTTAGTTCACCCATTAAACTCATTTCGAATTCGAAACTCATCAACCTAGAAAAGGATTCAGAGAGAGAGGAACAAGTGGATCCAAACACGATATCATCAACATAGACTTACGCCAAAAGCACATCTTTCTCCCTTCTCTGAATGAACAGAGTGCAGTCAACACTACCACGAGCAAAACCTTTCCCCAACAAGAAGGATGTCAGACGTTCATACAACGCATGAGGGGCTTGTTTTAGACCATACAAAGCTTTCTCTAATTTGAAGACATGATTCGGAAAATGATGATCGACCAACCCCTTAGGTTGCTCAACATACACTTCTTCGTTTAGAAAACCATTCAGAAATGCACTCTTGACATCCATCTGGTACAATTTAAAATTTAAATGGCAGGCCAACGCAAGAAGTAGTCTGACTATAACCCTGAGCTACCAGCCTAGCCTTGTTTCGCACAATCTGTACATATTCATCCAGTTTATTTTTGAAAATTCACTTGGTTCCAACAACATTAGTATGAGTCGGTCTAGGAACAAGTGTCCACACATCACTCCGCTTAAACTGACCAAGTTCCTCCTGCATAACAACTAACCAATCATCATCAGTAAGAGCATCAGTAACATATTTAGGTTCAATAGAAGAAACATAATAAACATAATGAGCACAATTCGTTTCTTTGGCCTGTCTACGAGTCAGACGCTGATCATTAATGTCGCCTAGCCTTGTTTCGCACAATCTGTACATATTCATCCAGTTTATTTTTGAAAATTCACTTGGTTCCAACAACATTAGTATGAGTCGGTCTAGGAACAAGTGTCCACACATCACTCCACTTAAACTGACCAAGTTCCTCCTGCATAACAACTAACCAATCATCATCAGTAAGAGCATCAGTAACATTTTTAGGTTCAATAGAAGAAACATAATAAACATAATGAGCACAATTCGTTTCTTTGGCCTGTCTACGAGTCAGACGCTGATCATTAATGTCGCCAATGACATCTCCAATAGAGTGATGTTGTTTTACACGAGCCGAGGCTTTCTCAAACAACTCATCAGGTTCAACAGTCGTTGTTGGAGGATCTTGAGGGACGTCAGGTGCTGTTGGTGTAACTGGATCATCAAGCGCTTGCAAGTCACTTTCCATAGTGGGAAGGTCATCCGAATCAGCATGTGAGCTGACAGAGTCATCAATCAGAGGTGGGGAAATTGGAGAAACATCCACAGACTCTGATAAAGGCGAAAGAACCGCAGAATCCTGAGCACCAGTAATAAGAGAAAATTCAAAAACAATAGTGTCATTAACAATAACATTGAATGATTCCATGACTTTGCGAGTGTTATAGTTAAATACTCGAAAAGCTCTACTATTAGAGGAGTAACCAAGCAAAAGAGCAACATCACCTCGACTGTCAAACTTTGAAAGGCTTTCTCGGTCCTTACACACATAACAAACGCTACCAAACACACGCATATATTTGAGGTTCGGTTTCTTACCATACCACAATTCATAGGCAGTCTGAGTAGTACCAGACCATAGATATACACGATTTATAATATAACATGCAGTGTGGACCGCCTCAGCCCAAAACGTTTTAGGGACATTCTTGGCATGTAGTATAGCATGAGCCATTTCCTGAATGACACGATTCTTTCGTTCAACAACTTCATTTTGCTCTGGAGTGTACAGAGCCGAGAATTCTTGCCAAGTACAGTTAGCAATGCAATATTCAATAACACCTGTGTCTGTGAATTCACCACCTCTGTCACTACGAACATGTGTAATTTGAGTGTCTTTCTCATTTTGGATACGAAGACATATCCCCTGAAAATCAAGAAACGCATCAGATTTTTCACGCAAAAAGGACATCCAAGTAAAACGAGTAAAATCATCAACTATGACTAAAATATACCGTTTAACACCTAAGCTCGGAGTGCGAGTGGAACCCAAGAGATCCATATGAATGAGCTCCAATAGAGATTATGTGGTAACAAACATTTTCTTGGAGTGCGGACTGCGTATTTATTTACTTATTTGACATCCTCCACACACAATGTCACGAACTCTGGCAAATTTTGGGACACCCCTAATGAATTCATTTCGTGTCAAGTTATCCAGGTGTTCAAAGTTGACATGTCCAAGATGTTGATTCCGCAACTGGACCTCATCCAGTTTGCTAGTCAGACAACTAACAAGTGGTGG
The DNA here is from genome assembly GCA_020826895.1 of Aquilegia kansuensis. NCBI lineage: Eukaryota > Viridiplantae > Streptophyta > Magnoliopsida > Ranunculales > Ranunculaceae > Aquilegia > Aquilegia kansuensis. The sequence continues at coordinate 37,890,084 of CM037004.1, read as the reverse complement.
AATCGGTTGTATAGCATAGCAATTGTCCGTGGTATGCTTACCTGTCATAATGCACTTGCCAGAACTATCAAGAACAGTACAAACATTTTTAGAGAAATTGACAGTATGATTAGTGTCACACAATTGGCTAATACTAATCAAATTAACACGCAAACCGTCAACTAGCAAGCAAACATCATTTGAAGATAAACCAATACCATCCACAAAACCTTTACCAATCACAGGGGAACGTTTACCATTTCCAAACGTGACACTACCACCATCAATGGAAGTAACAGAGGAAAAGAGTTTAGCATTACCAGACATATGTTTTGAAGCACCACTATCAAGTAACCATTCACTGTCGGAGCTAGAAACGTGGAGTGCAGTAATAGCCACATTGGAAGACTTACCTGCAAAACTACACAAACAAGAATAAGATGAATATTGGAAGGGTGGATAAAAATGTGACAGATCTGAAGGAGATGTCCAGGAATGAGATACACGATTATTCACATCACACTGAGAGGCCCAATGTCCAGGCTGACCACACAAGAAAAAAACTAGTCCACGTCCATGACCCTGTCGAAGAGCACGTCGAAAAGGTTTCCATTTATTTCGAGTGCCCACCACACCTTTGGTTGGAGAGCCACCAGACTTTGTGATCGGAGGAGTGGATAGTAATGGCGGCAGTTCAGGAGATGACAGCCCATTGTAACCTACAGAGGAGTTGAGACGTAGAAGTTCCTTTTTAACATCCTCTAATTCACTAGTCAAGATCCTACACCGAGCTTCCTATTCAACATTGTCATGTTCAAGGGCAGCGAGATTGCTTAACAATTTAACTTTCTCAATATGTAACGCCCCGAAATCATAACACGAATCACGATGACTCAATATCAGATATCGAAGCATTCGAACGACCCAACCCATGATAATCATATAATAATACAAGATTTCAATGATATTAATATATATAATTAGCATTAAAAATACATAACTTAATACAATACAGAATAATACAAACTGCGATCACCTCTCTACGAAAGAAATTAAGTATATCTATTGCACGAGCACTTATACCAATACCCTCTGTAACCTCCGCACGACCATATCTGCTGAATCGATCTATCCTCAAGCATTTGTTTAACTGAAAAGGGATTAATGATAGGGTGAGCATTTCCACTTGTTCAATAGTAACTCACATTTCCAATATACTAACTAATCATGCATGACGATTAATCATGCTAAACATTTAAATGAATGCAAGTTTTAATAATTGAAAGTAACTTTCTACTGTAATTAATAAATAATATACAAGCATTCATACAATAAGTCGGGTACCTATATCCTATCAGAGTGTTGAGGGTACGACTGGTACTCGGCCCCAGTCCCAGGCAATATCTTAGTTCAGTACTTACCGGTGTGAACCTGCATCGTTAGTTCCTGATTATCCGGTCGGGTGATTACCGTTTTGTGTCTCGAGAACACTAACCCTCTTTTAGGGCTCAGGTGGGCCCTCTGACCACGACGCTCCAGAGGGAGAATCACCTATCACGATGGTCAATCGTTTGACGACTGCAGACTGCTCAGGATCCTGACACACGTCCAGGAGTTGACTACCTCTCACTCCCCGCGTCTAACCTCATCGAGGTAGCATGTATCCCCATAACACACTAACCATCCACAACAAATACCACTAAAGGCATGGCAATCCAGGAAGGTAGAAAAGGAATCCCCAGAAACATCCTACAATGTTCGCCTCTAGAAAGTGCCCATTCACCGTCTAAAGGTGAACACTGTATATGTAATCCTAAAAAGAACTGTCATCTCTAGAATATGACAACACTTCCTTCTTTGTAGAAATTCACAGATCCCTTGCCAAACCGCCTCGTGATACAATATATATAATATATATGGTGTCTTTTAATAATAGTTAATTTAATTTGGCATGTGTGACGAGTCCCTGAATATATCAACCATCAAACCAGTTCCCTATTCACGGCTACCAGACACGGGCACTAGCCGAAGGAACTATCCCCTATTCACGGCTACCAGACACGGGCACTAGCCGAAGGGATTATAATCCGATCGGTAATAATATGTTCGTGTAAGCACCCAGATCATTCCCAATTCAGGAACCTCACACCATACCAACATACAACTGGGATCCCACATCCCACATACAAAATCCATTTCTTTTTTCCCAATTCAGGAAAAGAGATGCAATAAAGCCTTCAATACCTTTTTCCTTTATAAAACTATTTCGATATACATATATACTGCTTTAATAACTCCAGTATAAAACATGATATCTGTAACTAATCACTTTAATAAAAGCTATAATCGATAAACCACGAGTAATCTATATATACCAAACAAAACCATGCATGCATTTTTATCATCAATAATATGTCAATTAATTTGCAACATTTAAAATATGACACATGAAAAAACAGTATAAAAGAAATGTAAATCCCTACCTCTTGGCTCTTGCTCGCTAGCTCCTTACCTTCATTTTAAATCCAATCATTCAACTAGGACCGCCGGTAGCCTAAAAATGCATCACACATAAATCTATATGAATTCACGAGAAGTATCGAGTATATACCTAAACTTTCTAAGGTTCAGTTTCGCATCCCAATTGTCTATAAAATAGCCAAAAACCCGTAACCATAGGGAGGGTAATGCTTTAAATAAACTGCACCTAATTCAGTTCATAAGCTACACAAATGAAAGGAGAACCCAAGTTGGTTAAAATACACCCCAGGTAGATTATGGTTACCTTCTGCAACTCTTGTTTCCTTTTTCATATAGAAGGTATCCCCTGATTCTTTCTCGAACCAAGAACCCATTACTAGCTTGTACATAACTCTCACAGATCTTTTAATATATATTGGGATGGGAACATAGCTAGATTTCTTTCTACCTAACAACTAGTTGAAGGTTGTATCAAAGAAAGGATAGAGATGGAGATCATGGCCAGCTCATGCTTGTGCCACAGTAGGAGGTATCAAGTCCACAACATGCTATCTAATATAACAAGGCTGATGTGTTTAATTGGTTAAGTAGGATTACCTTGTTCAACAGTTGAAGTTATATAAAATCCACCAATCAAAGCCTCCGACCAAGCTTCTTCTTAAAATCCACCCTTAGCTCTGCAATTTCTCTTTCATATAGAACCAGTTCATATGAGACGGAATACCAAGAAAGAAGAAATAAACTCTTATCTCATCAAATAGTTTTGTTTTATATCTTACCCATTAATTTCATCCTTATCTCATACCAATACATTACATTGTGATATATAATCTTGCTTTGCTGGTAGTTCTAATAGAAGTCCACCTTGTGCTTAATTAGCAACCTTTCAAATTAGCAACGTTTCAACATACCCAGAAAAATTGGGCAGCCACCTCATGCTATAGTAAATAGGAGGTGTCAACTGGTTTTCCCATTCAGCCATGCAAGGCAGCCCCACATTAAAATCTAATACCCTTAGCAACAATTTAATTAAGTTAACCCATTAGTAAAAATCTTCTTGGGCCTTACATGGGTCCATTTGAACCCAAATTTCTCGTTCATGCGCTCGCTCGATCCTAAAGCAGTAAGTCTGTGTCAGTAAACAGTCGGTAGTAATTAATTATCTAATTATAAATAACTTTTTATATTTAGATGAATTCTACACCATGATTTCGAATGTGCTTTAGGTTTTCATTTATTTATTCTTATTTCTATATTTTCTATCTAATCGCACTCCATTATCTATGATCAATAGAATAAAATTATAGTAAATTTTTAATCATACCATATGTTATACGTGAGATTACTAAAATGCCCCTAGGGGGAGTATGGGTCGTTACACAATACGCCAAGAATCAATCTCCTTATCCAAAGCTAAAATGGAGGACGAGCTACAAGATAGTGAATCAAGTCTCTCTTGAAGAATACTACTTGTCGCCTCCAACTGTAGACATTCCTTCCTAGATAAACAATAGAGAGTGGCCCAATCATCATTCTCAACAAGAATTAATTCCATATCACCATCACTAGAGCAATTTTGACTACAAGTCGATTGCTCATTAGACAATCGAGCCACAAGCGAAGTAAAAAATGACCTAGAGTAAGACATAGCACTTAACGGATCTGCGCGTGAGCCATTACCCTCCATAACTAGCACCCTGCGACTGATACCAATTGAAACTCCACAAACAGTGCTATTACCACAATCACAACTAATCAAACAAGCAAATCAATGAACAGAAAGTAAATGAACACGCAATATTTTTAACGTGGTAAAACCCAATATGGAAAACGTCCACGATTGTCCTCGCGACAACAAATAAATCCACTAGATGAAAAGAGATGACAAACCTATCAACTACGTGCAATCACTACGAGTTGACACTACTGGTTATCTCTAATACCTTGACTTCACCAGAGTACCTTGATGTACGCACAAGACACTCGACTTCTTGATGAACACACAAGAAGACTCGAAGCTGATCTTAATAATAAATAAAGAAGAAGAAGATGAATGGAGAGGAAAGAATAAGTTCAATCACCAAAACACAACCCTAAACAAACTCTAGAAGAACACCTCATTTGGACGGCCAAAGAACTCGTTTGTTCTTTGGTTAAAAAACAATATATAGTTAGGGTTTTGGAAGAGAGAGAAAATGGGCCGAAATAAGAAAATCACACAACGACGTACGTACGCCCTAACTAGGTACGTACGTCCCTGAACGAAAAAGTAGTTTGTCGAACAGGAAGTATGTACGTCCTAACTAGGTACGTACGTCCAAACCAAACCAAAAGGATCTGTTCAACCCTACGTACGTACGTCCTAACTAGGTACGTACGTACTGTACCAAACAACAAACTGACAGACTCGATCAGAAAGAGAGAAAGGATACTCGGGACGACGCTCATACATCAAGGTATTCCTAATAATGAGATCAAGGCGAGATAACCTCGGACACACCTAGTCACAAAATAATGTCAAACAACCGAGTGTCGGTTTCACTTTCCAACCCAGAAAACAGATCGACATTTCATTCAATGAGCAAAAAGATAAGTCCATTCTAACACAAGCTATCCAAATGAATATACCGAAAAACTGAACAACACAACTATTCTTGAGCACAATGGCTGGTTCTATGGTTGAAACATAGGTTTTGAATTCTGATATATTTGAAAGTATCGATTGAAACCGGCACTCGGTTATTTGACATTAATTTTGTGACATGAGTAGTTTCGGTTATCTCGCCTTGAAATCATTGTTAGGAAAACCAAGATGTACGCACGTTCGTCTCGTGTCCATGTCTTTGCGTCTTTTGTCAAAGTCGAGTTTTGGGTACTGGACGTACGTACCTAGTTAGGACGTACGTACGTCCATTGAGGCAGCAAACATGTTTTGGTCAGGACGTACGTACGCAGTTAGGACGTTCGTACGTCCAAGCAGGCAGCAGGCTTTATACGTGTGGGGACGTACGTACGCTATTTTGACGTACGTACGTCTAATGTTAATTTTGTTTAATCTGGCCCATTTTGTGTGTCTTCTAACCCTAAGTATAAATAGAGTTTCTCTCCCAAAGAACAAACAAGTTCTTTGGCCGTCCAATTCATCTCTATTCTTGTAGTTTGTTTAGGTTTTGGTTTACGTTGTTTTGGTGATTGAACTCATCTTCTTCTTCCTTATTGAATAGTGATTTAGCTTCGAGTCTTCTTGTGTGTTCATCAAGAAGTCGAGTATCCTTGTGTGTTCATCAAGGGACTCTGGTGTAAGCTTGTTACATAGATCGGCATCGAGTCTTCTTGTGTGTTCATCAAGAAGTCGAGTGTCTTGTGCGTACATCAAGGTACTCTGGTGAAGTCAAGGTGTTGGAGATAACCAGTAGTGTCCACTCGCAGTGATTGCAGGTAGTTGATAGGTTTGTACATCTCTTTTCATCTAGTGGATTTATTTGTTGTCGCGAGGACAACCGTGGACGTTTCCCATATTGGGTTTTACCACGTTAAAAATATCGTGTGTTCTTTATTTGTTTATTGCTTTATTGTTTACTTTACTATTGTTATATTGCACATATATTGGGTTCTCAATTGGTATCAGTCGCAGGGCGCTTGTTATGGAGCGTAATGGCTCACGCGTAGATCCTATGAGTGCAATATTGGTTCATGAGTCTGGTCATAATAATTTTATTGCTAAATCGTCTAAATCCACAAAACCAAAAGCTGATTTTGAAAAGGATGATAATTTGTATGTTGTTAGCAATAGTGATTGGGCTCTTCTTTACAGGCTTTCTGCAAAAGAATGTGAAAGGTTACAAAAAGCTAATATTGATTTGCAGGAAAAGTTCAATAAAGCTAATTGTAATTTGTCTACTATTTCTGATAATTTTTGTTTTTAAGATAATGGTGTTTTGCGGACTAAGGTTGATTCTCTAGAACAACGACTCAGATATTGTGCAGAAAACTATATGCTTCAAGGGGAAGTTTATGAATCCAAAATTGAAAAATTGGATATGGTTAGTCTTACTTTGTAGGATAAAATTGAGACTCTTGAAAAACAAATTCTTTCTGCTGCAGATGATGCAATTTCTATTTCTCAATTATTTGACAAAGAAAAACTTGATTTGTTATGTAGAATTGCAGCTTTAGAGAAGGCCAATCAGGAGGTTGGTGAGAAATACAAATATCTATTGGTGGAGTATGAGGTAACAAATAATGATCTAACGTCTACTCAAGTCCAATTGTAGGTTTTGGACAAAACTACATTTGACTCTCCTATTGTTAGTTCTACTAGACCATCTAGTGTGACTACTTCTGTAAAATCTAGTTTACTTGCCCTTTTGCCTACCCCACCTATTGAGACTAGACTTAATGCTACTAATTTTCAGCATGTTTCTCGTAAGAATTTTAAGTCTAAGGTTAATGGTAAGGCTGTTTTTACTGATAAGCCATATTGTTTTCATAATGGAGGTATAGGTCTTGTTAAGGCACCACGTCACAAATACAATGGTGACATACGTGTTTCATCTTCTACCACCACATCTTCTTCTAAGAATTCTTTGAGTAAGTCTAATATTTTTCATTGTTCTTATTGTGGTAGAGTTGGTCATTTGGATATCTTTTGTTGGGATTTTGATCGACATGTTTCATCCTATTCTCGTGTTTCTCATCGTTATAATCATGTTGATTCTAATATTCTTTCTTTTGCTTTTTCTAGACCTTGGAATTATAATGGTTCTCATCACAGGTTTAAGAATAACAGGTATTCCAACAAAAGGAAGTCTAAGACTAAGGTGGAATTAGTTAAGGACAAGTGTATTGCAAAGCTTGTTAAGGGAAAATCTCATATCTTTTCAACTCCCAAGGTGTGCACGCCTAGTGTTAAACAAGTATGGGTAAGAAAAGATAAGTTGGAGGTTATTCTGGACTTGCAAAACTCTGGTGGTGTCCCATATTTGGGATGATGTAGTTTGTTTCTAGTCTTGTGTTATTTTAATTGCATATTTTTTTAACCACATAGGCTATTTGTTTGGTGTTTTTTGTTCTTCTGTTTATGCATGCGTTAATTGTTCTTTCATTATTCCATGTATGTATTGTAGGATGCATCCTTTCTGAGATACTAGTTTAATTCAATTGTCTTAAATAAGTTGCAATTTGTTTGGAAGGTTTAGGTTCTTTTATTATTTCTCTTCTATAGGCTTCGTCTTAGGTGCTGACGACATACTAGTCTATTTATTGTTTGGATTCCATTCTTTTTGGCTAGTTATATATAGTTTGGTAACTTCAACTGTGGATTCCTGTCAAGGATTGTTGTAGGGCTGCATCATACTCCCTTCGTCTTTGGTGGTTTACTGCATGATGCATTTGCATGTTGTGGGATTTTTAGAGTATTTTTATACCTTGATCCTTGTATAATTAAGAAATGATCATCTGCCATCATCTCTAGCTTCTGTTTTCTTCATGGTCATCATTCTGTTTATATATAGCTCTTGTAAGTGGTCAATGACTCACAAAATCCCCAGCCATTTGAATGTCTTAGGCACATTTTCAGTTGGCTAGGAACCCGTTTTGGCTGTGAGGGTCATGCTCTGACGGATGCACTCAGGAGATGTTAGTTCTTGTGTTGCACGTTATCATGGTATTGCACTTCTTGAGTGTGTTTTGCCGAAAAGATGTAGGCTACACCCTACCCTCGTGTTTTGGTAAAAGATGGAGGTGTACTATACTCCCACACGAGAATGGCACTTGTTTTAAATGGATAAAACCAATAAACATATTCATATATATTTGAACCAGGGTCTTTTTGTATTGCGGCCTAGACAGTGTTTCCTTTGTTTTTGTTATGGTCCGGTTCACATTTCATGTTTGTCCTATTGTAAGTGACCTTCAAAATACTCAATGATCTTAGTTTCGGTTTGTTCCCGGATTTTTTTTAAGGTGATTCCCTCTTCTAAGTAAACCCGGATTTTGGTATAGGTCTACCCTGCTTCTCCTGCATGCTTGCATCATTCTTTTGAGTACCGTGGTTTGGTGTATGATTTAGTTCTTGGTTCTTGCATTTTCTCATGGTTGAGGCTTGTTCAAATTGTATTCGTTCTTTAATCGGAATCCTTACAATACTTAGAAAATTTTTCCATGTGATGTCTCTCAATATTTGTGTTGTTAGTTATTCGGTTTGTTTTTCTGTTGTTAAGGTTGGTTCTCTATTGTTATTTTTTTTTTTTTTTAAAAAAAAAAAAAAAAAAAAAAAAAAAAGAGTACGTACGTCGTTAGGATGTTCGTACGTTAAGGGAGGAAGAACTTTTTTCTCCTTGAACGTACGAACATAGTTAGGGGGTTCGTACGTTGGACAAGGCAGATGTTTTTTGGAGTCGACGTACGAACGTCAAATGGACGTACGAACGTTTCTGCAACAGTTTCGGCCCATATGTTAGTTTTTAAACTCAAGTGTTTACAAATTTTTGCCAAACTGTCAAATTCAAATCGTGCTTAACATTCCTTCAAGCACAAACAAAGGAGTTACCATAACTTCCTATCGGTGTTCGGCAAGTTTTTTCCTTAATTCCTTCTTTCCTTTCTTTTCAAACTTTTCTTCTTCTTCTCCTCTATTCTTTGGAACTTCTCTTTGGTTTCTTTACTGTTGCTATGGGTGTGTGTTTGTTTTGTACTTGTGTTCATTCTCGACCACGTCATCTTTCAAGTAAGTATACTATCTACTTCTCTCTATATACTTGTTGCTTGTTGATTGTATGGCTGTTTTGGTTAGTCCTTAAGGTTAGTCTTCACATGGTTGGATATGGGTTGTTAGTTTTGTCGTTAAAATTGATTCATTAGATATGGTGCAGCCTCTATTTGCTATTGTTTGTGTTTGGTTCTTCATTATCCTAGTTTAACAAGTTTAGTGCGATTCTCATTGCTTGGTTGTTGTCGTATGCACACTTCATGATTCTGCACACCATGTGTTCGATAAAATGTCTACATGGGTATTCTCACATTTCTTGTGCTAGTTTCACCATTTCTCTTACATTTGTTAGTTTGGTTACTGTTGTGCTTATGCAGGACATGCCTCCTAAGCGCGCTCGGACTACTCCCAGCAAAGAAACACCCGGTTCCAAGGGTGTTTCGTCCTTGGGCACACGTGTTTCTCGTGCTCAAAGGGGTAGAGGTGCTCCTTCGGATTCCTCGCCTCCTCCTATTTCTCGTGGTGCTCATCCTCGAGCCAAGGCTATTATCCCCGAGCGCTTCTTTGACTTGCGGGACATTTCTACCACTCCATTGGGATTTTCTCAACTCGGGACTATTTCGTCTTTCTTTGAGGCTCGAAATTGGTCACGGGCGGCTCAACCAATCACTAAGTACTCGGTCGAGCACACGATTGCTTTCTATGAGACGAAGACACCCTCACAGAATCGCTCAAGCTTCTCCATCTTGATTGAAGGTAGGAGATATACTATCTCTCCGAAGGTGATAAGTGCGGCATTGGGAATCGATAATCATCGTCTGCCAGAGAATACGGTGCATGTAATGTGGCCGATTCCGGATGAGATTCAAGTTGACTTGATCGATCAAGTTCAGAGGATGTTCATAGACAGTGTCACTGAGAGGTACCATGCCAAGGCCTACAACGCCATTCTCATGCATATGGTTGCTCATTCGAACATCTAGCCGACAAAGGGCAACAAGATCATCATGACCGACGAAATGGTCAAGCTAGTGGTGTGTATGTCGGTGCATCATATCCACCTCCCCGAGGTCCTACTCACGGATGCTCCAAATCGATGCAGCTAAGGGTACTCTTCCTTTCCCTAGCTTTATCATGACAATTCTCAAGTATTTAGGCTTTCAGGGACGTTATACGGAGGTGAGCCCTCCAAGGTTTGTTGGTCATGACTGGGTCAATGCCATCAAGAAGGGTTGCCAGTCTAGGAAGTCTGCATTTGAGTCTGTGGGTGCGCGACTGACGCATCACTTGATTTGGGGAGGCTGGGCTCTTGATAGCCATGATAATTTTGATCGGGCCTTGACTCCTGGACGCCCCGCGTCGGCCTCGGTTAGGAGCAACCGGGCAGTTGCTGCAGTTGAAGCTCGGGTTTCTTCTCTTCGACGTCATCAAGACCATACAGACGCTCGTTTGGATCGTTTTGGTGTCATTCTTGCTCAGCATGATGCGATGCTCCGTGATCTACATAGGATGAATGTCGCCCAGATGCGTCATCTGCAGATCGACTTCACTCCCGTAGAGTTGCCTCCATTCTCAGAAGAGGTGCCTCCAATAGCGGGTGATACTGATGGTGATGCCTTTTTTGAGAGAGATGGTGAGGATGATGGTCTTGTGGGCACCTCGGGTGACGAGCATAGTGATGGTGACTCGGAGTCAGAGTAGTTTCTTTCTTTTGTCTTATCTTCTTATATCTTTGCTTGATGTAGTCATATTGGGATTCTATTTTTGTTTCTATTGTTAGAGATTGGTTCTGTTATTGGATATTGCTATTATGATATTAGTACTAGTTCTCTTCAGATTAGTAAAAATATCTTGCATATTAGGTAATGGACCTACGTTCTTCGGCCCACGTTGGGTTAAGATTTGGTTCTCTATATATAGGTCTTGTCTTCTTATGTTCTTCTCCTATTGTGCCTTCTTATCTCCTCTCTAGTTTCATCATTGTTTTTTCAGAGTTTTCAAAGGCAGAATATGAACTTCATGGTGTATTTGTTCCGGTTGTTGGTTATGTGTCGTTCATGGTGATGGAATACAAGAACCATTCAAAAGTTTGCCGTTTGTGTCGTGTTCTTCATGGAAGAATTCTTCGGCTCGTGCTGAGGCTTATTTCTCAAAGCTTCTTCTAGGTCATTGGGAACGGATCTTTCGCATTCGTTAATTCAAATATTTTTATTATTATTGTTTGTTTTTTTTTAATTCTCCCTATGGATTACTGCTCCTAGTTGTTATTTTCTTCATGGACACTTAAGTGTCAGGACTATTCTTTTACTTTACCTATCATCGTGCTTGATATGTTATTGGCTGCATGATTTTCTTATTTATGGTTGTCATTGTTTCACTTGTTCACTTATTGTGACAAAAAGGGGGAGATTTATGACTCTAATACTAACACCTTCTTCTTCCTTGTTAGTGTATTTTTGGGTCATGTTTCAGGTATGCTACACGTATGGGAAAGTGAACGTGTTGATGTTTAGAGGTTGTACAGTTATGGGGGAGCTCGAGTATCTAAAGTTGGAGCTCATGAAGTATGGGGGAGTAGTTCTAAATTCTTAGTCGCTTCCGTTCGGTCTCTGATGATTAAAGTGTCTTGCTCAAGCTGGACGTCAAGAATTGGACTTGGTATGTGTTCTACCTTGAGTGTTTTTCTAGGCATGATTTATAAATGCCGTGGTTTGGGTTTGTAAGCACGTTTTATAAGTGCTACTAGAGTCATAGGTTTTTGTCACAAAATCAATGTCAAAGGGGGAGATTGAAACCGACACTCGGTTATTTGACATTAATTTTGTGACATGAGTAGTTTCGGTTATCTCGCCTTGAAATCATTGTTAGGAAAACCAAGATGTACGCACGTTCGTCTCGTGTCCGTGTCTTTGCGTCTTTTGTCAATGTCGAGTTTTGGGTACTGGACGTATGTACCTAGTTAGGACGTACGTACGTCCATTGAGGCAGCAAACATGTTTTGGTCAGGACGTACGTACGCAGTTACGACGTTCGTACGTCCAAGCAGGCAGCAGACTTTATACGTGTGGGGACGTACGTACGCTGTTTCGACGTACTTACGTCTAATGTGAATTTTGTTTAATCCGGCCCATTTTGTGTGTCTTCTAACCCTAAGTATAAATAGAGTTTCTCTCCTAAAGAACAAACAAGTTCTTTGGCCGTCCAATTCATTTCTATTCTTGGAGTTTGTTTAGGTTTTGGTTTAGGTTGTTTTGGTGATTGAACTCATCTTCTTCTTCCCCATTCATCTTCTTCTTCCTTATTGAATAGTGATTTAGCTTCGAGTCTTCTTGTGTGTTCATCAAGAAGTCGAGTATCCTTGTGTGTTCATCAAGGAACTCTGGTGTAAGCTTGTTACATAGATCGGCATCGAGTCTTCTTGTGTGTTCATCAAGAAGTCGAGTGTCTTGTGCGTACATCAAGGTACTCTGGTGAAGTCAAGGTGTTAGAGATAACCAGTAGTGTCAACTCGCAGTGATTGCAGGTAGTTGATAGGTTTGTACATCTCTTTTCATCTAGTGGATTTATTTGTTGTCGCGAGGACAACCGTGGACGTTTCCCATATTGGGTTTTACCACGTTAAAAATATCGTGTGTTCTTTATTTGTTTATTGCTTTATTGTTTGCTTTACTATTGTTATATTGCACATATATTGGGTTCTCATCGATCAAGCTATTTTCTTTTCTAATTGGGATTGTCCTATTGATTTAAACTCTAGAGATAGCATTGTCGAAAAGTAGGTCAGTGTATCCGAAAACGTGTACAGTGATAACAAAGTAATTAAAGAAGCACAGGAGAAAGTTAAGGATTGCAGACAAGTTCCTGCATTTTTCACATACTTGGAGCAACTACATATAATCATTAATCTGGCAGAAGCAATGAAACAAACAATTTTAACTCATTTGGTTGCTGAAGTGATGTTAGTCTTTGCCAGAAAGTACTAAGATGCTAGTGGATGTTGCTCTGTCAGAAACAGTATTACCATAGTTATCGTGGATGATAAGAGTAGTAGAAGATATATACCATAGTTTAAAATGTCGATTTCAAGCGAAATTTCGAATCCTGGAATTCTGGAAAACGGTATATGCCGAGATTAATCTCGACGCTAAAAAAGAATTTGGAATCTAAGTATTCGTGAATATTCACGGATATTTATATATCCGATTTCTCAAAAAACCGGCATAACTCGTGGGATATGTACAGATATCCCCCATATTTTAAACTATGGAAGATACTAATAAACAACTGCATACAAAGAAGTTTCTATTTAGGTCTCCACAGATTTTAACCAAGGATGTCATTTTCTTTTCTATTTTGGAAAACAAGCGGGGTTGTTGCAGTTGTAGGGATGCACTACTCCATTTGATTAAGATTGAAGGAGTCGGAGCTAGTATTACATATTTCTATATATGTTTGTGTAGGTTAAATTCGAGGCTAATGCATTATGCATCTGCCATTTTTGTTTGCTTCCCTGTAAATGGTACCTAACATTGATGATATCTAGACTGACACTGACTTGCCCTCAACCTCAATGGTAGATACTTCATTAAATTGACTAATTCTCAATTTGAGCTCATATCTTTCTGACGTTAGCATTTTTGCCTTAAAGCAATGTTTAAGCCTTTCTCTACAAATGCAATTGCCCTGAAGCTTGAGCTTCACTTACTTGCCCATATCACTTGCACTGTCCCCTGCTTCATTTCTACCAAAGCTTCAATTCCCATCCCTTAATGTCTAGGCATTGTATTGATGTATAATACTAGTGAAGAAACTCCATATTTCCCACTGGGAAAAATCAAGGAGCATCCCTAAACTTAAACCAGAGATGCACGCTACCTTAAACTTGTGTGCATAGAAGGAGTCCTGCAATCTGAATTTTGGGTAATTGCACCTCCCCCACTCTCACCACTATGGTTTCTGAATCTATCAGTATCATGTTTTTATTTCTCTTGCCAGTGTATGAATATAATTCTCCTAGTCTCCGTATGTTTCCTATGCTACCCTTCATAATCTATTGGCCTTTTGAAGCATTATCTCCAGATGTTTCCTATGCTACCCATTTTAGTTTTTTTACCTTGATATGCTAAGATTGCAAAATTAATTGTCTTTGGTTGTTGTTTTTAGTCTGAGTTCGACCGGAAGTTTCTAATTATGTTGGTTCTTAAACCTTTGATGCTTTAATTGTAAATTTGCATGAAATGTTATCTAGTATTACTTAAATTATGAAGAGAAGATCTCACCACTTTGTTGTGGGATTATTTCCTAGAATCCTATCTTACAATCCATGCCTATGTATGAATGGAAATTGACATTGGAGGAGGAGATCAAGGTAATATTCTCAGTTTATATCCGAATGAGTTAAGTAGTAGAATTGTAGGGAACCATAACTAACTACTCCTAGATCCATACAGCTTTGCAAGATAAAGTTGATATCAACAACTACGAGTTCAAGAGAATTCCCAAACCAAATGAAGGCAGATCAAGCACAAATTAGGCTCTATTGAATATCTTATGTACTTGGTATGAGTGTAACATAATAATGGGTTAGAAGCTAGATAATCCTCGTTGTATTGACAATTAATTTTACCAAAGCTTTCTTCAAATATATTCAGTGTCGCTTTTTTTTTTTTTTTTTTTTCTGTGTGCAAAAGAAAGTATAGAATATTTATGTCCAGTTTGTTGAATATTTTGTTTGGTGCATTGGTGATGCAGTCAAGCCTATCTTAAGTTTACTACCATCTCATGTTACAGTGTATCTCTATACTCCAGATATTCTCAGCTGCTTAAATATGGTGTTCTCGAAGTTTTGGCAGGATACATTGAGAATTTGAAACCAGGTCAAAATTTGGCCCTCCGGATTTGAATTTTATTACACACTCGTGTATATGTATGCACTGCTCTTGTGAAAGGCGAATTTAATTAAATGGTGCTGGCAAATGAGATTCTGATACAAATTACTAGGTAAAGGTACTATTGAGTGCGGAATTAAACAATAACAGTAAATAAGATGAACAAAATACAAGATCTCGAAGAAAACTATCTTCTTTACTGAATATTATGAAGATTACAAGAATCTCTGCCTCACAATACTCTCTGGAGAAACTAAACCCTAGTTGTCTCAATATTTCTAAACACACTAAACTTTAGTGGTTTCTCTAAACAACTAATTAAATCGTTTCACTATGTTTTGGTTTATACCAAAACATCAATCTACACAAGCTAAGCACTAGCTTGTTTATGTATCTTGAAACAAGTAAGCACTACATGTTTCTCTCTATATCTCTTTTGGTTTATGCCAAAACATATATTTATAGGGCTTGGACAACTTCTAGTTGGTCAAGAATTATTTTTTTTCCTGAAATTACATCCCTTATGGAATAAGAAAACCTATTTAAGGTTTTCTTTTCCTTGTCCTACAAGGAAAAGAACTACTAAGTTCCCAAGTAGGATACACCTGTATCAGATTCCAAGTATAAGTTTTTCATATAGCAGTGCTTACAGAACTCACATCCTACAACAGAGGTTCATTTGAGATGATGGTGGATTTTGTAAGTGTTCTCTTTGTCAAGGAATGTTACTTTGAAAGGACTGTGTGGCAGTATTATTCGTTTTAGCTCCTGCCATTCTACGAAGGATTTCAGTCTTAATGTTCAGTTGAGTACCAAGTACAAAATCTGCAGAGCTCATTCAGTTGTTTGGTGTACCAAGGGTGATTTAGGTTTTGGTCACCACTTTTTAGTATAAATTAGGTTTTGGAGCCACTTTTTATCTTTATTAGGGTTTAGAGTTGAACCGACACTTGACCCAAGTAATTTTTTATAATGGCCGAAATACCCCTGCTCAAAACTGCACGTGATTTGCACGAGGGCTACTTTACAGACTTGACAGAGGCACGTGGCATTCTAAAAAGTTCTCAATCTACCATAGTTAAATCTGTGCGTCCATCAAATCTGATCACAGATCTCGAGGTTATTTCGCGCGAAAACCAACATAACACCCAACCACCAAACTTTTCTATCATCTCTATCTCTCTTCGTTTCTCTCCTCTGCAAAAGAAAAGTTAGGGTTTTCTGTATTTCTCTCTATTTTTCACTTTTTAATGTTATTGATGGAAGATTATGTTGAGGAAGATAATTTCTTGTTGATTTCTTCTTGAAGACAAAGTTTCTATTGTTGGAAAAGGGGTTTTATTGTTGGTGTTTGCTGCATAAGGGTTTAGGAGTCATCGATCAAGTTAAGGTATGTAAAGGCTTACCTTTTTCTACTCATAAAATCTCTCTCTTCATCTTCAAAAAGGGGTATATGTTTGTTTTCAACAATCTGTTGAAGAAATAGGGAATTTGTGTGTTTTTATATAATACACCATTTTTGTGGTTAATAGTGTGGAATTATTTTGGGGTTTCTTCTTGATTTGACTTTGTTCAATCTGTTATGGGGTTGCTTGTTTGAAAGATCAAAGCTTTGTGAAATTTCTAAGTTTTAAAGTGTAAAAAATGAAAGCTTTAACTTTTTTTTTTTAAGAAAACTCTTGGACTTTGGTTTGAATGGCTGAAATCTTGAAGTTTGGTTTAGATTATGTGAAAAAGTTGAATCTTTGATGATGTTCTATGATTTAATTTGCATTTTGAGTTAGGGTTTGATATGTCATGAAAAATCTGTTTGATATGTAATTTTTGGACTTCAACTCTGTTTTGCTTTGATATGAATGATTGGGTAGGTTAGATTATTTTTTATACTCATTTTCATGTATTCTTCTAATATACTGTTAATGAACATAATATGTTACATTCCTTTATTTTTTCATTGTAATAAAATCTGTCAACATTGTAATGAAATGTAAATCAAGTAATGATATATATCCCTGCTTTATTTTACTCTGTTTTTTACAATGCTATATCCTTGTTATGTTACAATGCTATCTTACTGTATACAATATGTCAATTTTATTTGTCTGTCAATAGTATTGTTTTATTTTTCTGTCAAAGAGATTAATGGAATTGTTTGATAAATAAATGCTACATTGCTTGTATATTATTTTTCCTGAATTCATGTTTTTTTATCTATGTTATAAATTCTGTAAATGGATGGTTAATTTGAATGTATTTTGTTTGCAGTGTAATGGTTGATGATATTAAAAGTGTTGTTATGCATCATGGTGGAATGTGGGGGGTTGTTAAACCAGGGAGTGTGAATTTATCTGATTACAAAGGTGGTGTGGAAGATTAATGGTGAGAAGTTAATGAGGCTTGATTTCAGTCAAGACATAAAGAAGATGATTGAGAGAGAGGATATTGCAGACAAAGATTTGTATGTGACTTACATTCTGGATGGTGAAAGGTATCAACTCTCTACAGATGTTCATTTAATGAAAATGTGGGCTGCAATGAAAAGGCTTGGGGACAAAAAATATCACATCTTTGTCTCAACTGTTGTTCCTGCAGTGGCAAGAGGTACACTTGGTTTAGTAAGGAGATCAAGTAAAGTCCTAAAGCACAAGGCGAAGGTTCAAACCCTTTACCCTTCCTCCAGCATCTTCATGTTCTTAGTGTAGTATTGGCATTTAACATAATCTGCATAATATTGTCACATTCATAAGTTAACTCATTGATTAGTTTGAATAGAAGGATGTGCCTAATAGGGAAAGCATGTTAACTAGGGGATGAAACTGCAATGAAGATGTTGATTGTTGCAGGGGCAGATTGGAGATTGGAGCTTGCACAATAAATAGGGTTGGAGTTCTCACTACTTCATCATCTTCTTCGATTTCCACCTTCAAGGTATGTTGTTATCATCTTCTTTGCCCTTAATCAATTTCTTAAAAGTAAAATTGATTTCATTATTGCATGAATTCGCACATTAGGAGGCCAATCATCTATTGTTGGTTGTTGAATGAACAACCAGTAATTATTTTCAAAACTGGTTTTAAGAAATTGAATTCCTAAACTGTTTTTTATTACCATTTCCAAAAGATTATCTTTTAATTGAGGAACAATCGTTCATAACCTGTCCAAATTTGGTAAAATATGTGATTCCTTAAAATTAATTTTTTTAAATTTGTTTATGGATGAACTCAATGAATCGCAATAACTACCCTGAATTTGATTTCAGTAAGACATTCATCCATATATAATAGTATACTACAATAAACATTTAATTTGCCAAATATATTTTCCATTAATTGTTGAAACATTAATAATTTCTTAAGAATCCTTCTCATAAGAGTACAATTGACATGAGATGTTGGAGACAACTGAACCACCTCAGAAGGGAGGATTGTTGGTTCAATTTGCTACAACTTTCACATAAAATATTGACATCAAGCTTTGCTTACAATATTTACTATAAGGATGATTTGGGGAGTATTATATCTGGATATTATATCTTTTCTGAATTAGTTCAGAACAACACCAGTAGCAGAACATTGTAGAAATAGATGATTAATATCTTCTAGTTGTCCATTACATAAAGAACATGTGTTCTCCGTTTCTAGTAGCTTCTGCTGCAAAAACACTTTTGTTGGTGTATTTCCATGTATAAGAGACCACCAAAAATGTTTTATTTTTGGTGCGCATTTAAACCTCCACAATTTCTGCACAAAGATGAGAGAGCATATTGCTGAAACTTTTAGTCAGCTAGCCATTGGTACATTGGTTTGACTGTTACTCTCCTGATTGGTGATGTGGCCGTACCAAAGCTTCCTCAGAGGTGTTTCTCAAGGGTAATGGAATACCCAATATAGTTTGAACCAGTTGTGGTGGAAATAATTTATACAATGCATTAGTGCTCCAGTGTTGTTGTTGAATTATATGACTGACAGTCCAGTTTTGGTTTTCTGCGGTTATCAAATGTAGTTAATCTGTGGCTAGGGGTTTTGTGGATAGCCAAGGGTCTCTCCAAATATTAAGTTTCGTACACTGCCCTACCCTCATTTGTACTCCTTTAAGAGCATGTATACCTTCTAGCCCATCCCATGAACTTCCTGGCTTATGTTCTCCTTATAAAATATAACTTCCTCTATGATATTTAGCTTTTAAAACTTGAGCTAACAACAAGTGGGGGTTTGAGTGCAATCTCCACACTATTTATCATCCTTGCAAACCTATTGAAAATTGTTTTTCTAGTTTGCAAAATTATTTGATTTTTTCGTTGATTACTTATTTAAAAATAATCGCCTATTGCGTATAGTTAATTTTGCACAGTTTTTATCAAATCTTTTTAATCATAATTTATCAGGAAATTCCAGTTATGGTTGCCAGTATCTAATTTCAGTTGTTTTTCAAGTACCGTTTCAAATTATCAATCGTCTCCTCGCTAATGTCAAAGAATCCACCACCTAGATATGTTTGGTTTTTAGGTCCTTTCAAGCATTTTATCAAATTTGTATTGCAAGTCTTTCTTTTACTGTACACAGTTTATTTGTGAGGCTTAAGACATTATTGAAGGACACGTCTTTTGAATAGGAGATGGATACTTAAAATTTGGATAGGTTTGTCGACTCGATTCCTCATTATATATCTTGGAAATTATCTGTTAATTTTAGTAGCTACTATAGTCTTATATAAAGAAGTCGGTTAATAGAATATGAACAACATTATGTCCCTGCACACATATCAAACAGTTGGATTCCTCAAACGGTGAGCTTTAACTGATCTAGCTTTTTGTGGTTTGCCATTTCTACGAGACAGTGTTACTACCCTGAATTTGATTTCAGTAAAACATTCATCCATAAGAGTATACTACAATAAACATTTAATTTGCCAAATATATTTTCCATTAATTGCTTTGAAACATTAAAAATTTCTTAAGAATCCTTCTCATAAGAGTACAATTGACATGAGATGTTGGAGACAACTGAAACACCTCAGAAGGGAGGATTGTTGGTTCAATATGCTACAACTCTCACATAAAATATTGACATCAAGCTTTGCTTACAATATTTACTATAAGGATGATTTGGGGAGCATTCAGATGTTAATATGATAAATGTTACATTTATCATCCACACTTATTTCAAGAATTCTTTTCGTACTGAATAAACTTTGAAAAAATCATCTGTTTAGGGTTTTTAACCTGGGACTCTGGGAGTAAAGTCTGAACTTAAACTAGACTAGAGGGCATGGCAAAGCTTTTCCCCTATGATCTCAACTATACAAAGACTGTCGTCCTATATCACTGAATCCTTCGTCATTGTCAGTCAATGCGATTGAAATGAATGTAGTTATACAAAGAGTATGGCACCGTGTAGGGAAGAAAATGAGTTTGTGCTCATTGTGTATACATTATACAAGTCATTGTATAAGTACTATGTATGGTTGTTTATTATGAATGACATAAGCTGGGGAAAATAATGGATCTAGAGACAAGCCTGTTGGAGATACTATAAGAAAGAGCTGAGGATAGCTAGAATCTTCTCGGCAGAACTTTAAATCTTACAACATGTATTAAGTGTAGAGATTGATTGCATGTGATAGCCAAAAATCACAGACTTAAAAACTGTATTTTGCTGCTATAAGTTGGAAATAATATTTCAATGGAATAAAATAACAATGAAAGATAAAAAAAAAAAAAAAGTAACCTTTCTAGAGTCAGGAAAAAGAGCTCAATGAGCATATCATCAAAACTGGAACAATTCAGCTTAAGCCCCATAAGACCACTTACTCCTTTCTACTTAAGTTAGGCCATGTTCCTTCAGCGCACTGGACATGAGGCAAAAAAGCATTATAAAACTTCCGCAAAACTTTGTTTTTATATAGATTATGTATTTTGTTATTACAGGCTTGATTTCAGACTTTTATTCAAAGGAGTGAAGACGTGCCCCATTATAGCAATAAACTTGCTCAATAAGGTATGCACAACAGTCAACCACATCTATTCTAAATTAATAAAATGTGTGCCATATCATACAAATGTGCGTCTTTCATGTATATAATGTCTCTGTGTGTTTGGTCATTCAGTAATGATTGCCTATTGTTCAAACTCATGTTCGCCATATGTTTATGGGTATATTAGACTTAATCTGATTTCATAATGTTTGCTCTCATTATCGATCATAGAGGTCGAGCACGAGAAGATTCTATAAGAACTCAAATAAGAAGGGATTCACCAAGTATTCTAGAGATTTAAAAACCGATAGGAAAATGCATATAGTCATGCATAGTCGGATAACACAATTCCAAAATGAAGTGAAGTCATTGGAAGCTAGATATTACCGAATGAAGTTGGATATGTCATACGACAAGTAAATCGAGGATAAAAATTGTAGGAACTTATGGAGAATGCAACTAAAATGACTTGGAATCATAAATCCAGAGTAATAAATGAAAAAGGGCATGTCTTTCCATACTATTTGTTGTTTGTCTATAGGCACTACTTTGGACTACTGTGTAATTAGCTATCAATCAATAATTGCTTCCTCAAGGCTCAATTAGACGTTCAATTGGTCACACCAAATTGATCGATCAAATTTAGCTTAAGCATAACTACTCAAATCTATATACTATATAATAGTGGAGCCTAACAAGTGCCACGTGGCGTTTTTATAAAGATTGGATTCCTATATGAAAGCCCAATCTAAGCCCAACTTAAGCCCAACTTAAGCCCAATTATTTTTTTTTTATTTTTATTTTTTAGTAAATCCAAATTTTATTGATAAGCTCAACGAATTACACAAAAGTAGAGGACAAACGCGCTACAAACTGCGCGGCAAGTCCTTTCTGGATAGCAAACCCGATTCTCCTAAATACATATTCGTTCGAACCTGCAGTCATCACATAACAGTAAAATTTAATCAAAGATCTACAAAATCATATAACAGTAAAACCTTTTTAATCAAATTAGAACTCTTCCACCCTAAAACTTTAATCGATCCCCACTTCTATTTTAATTTCCTCCGCCGCGGGTGTGGGTATGTACAACTTATTGTAATTGTTAAAAACCAAATTACAAAGTAAGTATATATGTAATATACTTACTATATTGGCCTCCCTTGGCTGGTTAGATTTTCTGGCTTTCCAATTGAAGCAAAAGATATACCTCCACCATATCTGCAACTGCAAGTATAGTTTCCAGATTATTCTTTTTTAATCTAGGTTGTCAAAACAATGACAGTGGCTGCCTTACAATCACACTCTGAATCGCATCAGTTGATCTCATTTAGTCTGACGACTTGTAGGGTATAAAATATTTTTGATAAAATTTGTGTCACGTAAGTGGGATAAAATTAGAATTTAGAAAATAATGCGTATTAATTTAGGAAATGTAGGAAACTAATTTTATCTCATTTTATTAAATTTCAATAATTCCAATTAAATTTTCCAATAATGTTTCAAATAATACAGAGAATGTGTGTTTTGTTGAATTGTTGTTAGGTTGACATGACTTCATGGCAGAAAGTGATAATCAGATGCTCAAGCAGACCACACATTGCAGGCTGAAGTAGATAATCAGATGTTGCAGAGCAGGCTACACACATTGCAGGGGCCGACAACATCAAGCAGCAGTGATTTGGGGAAAGGGCAGCAGTCTGAGGCAGCAACAACTTGAACAGTGCAGGCAACAGTGGAGAATGCAGGTATGTTTATTCAGGTACTGAGCATGCTCATTTGTGCAACTGTTAGTTTTATATAATTGGTAATTTGTTTTTATTACGTTTGAATGTATGTGGGAGTCTTGGAACCATGAAGGCATGAAAATAACATATGCAATTCAATTTCTAAGCAGATGATTGTTTGTTTTAATACAATTCAATCTCTTAGGCAGATAAGTAATGATCATTCAATTTAGGTAAAAAACGAATGGGCCTATAATTCAACTATCTCTCTCTCCATCACTTCGTATCTATTGGGTTTCCTGACTTCCTCTTCCATGTTCTTCACTTCCCTTCCCTTTAACCTTTGTTTTAATACCAGCCAACAACAATAATTACCAGGGCGTCAACAAGTCGAACTAATGAAGAAAACATAGCACGAGAGATAAGACATGGAGGAGGAAAGAGAAGAAACAAAAGAAAAGAAGGTGCAATAAAAACAAAAACAACTACTCTTTGATCTGATTTCAAGTCACACATACAAGTTCAAAGTACCGAGATATTCGTTACCATTGTATCAAATTCTTTTCTTCTCTATTGGAAACAAAGAGCTTTGATACATAGATACATTATTAAAGATTGGTACCAAAATTCAAGTCACATATACATTGATACGTAGATAATTTTTCTTAAGATTGAAACTTGAAAGCAAAATATAATTTGAAAAAGTTCATAGCAGCACGACACGCTGAGATGGATCAAAAGGTTACGAGACAATTCAATGTGGACATGGTAATCAAAAGTTTAGGCATTGTATTTGGCTCTGATAAAATTTATTTTCTTTGCTTTTTAAATAATCTCTTCTTTCTACTACAACCTGATACATCTCAACGAACTGTCAAGCTTACGTTAAGTTCCTCTGGTATGCAATATAAACGGGCATGGTCATATCACAAATAACATACATACCTAATCCAACTTTAATTATCTGCCAAGTTGCTTGACTTCATTTATTCTACTGTAAGATCTATAGATCTTCTACTCTGTCCAGATAAAGGGCTAATTATCGGGGAATTTTTTGTTTGTATGAAAGTTGAACCAAGCATGTAAAAATGTACCTATGTTCTTTTTACGCAAATTATAGTACACTTTCCCTTAATCTGTTTGTGTATTTTGGTTTTGTTTTACTCAAACAATTTCTATTGCAATTTTGTTATTGCAGATATTTTGTTCTTTTCGTGGACAGAAGGCCTATTATGAACTACTTCTACAAAAAAGAAGTCTAGAACATGTTACAAAGAAAACAGACTGTATAAGCGCACTCCAGCTACAACACAGTTCAGACGCACTGCAACAGAAAATCGACATCAATAGATCTTCGTTGTGTCTATAACCAACATCACATGTTCATCCCTGGAAAAAAAAACCCTATAAAACCAGATATCAACAAACTTCTATCTTCGTATCTGCTAACCCGTATCTTTATCTCTGTCATTGCTCATATAAAAGCCACTGTATGGCCTAGATTGTATATGAATAGTGATGCTTGACCCTAAATTTATGTCTGACACGTATTAATAGCAAAAAATATTATATAGTTCTGGGTTGATATAATTCTTTTTGGTATTTTGTAATTTTTGTATATGATACGGGAAATCATACCTTTAGCAATTTTCTGGACTTTTATGATATGTGAGCAATAAGATTATATTTGATAACAACACAATCAACCTTGACAGTTAAAAACACAGTATGGACATGGCTAAATATCTCTCATAGGAATATGGAGATAAATTAAAGTAACAGTTCCACATATTTGTTGCTGAACTGGGGCAGCTTAGTGAAGAATGACGGATAAAGCTAGCTATACAAGCATCATACGAAAAATTATAGCACCGAATTTGAAAAATGTTTTTATCGCAGTTAATCTACGTATAACATAAGTTTTTTGCTGCTTTAGTTATGTTGAACAGATGCTCTTGTAGACAAAGGCAACACATGAAATTGAACAAAAGAAAAAAATATGAAACAAGATGCAAAGCTTCAAAAGACTTGATTACTGGAAAACCACCTTGCGACTATAAATCCCCAACATTGATTGTTTAATACAAAAATAATTCGGTAAATATACGTCTCATAGAAGCAACTACTCAAAATACATTCCTCAACTCCACTTACAAGACCACCCTGCAAATATAAATATTAGGTTACCAATGGATATAGTGCATATTTTCTATCGTAGAGAATTTATATTATACTTAAATTTCAGTTTAGATTAACTTAAATATTTAAATTACTATTAAGATTATCAAACAATTACTATAATTTTTTATTTTAATTTCATAATATTAAATAAATATTATTAATTTTTTATGATTGGCATGCATTTCAACTCCCTGCAAAAAATCATAATGCCATTGAGCAATAACACATACACCTATAAAAAATTCTTCATATATAGTTCCATACATATCCCGGTGTGTAGCACGGGTTCAACAACTAGTATCAAATATAATGGTCAGATGATTCCAACCACTTTCTAAAGTGCCAACGTGGGAAGGAAATAGAGAAACCTCACAGTGGGGAGACCCATGGAAAATATTTCTGACATGGGAAAACATTGAGATTATGAAACTATTGATTCAAATAGGCTAGATCTCACCCTGAGCTCATCATGTTTTTCATACCAAAAGTTGTTGCCTGGAGAGTAAGTAAATTGAAGAAAGATACCTAAAAACTAACAAAAAATTCACCCTTCCTTATTTGGTTGATATTGTCCCTTCTCTCTTCTAGAATTTTTTTTTTTTTTTAATTAGATTAAAGGAAATGATTGAAAAGAATTTGATGGAACGTGTGTGTAAAGCAAATGAAGTCTAAGCGTTCTGAAGGTTAGCGAAAATAAAGAGAAAGATAATTCAATGAAAGACTATCAGCCCTAAGGAATTTGCGCTAAACAAGTAAGTTTGATTTATAATATTTTGTTAAAACTTAAATTTTGAAACTGGTGTACCAGTTGCAAAGAAGCAATGACAAAGAAAAAACGACTGCGTGGATAAATTGTATGAAAGAATATCAACCTCTAATAAATCAACACTAGCTAAACAAGTTAGTTTTATTTGTAAAATTTTCTTAGTCTAATTAATTACCATATAACTCTGACAAATAAGAGAAGATACAAGTGTCTATTAAATGTAGGACAAAATACTTTACATATTCGTACGAAAGAAGACAAACTATTGACTTGTTCAAAAAGGAACTCTGCTTCCTTTCAATCCAAAGTTAGATGTACTTTTCATCTAGCAAAAGAGTGTCCATCAGTAATCCTGGTAACCTGGTGCTTGACAAACTATTAGATTATGTAACAGACTTAATTATGATATAATTGTTCAGTTTTTTTAAAGCATTGTTTTACAATAAATTCAAGGAACAATCAAAGTTGAACAAATATATATCTTCCTTCACTGGCAAAATGTGATGGCTGATAAAGGGTACGGTACTCAGTAGTTCTATACAGCATAGTACAGTGAGTAGGAATATTGTTGTGCAGGTTAAAGCGATTGTCTTGAGTTGGCTTAGCATGGACACATTCGCGATGAATATGAAAGTAGGAATCTGTTTCAGAGCTGCTGATCAGGGTTGTAACGGTTGGAGATGATTAATCAATGTTTGATTTTATCGCAAATAAAAAGTACAGTGAGTAGTAGCATTGACCGGCAAGACTCACAACACGTATTTCAATGGCTGAAGATGATGACAACAGTTTCGCCTTGATAATTAGTTTGTATTGTGTTATGTATGTGAGGCAGTAATGGGAATCGTATTTCAATGGCTGAAGACGATGACAACAGTTTCGCCTTGATAATTAGTTTGTATTGTGTTATGTATGTGAGGCAGTAATGGGAATCATGGGGTATTCATTTAAGATGTAAAAATAGACTATTATGTTATTATATGTATGTATTAGGAGTGATTAATGTATATCATACGAAGAAAATAAAAATGCAATGTGAACTAAATTTTTGGTATTACATACTACTCAAAGTATTATTATTATTATTATTATTTTATTTTTTATCGTTTTTTGGTTCAAAAATTCTAAAACAACAAAAATGTCATGTCAATAGCAGCAGTAGCATCGAAACTAAATCGAATGCACTCATTAGTCTTTTTCGGCCTTCTTTTACAACAGCAGTAGCATTGAAAATGTCAAAAGCCACATAATTGAGTTTATGTTGTAGGGTTAAGAGTGAGTTATGATTTAATGGTTTTACTTATGTTGAAAGTAGTTGTATTTAAAGATTCATTCTTTAATAAAACTTACCAGGTGTTTCTTTAGATTTCAAATGGACTAAAGGATAGTGTAGATTATTCATCATGTAAGAAATTAAAAGTTTACCAGTCAGAGTACATAAAGATAGTTATGCAACTTCATAAAAGTTGAATAATAAGGGGTTCCTAGATTCTTTCCATGCGTCTCATCTGCTCCACATGTTTTACAGGCGCCTATAGTTTGTCGATTTACTGAAGTTTCATAACAGTTATAGCTTTGAATGGGGTTTCGTTTAAAACCAACAATGCCATATGTTTCACATCTACCAACGCAGTAACAAGTTTTAATGAGTAATGTAAGTACGTCATTCTGTACCACTACGAGGGAACCGTCAGGATGAGGGAATAGCATAAAATCTGCTAGAACCGGGTGCATGGGATAATTGCCGAGAAGCTTATTGAAGAAGCTTCATCATTACAACTAAGGGAAATACTTGGTCAAGAGAGCTCCACGTGGAACTACCACAATCATGAATCTAACAGAGATCCTACGGCTACAATAGATGGCAAACTACTATAAATACAAGAGCATTCACTACTCTAAAGAGGTTAGATATTCTTTCCACACCTTCCCCATTATTGCACCTTAAACCTTCAAACACTGACTTGATCGTCGTAGTGTCTTTCACCGGAACAAGACCGGTGAGTTCATGCAGGTACACGGAGTTAAAGGCCAAAGAACACGGTCACCTTCAAGTACTCGGGGCTAAAGATTAGGAGCCACTGCCTCCTCCAACCAAACAGTGCGAATCCAAAGTGGGCTTATATATGAGTTCATGCAGGTACACGGAGGTAAATGCCAAAGTACACGGTCACCTTCAAGTACACGGAGCCGAAGATCAGGAGCCACCGCCTCCCCCAACCTAACGGTGGGAGTCCAAAGTGGGCTTACATTTGGCGCTAGAAGGAGGGCTTGTTTCCCTGACATCTAGATAAGAATCTAGATCTCAAAAAACAAAAAGTTTCGTTTTTCTTCATCACGATTTTCTTAAGGTGCAAACAAGAGTTAAAGGATTTCGACCGATCGAGATCTGTAATTATTTCTCTAAGAGGAACAGACTCAAGCCTCGCGGAAATATCTTTGTCATATCAAAAACCAGATTTGTAGATCTGTATACAGATCAGATCTACAATATCATCAGATCTACAATATCAAGCTGATCATACAACACACCTCGTGTTTCTTCGTTGATTCTTGGTTGATTTCATTAGCAGTGAAGAATTTCTATAATCTTCGTTGATCCCATATCGTATGCCGTGATTTCTATGTAATCCCTGGCAATGGACCCCGCTGAGTCCATGGTTATTGCCTTTTTCGCTTGCAGTTGCCGCCTTTGTGGCGGTGGAGGTATTATTCTCATTTCGTTTCTATCTCATCCATCAAATTTGGAGCAACTCATCAGGTAATATTTAAACAATGTTTAAATTGCTTTGAGACATTGGTTGACGGGGTAACGACTATCCCGTGCGACCATATACATATTGGTTTATTAACCCCGTGAGTATAACGGTATTTACTTTGCAATATGAAATGGCTATGTTCGAATACCGCCATGAACACTTCTACCATGTTTAGCAGTCAGCATGTTTATCAAAATTTGCTTTGTTCATAAGTATTTGGACCTGATTCCAATAATCATTCATATGTATTGTTACTTCACAAATTGAATAACAACTTTTACATGAGGATACTAGATAAAAATGGAAAGACTTATATTTCTCATGCGGTAACTTGATTTTTTGATCCGTGTGTCTCTAGGTGGACATCTAACTTGTTAGCTTATATTTGATAATAGACATGCTCACGGTTTTTTGTTAGCTACGGTTGGATTACTTAATTATGTAGAGAATAAACCGTTATCGAGTTCTAATATATGCTTTGAATGTTAAACACCTAGTGATTTGCATATTACTTTGAAGTTAAGTGAAACAAGTTTCTTCCTTCTCTAGATAACCGTAATGAATGAATTTTATATGGAGTGGTTTCTTTACAGAACCGTAATGTGTAAACTAGTGCCACAATGTGAATTTTAAACGTGGAATTGGATGTTGCTACTGTGATATAGAGTACACCTATACTGACATCATACACACTCGCATTATAAGCTTTGCTTTAGTATGTGAGCTTATAAGGTTCACTGATTACTTAGGTCATACTTAACGTGCAAGCATGATGCATATTTACATGTTAGAGATACATACACTTGGCGGTTTACATGTTGATCTCCATTTTCGTGAGATAATCCTAAAATTGATATATATTTGGTTGGTTTAAGTCCTTGATACTAAGACTTCACGTTACACAACACATACACATATACAATATATAACTGTTCATTTGATACATATTGTTGCTAGTTCACAGATTATATGGCAGGGCTTGAATTTAAGAGAAATTAAGGCGTCAATGAGCTCTTACACTGGGGGCGAGATCAAGGTAAAGAAAGATGCCACGGTCATGGTTCCCATAGGCCGCCACAACGATGTTATGGTTTTGTTGAAACCTTCATGTTGTGGGCGACATCAAGGCAAAGAAAGATGCATGCCACAATCACGGTTTCCATAGGTCGCCACAGTAATGTTATGATTTTGCGGAAACCTTCACACTGGGGGCGGCATCAAGGTAGAGAAAATTGTCATACTCACGGTTTCCATAGGTCGCCACAATAATGTTATGGTTTTGCAGAAACTCACACTGGGGGCGACATCAAGGCAGAGAAAATTGTCATACTCACGATTTCCATAGGTCGCCACAATAATGTTATGGTTTCAAGGAAACCTTCATACTGGGGGTGGCATGTTCCTCCATGTGCTTCAGTCACTGGCCAATTATTGAGTGTAATCTCTAATATTGGTTTAGACATGGATGCGAGTCTCCCAACAGAAACAGGTGTTTCTCCAGGTGTTCTCCAAATTGAAATCGTTATTTCTACAAATACTTATGATTATTTTTCAAGTTCTTGAAAGTGTGTATGAATATATTTTGTCATGCAAAGTTAGAATTCTTTCAGCTCTAACAGATATTATTTTGAGTAAACCGCCACAGCGCTATGAAACACATTACTCTAGCGGTGACCATACAAAGGTACCGCCGAAATGCCCTGAAAGGAAGCCGAGTCCAGGACTTGGGGGCGAGTAGTAAAGTATCATTTTCGAGGAAATGGTAAACAAGGGAACATCATCAACCTGACGAAATACTGCATTTCGTATCTCCACTCATTTGGCCCATTTTTTAGCACCTTTTGATCCGCGAACTCAATGTAAGAATTCAACTTTTCAGTTGTTAGCTTCAATGAAAATCTTCATGTTCTTTATATGATTCAGTGCAATTATGGTTCACGGTTACTTTCGATTGTTCAAAGTTATGGGTTCGGTTCTAGATCGCAGATCGGTTACTTCTCCATTGAACACTTTGCTCTGGCAGTGACCATGCCAAAGGTACTGTCGGAATTCTCTTAACGGAAGCCAAGTCAAGGACTTGGAGGTGAGTAGTAAGGTAGGGAGTTTGGCTTAGCAAGCCGCCAGCTGTAATAGTGGCAACTTCCATGAACCTACTCGCTCCTCACGGGGATTGTGTTGCCAATGCCGTGGGATGCCCCTGGGGAAGAACCTTAACGGTTAGTGGAATAATAGTGTTACACCACTAGCAATGTGATGACATGACTAGCTGGTATAACACAAAGATTATTCCACAAGTCTAGTGCTAATGTGCCAATTAC
Organism: Aquilegia kansuensis; assembly: GCA_020826895.1. NCBI lineage: Eukaryota > Viridiplantae > Streptophyta > Magnoliopsida > Ranunculales > Ranunculaceae > Aquilegia > Aquilegia kansuensis. The sequence continues at coordinate 37,859,303 of CM037004.1, read as the reverse complement.
GTGAACCTCACGGCTCCATAAAGAAAATGAGTCTCCACGGTTCTCCAGTTCTAAAATTGCATAAAAGAAAATGTGGATTGTTCAAAGTAATTGAATCTCACGACTCCATAAAGAAAATGAGTCTCCACGGTTCTCCAGTTCCAAAATTGCATAAAAGAAAATGCAGATTGTTCACGGCTCCATAAAGAAAAAGAGTCTCCACGGTTCTCCAGTTCCAAAATTGCATAAAAGAAAATGCAGATTGTTCACGGCTCCATAAAGAAAAGGAGTCTCCACGGTTCTCCAGTTCAAAAATTGCATAAAAGAAAATGCAGATTGTTCACGGCTCCATAAAGAAAATGAATCTCCGTGTTTCTTCAGTTCTAGAATTGCATAAAAGAAAATGCAGATTGTTGAAAGTAATTGAACCTCACGACTCCATAAACAAAAGGAGTCTCCATGGTTCTCCAGATTGTTCAAAGTAATTGAACTTCACGACTCCATAAAGAAAAGGAGTCTGCATGGTTCTCCAGATTGTTCAAAGTAATTGAACTCATGGCTCCAGAAAGAAGTCAAGTCTCCATGGTTCATAAGTTCTAAATTGCAAAAGGACTTGGAAGTGAGTAGTAAGGTAGGGAGTTGGGTTTTGCAAACCGCCATCTGTAATAGTGGCAACTCCCATGAACCTACTCGCTCCTCACGGGGATTGTGTTGCCAATGCCGTGAGATGCCCCTGAGGAAGAACCTTCACGGTTAGTTGAATGATAGTGTTACACCACTAGCAATGTGACGACATGGCTAGCTGGTATAACACAAAGATCATTCCACAAGTTTGGTTACTTGATATGCAAAGTTACTTAAAGACGCCATAAAGAAGTTCACGGTTCTCATTCTCCAACAAAATGCAAAAACAAAAGTGCAGATTGTTCACACTCCACGAGCCTAACGATTCCATAAAGAAAAGGAGTCCACGGTTCTCATTCTCCAAAAAATGCAAAAACAAAAGTGCAGATTGTTCACACTCCATGAGGCTAACGATTCCATAAAGAAAAGGAGTCCACGGTTCTCATTCTCCAAAACATGCAAAAAAGAGTGCAGATTGTTCAAACTCCATGAGCCTAACGGCTCCATAAAGAAAATGTCTCCACGGTTCTCAAGTTCAAAAAATTGCAAAAAAGAAAATGCAGAATATTCAAAGGTTATTATTAGCCTTGCGGCGACAAGGAATATTCTAAGCAGGTTCACAGATCGCTCAGGCTTTAGAGATATGAGTAAAGGCCACCTTGGGAAGAAAACTTCACGGCTTTAGGTTCATTCTTCTTTTCCAGTACCGCCAACCGTGAGGTCTTTCAGATTATTTTTTTTTTATTTTTTTTTTTTGTGGGGAAGAGGGTGTTCCTCATCTGATGAATCATTATCGGAAACCCGCCAAATGATCTTTTCAAATTAAATGTGCTTAATAGCATGGAAAATATCTCATTTTAATCATCACCGTTACATCGTGGATAACGGACCTGGGGTCGAGTACAACAGATATGTCGTTTCTCGTTCTCAAAGAGATTCATTCTTGTTATATCGGAGTATTGGATACTTCAAGGCTTCTTGACATACAAAAAAAGAACTACAATGGCTTGATCCCAACTTGGGTACATAGGCAGCTACTCGGGTAGCACAGTCAATATTTTACTTCAGAAACAGTAAGCTCAAACAGATGCATGAAGGTTGTCACAAGTGATGATACGACATCAATAATTCAGTTTTCAACCGTTAACTTCGGCATATATGTAAACACCGTCACATCCGAGATTAAAAAGAAAGAACATGAGATACACGGACATCAGTGCCTTAACTGGTGAGAGGACTCTCCAGGTAATGATTTCTATGAGAATGGTTTCTTTGGACCGTAAGCACAATGAAGGTAGACCTTCACAGCTAACGCTCCAGAGAGGGGGCGATGTAAGTACGTCATTCCGTACCACTACGAGGGAACTATCAGGATGAGGGAATAGCATAAAATCGGCTAGAACCGGGTGCCTGGGATAATTGCCGAGAAGCTTATTGAAAAAGCTTCATCATTACAGCTAAGGGAAATACTTGGTCAAGAGAGCTCCACGTGGAACTACCACAATCATGGATCTAACAGAGATCCTATGGCTACAATAGATGGCAAACTACTATAAATACAAGAGCATTCACTACTCTAAAGAGGTTAGACATTCTTTCCACACCTTCCCCATTGTTGCACCTTAAACCTTCAAACACTGACTTGATCGTCAGAGTGTCTTTCACCGGAACAAGTTCGGTGAGTTCATACAGGTACACGGAGCTAAAGGCCAAAGAACACGGTCACCTTGAAGTACTCGGGGCTAAAGATTAGGAGCCACCGCCTCCCCCAACCTAACGGTGCGAATCCAAAGTGGGCTTATATATGAGTTCAAGCAGGTACACGGAGGTAAATGCCAAAGTACACGGTCACCTTCAAGTACACGGAGCAGAAGATCAGGAGCCACCACCTCCCCCAACCTAACGGTGTGAGTCCAAAGTGTGCTTACAGGTAACAACACTATAGCAACAGAAAAGGGAGCAACCAGTAGCAACACAGCTGCAGGGAAACCACCCAAGCAGCAAAACAATAGCAGCCAAATATCACCCGGAAGAAAGCATGCAAAGCAGCCTACATTGCATGACTGGCTCAACTGCTCCTCTCGTTTTGGAATGAACTCAGGCAGTTCAAACTGTGAAGATGCTCCCGCAGAGATAGCGCACATGCTGTTTGGCGGTTATCCCTCGGTTTGAACTCCCTTTGACCAGGATGACTGCCACATGGCATTCTCTAATAGGCTTTGGTTCAATTCAACCTGGGTTAAAAAAACAGGTTCTATTGGCCTGGAATCTTGTTGGAATCTCGCTGCCACAACAGCGGGTTCTGTTGGCCTGGAATCTTGCTGGACTTATCCAGTTAGTTGGGACTTGGATTTGACCAAGTTTGAAAGCAAAGACTTGGGCTAGACTCCTCAGACCAGAGGCCCAATCTACATTGCATACACCCTGGCCAGGTCTTTTGGACTTCTATGATAAGCCTTTGGACGAGCCTATGTCGTTGTTGGACTTCAATGGGCCGGACCTGGTTTGTTTGATTGAGGCGAGCGTGGTCGATGTATGGGAGCCCAGGGTTCAACTTCTTATACAGTAACCAGGACTCCACCCAATGGTCGTGGACCATCCGGTGGATCAAGATCCACAGAGCGTATGTGGACTTCTTGAGACCGGGTTGGGCCCTACCCGATAGTCCAGGTCTGGCTGACTAATGCTCAGGTGCTCCCGGTTTGGCTTCTTATACAACCACCGATGACACCTGTCGGGTATTTTACCTAGGATCATCAACCGATAACGAATGATGGCACGATATTCGACAAGCGTCATACGTTGTCCAAGCCCTTCCATCGGGATAACAAAGTGAAAATATTCGGCATGCTTCGATTGTACACATCCAACCACGGTAGGAAAGAGCTAATTTTTAATGTATTCATAGCAGATAGTATGCAACTTTACGACATACTTACAAATTATTATGGATAAATAATGTATCCAAATATATATTTTTTTGAAACAATCAAAGATAAAAAAATAATGGAAATGATGAGATCAACAGTAGAAGATATACCACTGGAAGAAGAAGAGGATATATATATGGACGAAATGGACCTGATGAAAAAGAAGATGATATACAAGAAATTTAAAATGGATACATGGAGTTGATAGAGATATTTACTTTAAAAAATATTGTTGATTAGATTAATTGTTATATTTTTAAGAATAATTACTTCAAATAAATAATGGTAGACCAACATCACCTGAGTATCTAACAGTCGGAAACTTACTCAGTTTTGCGCAATTGCACTGAGCATTTATTATGTGATAGCAACAACTAATGCTACCACCTATGATGCAAAGTTTCTGTCACTAAATTATTCGATTATAACGACCAATCCAGTGATGATTTATAATTTAGGTCAGAAATTTTATTAATGCATCAATGTCCCTAAGACTATAAAATCTCAGAAAAATTATTTTTTTAAGAGTACTATCTTCTAATTATTAACGGTAGTCCTGGCAGCACCACGGGTTTTACTAGTAATTAATAAGTAGTAATGGAATAATGGATGTTGTTTTGTTTTGTCGCCTGAGTATGTCGTACTTCCTCCACCCAAGGAAAGAGGACCAGGTAGGCCCAAGACTCAAAGGATAAGGGGTGCAGATGAACCAGAGAATGAAGGCTAGTAGGACACAAATTATATGCAGCAAATGCAAGAAAGAAGGCCACAATAAAAGGACATGTGATGCAAGAAATGATCCAAAAAAGGTGTATAAAAGGAAGTGTAAGTATTCTGACATGTTAATCATTATTAACTTCAAATAACAATCTGAAACGTTAAAGTAGTAATCTAACATGTTTTCTACTTGTGTTGATATATGTAGTTAAGAAATACAAAAGGAATGAAATGCTAGGCATTGGTGATAAAGATCCTATAGAAAGAGGTGCCCCAAGCAAAAGAGGTAGAGGTGGTGGCACAACTGGTGGTTCTAGCTCAAGAGGTAGAGGTGGTGGCACAACTGGTGGTTCTAGCTCAAGAGGTAGAGGTGATGGTGGTGATGGCTGCAACAATGGAGGTAATGGCTCCAAAAAAACTGGTAGAGGTGGTGGAGTGAGAATGAGAGGGGGTATACCTTGTAAGAGGTAAGTATTGTTGGTATGATATTAACTTTTGGGACTGCAGTATAGTTTACATTGGATTGGGTATTGCAGTCATAGTATTGACATGTATTTTTTGGGTTTGCATGGCTTGACAATATTTTGCTTTTATACCATGTATTATAGTCAATATTTGGGAGTATTTATATGCTACAGTGGTTATGGTATCATGGACTTAATGTAACCTAACTATATGTGGTTAAGGATTTTATGAAATTTTGTATACATTGCTATGTTATGGTTTGAAGATATATTTTGGACATTGTTATGGTTTGATGATATATTTTGGAAATTATTTTAGAACTAGTTGTATGCTGCAGTGTTTATGGACTTTTGAACTATCATTTTATTGCTTAATGCATACACAATTTGCACACACATTACATTAACACTTTAGAACTCTAGTGCACACACAGATTACATGACAAGGGGAAACAAGGAAAAATAGGTACACACAACACAATTTATTTTCCAGTTTTAGGCTTGTCATCTTCCTCGTACTCGTAGCAATCCCATATTGGAGTAGGAATTGACTGTAGGTAGACTTGCCCAGGACAGAGGTCAAACTGACAAATTAGATGCTTCACTTCAACTTTGTCATCATTTAGTTCAGTGTAAAGCTTCATGATCCCTTGACATCCTGGAATTATGCATGGAGCATATAGAAGTGGACATTCATTAGCTGTGTGCCCTGTCTGTCTACATAGTTGACAGTCATTCTGTTGGAGAAAGAAAGAAAGCAAAAAAAAAAAAAAAATTAGTTATGCATATTAGAATTTAGGCATTTCTTTGTTTGTGCTAATTAGAGTTTGGTCACTCACGGCAGCCATTAGAGAACTTAAGAAAATAATACTTACCCATAAGTTGCATCCACCCATAGCTAAATTTGTGTTTCACTTTGTCTTGCTTGATTTTTGGTAAAGATTTTTTCTGGGAATGTCAGTTTTTGTTGCAGCAGGTACTTATATACAGAACAAGACAGTTGGGGAAGATGACCAACGGCTCTGTAACGGCTCTATTGTTATAGCCGTTGGATTATCTTCTTACATCCAGATTATAACAGTTGTCCCACTATTTGAATTTGGTCACGTGCAGGTCACGTGATATTTTAAGTTAAGAACAGTGTATTGGTGTGGTTAGTGATCACGTGCAGATCACGTGAGTTTCAGGGGTAAACTTAGGTATTTTGAAAATATTTTCGGTTCAACCAGGTTTTTTTAGCTGTTGGTTCGAAAATGAGCTCTAAACCCTAAAAGATAAAAACTGGCTCCAAAACCTAATTTATACTAAAAAGTGGTGACCAAAACCTAAATCACCCGTGTACCAATGGTATAACAGAGCGTATAGGTACTAAAGTAAATTTGTTTATTTTCCAGTAATGGCAGTAATTACTCGATCTCCTACTTGTTTTTCACTCTTGTTCACACGTCATTACTAACACATGTACCTATGATCCTTACACAAAATGGTGAGACATACACCATTTTCAATGTACTTTTTTTTTTTTTTTGCTAAAACAAATTTTACTGATAAAAATTTGAAGAATTATACAAAGAAATTATAGGACAAACGCACTATCAACTGCGCTGCAAGCCCTTTTTGAATAGTAAAACCAATCCTACGACATACATATTCATTGGAACACATTGCTATTCTCTTTTTTTTTTTTTTTTTTCTTTCATTCTTTTAAAAATCGATCTAGCATGTACCTTTCTATTGTTATGGATTGTATTGGTTTATATAGGATATAGTGGTGCGAGCAATCCAAAGGCCACCAATGGAAATTTTTTGCACGATCTGATAGAAGAGAATAGAATACATGCAAAGTTACTTCGATGCAGCGACAGCAATCAGGTTATTGTATTTTTAAATGCTAGAATTATTGTATTTTTAACACTGGCATCTTCTGATGCTGAAGACAGGGAAAAAAAAAATGGACCCCCATAAGAGCCCAAAAAGCAACATGTTCCTATCTAAGGAACAATTAAAAAAGGCCCCATTTTAAAGTCCAAGAGGTGAATGCTTACTATGCCAAGAGGAATGCTTACTATGCCAAGAGATGAATGCTTACTATGCCAAGAACTCAGTGCTTTGTTTCAACACAATTTTGGGGCCTTTTTTACATTTTGTTCCTTAGATAGGAAAATGTTGCTTTTTGGGCTCTTAATGGGGGCCTGCATTCATTTCCATGTGCTGAAGAAGATAAGATGAATATTATAGTTCACATACTGCATGTGATTTAAGTTATTTAACTAAGATTTTTTTATTAATCCAAGGTCAAAGGTTCAAGCCCCTCAGTTTGCTTATAAACAAAATCCCTCGTGATCAAAAGTAATATATACAATAGAACTTAAAGAGAAGTGGTAAGGGAACCATTAACCAAACATTTCAAGAATGGATCTGCAGCAACTCACAATCTTTTCTTTCACGTTGACTTTCATCATCTTCTTGCTCATGCTGGTGAAGATCAGTAAGAAATCCAAAACCACACATTCCAGTTCCCCATTACCACCAGGCCCATTCAAGCTACCAATCATAGGACATTTACACCACCTGCTAGGAGGCTTACCTCATCACAAACTCAAAGATCTAGCTAAGATACATGGACCTATAATGTATCTCAAACTTGGGGAGATGTCAGCTGTAGTTATTTCTTCCCCTGGTGTTGCTGAACAGGTGATGAAAACACATGACCTCATGTTTGTAGACAGACCATTCAACCTTGCCTCAAATATTGTGACTTATGGCAGCAAAGATGTTATAATGTCACCTTATGGTGAATACTGGAGGCAAGTTAAGAAGATTTGTGTCTTAGAACTCTTGAGCGCGAAAAAAGTTCAATCATTTTGGTCCGTAAGGGAAGAAGAGGTATCAAATCTTGTTGGAAAAATTTCTATGATGGCTGGCTCACAGATGAATCTGAGTGAGAAGATTTTCACATTAACAAATGATATAGCTGCCCGGGCAGCCTTTGGCAAGAGGTTCAAAGATAAAGAAGCATTCCTTTCAGAAGCAAAACAAATTATAATACTGGCTTCAGGTTTTTCCATTGTTGATTTATTTCCTTGTCTGAAATTCTTGGAAGCGATCAATGGAATCAAGTCGAAAATAGAGATGATACATAAGAAAATCGACAAGATGCTTGAAGACATCATTAAAGAACATAAAGAGAATATTAAGGGTGGAGTTGAAGGGGATTTAGTGGATGTCCTTCTAAGGATTCAAAAGGGTGGGGAACTTGAATTCCCAATCACAATGGATAATGTCAAAGCTCTTATATTTTTAAGTATAAACAAAAATATTTATTCACTTCATCATGTTTTAGGGAGTGAATCAAACTGTCAAGTTTCAATAGACTTTACTATATACCATTTTTCTCTTGACACTTTTTACTAAATTTGTCTGCAGGACATGTTTATTGGAGGGACGGATACTTCCTCAACCCTGCTAGAATGGACATTTACAGAATTGCTACGAAACCCTAGAGTTATGGAAAAAGCACAAGCAGAGGTGAGACAGATCTTTAATGGGAAAAAGAAAATCGATCAAGCAGATATTGACAAGTTGAACTATTTGAGGTTAGTTATCAAAGAATCTCTAAGACTACACCCACCTGCTCCATTGCTTGTCCCAAGAGAATGTAGGGAGAAGTGTGAAATCGAAGGGTATGAGATACCGAAGGGAAGTAAAGTCCTTGTTAATGTCTGGGGTATGGGAAGAGATCCGAAAAACTGGAAAGATCCTGAGAGCTTTGAGCCAGAGAGGTTCCAAGACCAATCAATTGATTATAGGGGAACTAACTTCAAATACATCCCTTTTGGGGCTGGTAGGAGGATGTGTCCGGGGATATTGTTTGGAATTGCAAATGTTGAACTTCCACTTGCTCTATTACTATACCACTTCGACTGGAAGCTTGCAAATGGGGTCAAGCCAGAAGATGTTGACATGATGGAGGCCTTCGGTGGTGTCGTCAAACGAAACCAAAATTTGCATGTAATTCCTACAAGATACAATCAATCATAATAGGCTTACTATGACCAAATAACTACTCCCCTGAAAAGATTCTTCTTCATCTCTTCTTTGGGTTGGATCTGATTTGTAAAAGTGGTTTCTGAATAAATGAAATGTTGGATTCTTATATGATCTGTGAATGATTCTTTGTGTATCATTGAATTGGATATAATAAAAAAATTTCTCGAAATGTAAAATGGTCAATAATAGTTACGAGTTAAGATATAGAAAATCTTTAAAATGACACTGGAATATATTATTGAAGCAACACTGAAGACATCTTCATCACAAACAGGTAATTAACACAGATACGTAATATATTTTTCATTGAATATATATTCTTCACACAAATTTTCGCCCATTCAGTTTCCAGTGCACTGAGTCTGTTTGAAATGCTTTCATAGGCTCATAGCTGATTCTGAGTCAGCCTCTACCCATAAATTCATCCAACCATTCTGCAGAGCTAGTTTTACACCTTCAAGGATTGCAACTGTTTCAGCAAAGTAACAAGTTTCTGTGCCCAAACCACCATAGGCTGTTCGAAGCACCTCACCAGAACTTGATCTGGACACCACTCCCCATCCAGCTGGTCCTGGGTTCCCCCTAGAAGTCACGTCAGTATTCACCTTAATGTAACCAATCGGAGTGATACAGGTGTATCCTATTAGGAACTTAGTGATCCTCAAGATTCGTGTCTTGAGGATAGACATTTTGCCATCCTACGACTTGTTCGTCGCTTCGCTGCGGGTCCAGGGCGCAATGCCCTGAAAAGTCTTTGGAATTCTGGAAGGTTCTAGAGACGGATTTTCTTATTCTGGGTGAGTAGGAAATAGATTTTCTTGTATGATTTGAAGTCGTCCAAGGTCTATAAAAAGGTGTTTTGGCCAAGGCCAAAACATAAAAGAGACAACTAGGGCTTAACTTCTCTAGAGAGTATTGTGAGGCATATATTCTTGTAATCTTCGTAATATTCAATAAAGAAGATAGTTTTCTTCGAGATCTTGTGTTTTGTTCATCTTATTTACTGCTATTATTTAATTCCGCATTCAATAGTATATTTGCTTAGTAATTTGTATCAAGTTGGTATCAAGAGCAAAGTTCGATTCCCTGGTGGAGTTTTCTGTGGTTTATGGTCTTAACTCGTTCGCAGTACAAAAATCTAGGTAACGTTCTTATGTCTTTAGAAGAGATTCTAAGAAGACAAGGAAAAAGAAGATGACGGAAACAAATCTGAAGAAATCAAAGGAGGAGGATACACTTACTCCGCAACAAAAACTTAGTACGGAGGAAACAATTCCTTCGTTTTAGATCCAGATGCAGTCGATGAATTCTCCTTTGTCAAAGCTAACCGATTTCATCATCAAATAATGGGAGAAGAAAAACCCGAAGAAGAAAAAGAGTTCGTTTTCTGAGCAACACGACTCAGATGATGATGATGAAGAGGAGGAAGACGAAGAAGAAGTAGAAAACTTTAAAACTTCACATCATGGAGGTAAGAATTCTTTTCAAAATCTAAAAATTGATTTCAAGGTTGAGATTCCTATGTATGATGGAAGTGTTGATGTGGAGACACTAGACGATAAGATTGAACGTCTAGAGACATACTTTACTCTTTATAGCTATTCGTCTAAAGAGAAGATTACCTTCGCAACCTTGAAACTGTCAAGTCATGCATTAACTTGGTAGAAATCCTATCACAAGTATCATGATCACAAAGGGGCAGTATCATGTAGGAAGTTCAAGGAGTTGCTTAAAAAACAATTCTATCCCGTGCAATTTCTAGAAGAAAGATGGCAGAAGTGGTAGAACTTACGCCAAAAAAATTCAATCAATTCGTTCAAGAATATACAAATTTCAAAATCAAGCAATCATATTGGATATTAATCTCAAGGACCCTTCCATATACATGAAGTAGGTAGGTTTGAGTGAGTATATTCGGAAGGAGTTGAAGTTGTTTACAGTAGAATCTATACGAGAGGCTACAACTACAAGAATACATCAGATTTGCCACGGCCCAGAACCGTGGCAAAACAGGATTAGCCATTGTCTTCGCTCGTGGCTAGACCGTGGGTGTTCAGGGCGTAGCAAATTTTATGCTTGTTTGGGAAGATTACCCTCAAGTGTGCTTATTTGGGAAGAAACACCATAAAGTTGTGCTTATTCGGGAAATTAATGAAAACCCAATATATGCAATATAACAATAGTAAAGCAGACAATAAAGCGATAAACAAGTAAAGAACACACGATATTTTTAACGTGGTAAAACCCAATATGGGAAACGTCCACGGTTGTCCTCGCGACAACAAATAAATCCACTAGATGAAAAGAGATGTACAAACCTATCAACTACCTGCAATCACTGCGAGTTGACACTCCTGGTTATCTCTAACACCTTGACTTCACCAGAGTACGTTGATGTACGCACAAGACACTCGACTTCTTGATGAACACACAAGAAGACTCGAAGCCAAACTATGAAATAAGCTTACACCAGAGTTCCTTGATGAACACACAAGGATACTCGACTTCTTGATGAACACACAAGAAGACTTGAAGCTAAATCAATATAAACAATAATAGGAAGATGAATTGGAGAAGGATAGAAGATAGAAGTACACAAAGATCAATTGAGGAAGAAGATGATCTTTGTGGAAGAGCCAACAAACAAACTAGGGTTCTATCGAGGCTAGGTTGGAACTCTTACCTTTCACATAACACCAACGACCTATTTATAACCTAGGGTTAAGAAGGAAAGAAATATGGGCCGCAAACAAGAAATCCATACGACGATGTACATACGCCCTAACTAGGTACGTACGTCCCTGAACCAAAAGAAGATCTGTTGAACTCAACGTACGTACGTCCTAACTAGGTACGTACGTCCAAACCAAAAACAGAGATCTGTCCAACTCAAGGTACGTACGTCCTAACTAGGTACGTACGTCCTGTACCAAACAGCAACCTGACAGTCATGATGAGAGAAGGGATACTCGGGACAACGCTCATACAACAAGGTATTCCTAATAATGAGATCAAGGCGAGATAACCACGGACACACTAAGTCATAAAATAATGTCAAACAACCGAATGCCAGTTTCAATTAATATATATATATATATATATATATATACAAAACTGTTTGTTCTGGTTTTGTAAGACGCAACACTACTTTCCATCATATTGCAATTTATAAAACGAAACTTGAAGTTCCAAATCTTGAAAAAGTAAATAAGAAGGAACATCAATTTTCGAAAAGTGTTTATACTGTTGGAAATATATTTTTTAATAAAATATTTTGTTATGAGTGAAAATTTAGGAGAAAAGGTGCATCCATTGGATAATACCTTTTAGGATTCTTTATGAAAAGGCGTGTCTTTTTCTTTAGTTTACAATAGGTGCCTATTTGTGAAAAGGTACTTTGAAACAACTTATCACCTTTTTGTAAAAGACGTAAGTATGTGAGAAGACACCTATGAAGAGACACTTATGTGACTATAAATAGTGTGCTAATCTGGCCAATTAGTATACAATTAATTAGACAAAGTCTTCTTCATTTCTCTAAAATAATTCGAAGGGTTCTTCATATTCGTTCACTAGTACTCTACTATTACAGTGCAATTTAGTAGAGTGAAGAAGTGTTGTATCTTGGGAGACCAATCGTCCAGAGACTGTTTGCACCATAGCAGGGACGTAATATTGTCTTAAGAAAATTGCTTCGGCAAGCCTCAGTTCATTTTCTTCTCCAAATCTTTATGCGAAAAGTGTAGTAAGTGTTTATTTATTTTTGAGTTTATTGAGTATAAATTCTTTTGAGTTTTATTCTTTACTAGAATTAATTTTGTAATGTGTAATACAATGATATTCATGTGTTATTTTATGAGTTCACACACATATCGTTACCAACATATACTATTAACATGTCATTTTCGATAGCGTTTTATCCTCTTCTGGAATCACATTAGAACTTCTACTACCCGTTAAATGTTTGACGACCTTCCTATTGGCAGAGATTTTTTTTGGCTTGGAGGGCATTTCATGTTACTGCCCTTCCCAAATGCCATCCCATCTGGAACATAGCAGTGACAAGACGCTGATATGTTGCCCTACCGTTCTTGAGGCCAAAAGCTCTTACTAACATATGGGAATAAGTGTAGTCAGTTCTTCATATGCATCTATCGACAAAATAATTTAATTTGGTGTGATTAATTAAAAAACAATGATATAACTTGTTCAATGGTTGATTAAAGATGGTCATTCAGTTAACTTTTGGACTGATCCCTGGATCAATACGAAACCTCCTACAGACCTTGTTGAAGGCCACCCACAACCTCTCCCAACAACCAAAGTTTCGGAATTTATTTGTAATCATACTTGGAACTTAAACTCGTTGTCCTCCTCCCTGCCACCCCATATTCTCAATAGGATAAAAGGTATTCCCCTCCCCCTCACTCAGTGGCAGAGCCAGGAATTTCCCTCACCTGGCTGGGGCACTTCGCCACTCCGCACTAAGTCACTAACAATTTGAAGCAAAAAAAAAAGAAAAAAAACTGACAAGTAAAACTTAATGCATAAAAAAATAAGCATATATTAATAGACTAAAAAGTTTTACACTTCAAAATACATTATGCTTTTATATTTAACATTTACAATCATAATTGTCCTTTACGATCCCTTCCATGTTCTTTACCCATATTTTGAAAACGTCTCATGATTGGTTCATTGTCAATGGTATCAAAAACTTCCTTTTCTATATACGTGACTAGACAATTATTCATCCACTCATCTCCCATTCGGTTCCTAAGACGATTCTTCACTATGTTCATAACTGAAAACGATCTCTCAACTGTAGCAGTAGAGACTGGAAGAATTAATGAGAGCTTTATAATCCTATAAACTAAGTCATAAGTAATATCTTTTTCACGCTCAACCATTGTAGTAGCCAAACTGCTGATTCCTTTAAGTGTTGCAAATGTGTTGTTGGACTTCATATCAATTCCATAAGTCTCAAGTTGATTTCTAAGAACCATTCTTTCTTGCTCGGAAAAATCATCAGGATAAAACTCAGCAAGACGAATCAACTTCCCAACATCAAAGGCAATAAACGAGTTGTTTGGGTTTAAACAAGCCATACAAAGAAGCAACTTCGTATTCACTTTATCAAACCGGTTATCAAGCTCGACACGTTGCTTATCAATACACCCATAAAAGAATCCAACTTGATAATAATGTAGATTCGTAGTTTCTTCTGCATTTCTTCGGGATCTTCCACGATGAATAAACTTAGCTTCCATTTGAGGAATATCAATACCATGTTTTCCACAAAATGAAGAAACATCAACAAATAATGAATCCCAACCACCTTCTCTCATTTGCTGCAAACGTTCTTTGCACACTTTCACCAAAGCTAGAGCATTCACAATATCTTGATCTTTTCGTTGCAAAGCTTTTGAAAGATCATTAGTAATTTCCAATAGATTTCTCATCAAATGCAAGATAAAACAAAATTCAAATGAATGCATCAAATCTAATAGAACCTGTGCTTCTCCTTTTTTTATCCGAACTTGAGCTCTCTTCCATCACCTCATCAAGAACTTCAACCACTGATGAAAATATGACAATAAAATTAACCAATGTACCATAGTGTGATCCCCACCGTGTGTCACTAGGTCTTTTAAGACCAATTTCTTGATTCAACCCCTTACCGCTAGATAGTTCACCACTTTTAAGTTGCATAAACATTTTGGCAGCTTGTTTATTTCGAAGGTTGTCCTACGCTTGCAAGAGACTCCAACAACATTCACTATATTGCTAACTGAGGTGAAAAAAGAAGTAATCTCTTTAATATCTTTTGCAACATGGACAAGTGCTAGTTGTAATTGATGAGCAAAACAATGAACATATATTGTTGATTTATTCTCATTCAAAATGGGTGCTTTCAGCCCGTTGAACTGCTCTTGCATATTACTAGCCCCATCATAGCCTTGACCGCGCAATCTCATGAAATTCAACCCATGTTTGCCAAAGAATTCCTCAAGTGATGCCTTAAGTGAAGCTGATGTTGTATCAGGAACATGCATCATGCCTACAAATCTCTCAATCACACAACCTCGCTTGTCAACATATCGCAAACAAATAGCCATTTGTTCTTTAACCGATGTATCACGAGCTTCATCACTCAATACAGCAAATAATTCTTCACCAAGGTCTTTCATAATCACATTAACAGTTTCAACAGCACAAGAATTAACCAAATCCTTTTGAATGTTAGGTGATGTCAAAAGATTATTTTGTGGAGCATTTTTGAAAGAGACATTATCAACCTTTTCATTATGAGAAGCTAAAAACTTGAAAAGCTCAAAGAACTTTCCCTTGTTCTTTGAATTTTCAGATTCATCGTGACCACGAAAAGCTAGTCCTTGGCGTAAGAGAAACCGAATACAATCAAGAGAAGCAGTTAAACGAATCCGATAATCAATCCGTTCTTGGTCTGATTGTTTCACTAATATAGTCTCAATATGTTGTTCTTGTTTCATTATGTTTTCACTCTTCAAACATGCTCGGTTATGGCCACTATTATGGTCTCCAACATGATCATCAATCCTTTTGATATTTTTCCAATTTCTAAATCCACCATTAATAAATGCATCCCTATGATCTCCACATTCATCCCTCCACAAATAACAATGTAAGCAAAATATAGCATCTTTGTCAATACTATACTCCAACCAATTTCCATATTGTTTATAATATTTAAACTTGAAACGACAAAGTTTATTTCCATCTGGTGTTGGTGGATATACGTCTTGTCTTGGTTGACTTGGCCCCCTAAGTAGATAAGCTCTCCGAACCATATTTGGTCATTGGGATGATAGTCAGAAATTTTAGGCCGTAAATTTGGATCAGATGGAAGATTTGATGCATTAACTTCTATACAATTTAATTTTACCTTTTTTGGTGTAGGCTCTACCTCCACTTCATCATTGTTCTGAACGTTTTGAGTAGGAACCGCTGAACCGGAAGCACCTTCGTGAGTTTTCTTTGTAAATACAGTATCAATCCTTCGACAATTTTTATCGAGTCTCGGTTTTTTCATCTGTGTAAATAAAACAAAAGAATAAACAAACACACAATATTCAATTCGCAACACGACAAAATCAATATCTAATAAGACAAGATCAATCATTTAATAAATAAATCAATAAATTAATTACTAATAAAGTTAGGGTTTATTAAAAGAAAAAACAAATTCTATATTAGATTTAATGAAATTATTAGATTGAATAAGTGTGAAAGAACTTACTTAAAAATAAAAATTGTAATTATTAAAAGAGAGAAGAATGATCGAGGATTTATAGTGTAAAGAGTAAGCGAGAGGTTGAAATTTCTAATTAAAACGAACTCGGAACTCACGAAGAAGAGAACTCTGTTACTGTTCTGTTCGTGATAATATTAGATCATGGGCTTGGGTGGGCCGACCAGACTCGTGTAACAGTTCTGTTTTGTGCGCTTGGGCTAGCCTTGTTTGACAGATAACAGTTCTGATCATGGGCTTGGGCCTGAGCTAAAAGTCTGATTAAAAAAAATCTATAAACAAATCTTCCTGATGACCACCGCCGCATGATGTCATCTTTTCGATGACCACCATCGAACATCCAACACCATCCTCCCCACCACTCTCTCTCCCTCCCTCCCTCTCTCTCCTTCACTCTCTCTCTCTCTCTCTCTCTCTCTCCTGCTCATACATCAGTCCACCTCCACCACCCATCTTCAACTGCGCCCACCACCACCACTCCTCTCCGCCTTAATTCGCACACAACATCATAACCTAAACCACCTCTATACCCACTGCCACCCCTAACCTCCTCCGACCACCACCCACAGGGCCACACCCAGATTGAGATCTGGTGTTTGTCCTCCCCATCTCCATCGCAAATCTAGCTTGCCCCTAGCCGAGCTGAGCCAACCCAGCCGAACCAGACCAGAGAGCCAACTCAAGCCAGTGAGTCGAGCCGTCTCAGCCAGTCAACAGCCGGACCAGCTGACCAGCAGCCAGACCAACAGTTCAAGCCAAGCCAAAAAAAAATAAAAAAAAACAGGAAAAAAAAATAAAAAAAATTGGCTGCTTGATGGAGAGTATCCATTGTCCATTTCAAAACTTTGATGGATGCACCAATGGACCGTGTGGAAATGGATATAAATCTTCGTACAGACTGAGAGATGCGATCAAAGTTGATATAGGTTTATTTTCGTCCCTTGACATTACTTTGAAGAGGATGAACAAATGGATGTGTGGTGATTGTTTTGGTATTGATGCATCGACGATAAAATGTAAACATACGGATGGTGCAGTCATCAAACCACCTGCGCGAAAGGAAACCGGTGAGTTAGAGTGTGCAATTATAGGTATACAACCACCACAGCTTGTGCATGTTGATAATCGACCCGCACTTACAGCAGGAGGGGACACTGGTATCGATACTCACCTTTCTATTGTTGCACCTTCTTTAGATGAGATATCACTTGATCGTATTTTCTGTAGACCTTTCCTCACAGTGAAAAGTATTCCACGTCCTTGTCGATTAGCATTTTCATGTGCATTGAAGTCAGTCTTGTATGAGGTTACTGCAGACCCCATGTCGACAGGGCCATGGGTTAGATTGCTTCTTCTTCCCTATTGTACATTGCAAGTGTTCCATCCGCAGAATCGCCAAGAGCGTCGATCTGGTACTCGGAAATATCTCCAGCAGAATCAGATTTTCCAGGCTCTCTCTATTTGGAACGAGTATGGGGGTATATTTCGTCTGATTGAGAGGGTCACGCACACAGAGCCTCCGTTGGAACGACCATCTCGACAGTCCCAAAGCAAGAATGTATGACGGTGTTTGCAAAAGGGTGCAGACGGGCATTTTGCAGCAGCCGTGAAGGTGTTGGCATCATCGGGGGTTGCACCGAACACTACAGAGACACAGCGGGCTTTGGAGGATAAACACCCGAAGCATCCACCGCCATCTGTCCCCGACATTACTTTACTTGAGTCACCTCTGTCAGTTGAGAGGGATGGGATATTATCATGCAACAGGTCCTTCCCCAAAAGGACGTCTTGTGGATGAGATGGTCTCCGGGCCCAACACTTATTGGATGCTATGAGTGGGGTTGCATCCGTTGTAGCCACAGATCTTATAGAGGCCTTGACACAGGTTGTGAACTTATGGCTACAAGGTAGATGCCCACGGGTCTTGGCAGAATTCATAGCTAGTGCGCCTCTCACCCCACTTCTTAAGCCAGGCAACGGTATTCGCCCAATAGCTGTGCGTATGGCTTGGCATCGCCTGGTGTCTAAGATTGCCATGAGAGGAGTTTCTAAGGATATTGTCCCATACCTAGAGGATTTTCAGTTTGGGGTTGGTGTGCCTGGTGGAGTAGAGGCAATTTTGCATGTTGTTAATCGGTTGGTTTATGCCAACAAGGATGACACATCGCTTTTTATGCTGCTTGTGGACTTTTAGAATGCCTTCAACCTTGTTGATCGGTCTACTATGCTACGGGAGGTACGCATTCATTGTCCATCTATTGCCCTATGGGTCGAATACCTCTATTGCCAACCTGCTCAATTGTATCTAGGGTCTACTCATATTTGGTCAGCAGCTGGGATACAACAGGGGGACCCTTTGGGGCCTCTTCTCTTTGATTTGGTCTTGCATCCATTGATACACCGCATTCAGTCGGAATGCCACTTGGAGTTGCAGGCATGGTACTTAGATGATGGTACTCTGATTGGTAGTACGGAACGTGTGGCTAGAGCTATTTGTATCATTCAGGAAAGGGGACCATCTCTTGGGCTCGTGCTTAATGTGTCTAAGACAAAATTGTTCTGGCCTTCTGTTGATCCTGACTGCTCCTATCCAGATATCTTTCCGGTTGGTATGTCATGTCCTCAGCGAGGGGTTAAGTTGCTTGGAGGGGCTGTAAGTATTGATGCATCCTTTATTGTGGGTAATGTTCGTCAACGAGTGGATAAGACACTTCAGCTTATGGATTTATTACCACAGCTAAAGGATTCGCAATGTGAGTTGGCACTTTTACGTTCTTGTATCGGATTATCTAAACTCACCTTTGCTCTCCGTACTTGCCCCCCTGATTATATTCAGAAAGCAGCCGAATGGTTTGACCACAAGCTTCGTGCAACCCTTCAGAATATTGTGGTTTCTGGTGGACCTGGTTTTGGCGATTTACAGTGGCGTATGGCAACCGGTATCTATTGTGCTACTGATGTATGAAGTTTGCTTTCGTAGCTTCACGTACGCAAACCAAGGATCTCCAAGATCACATTCTTCGAGGTTGTGATACTGCACCTTTGGGTAATGTTTTCGATACTGCCATTGCTAGTTTACATCTTTCTATACCTGATTTTGATCTCAGTAATCTTGCTTCAACTGCTACCATCCCCTTCAGACCCCAACATGTCTTGGCGGAAGCATACTACAAAAAGATTAGTTCTGGTCTTGAGAGGGAATTTGAGTTGCCAGCTAGACAAAAAGCCGTGATTGGATGTGCGCAGTCAGAACATGCCAAAGATTTTCTCCTTGCTATCCCGATGGAAGGGCTTGGACAACGCTTGACGCCTGTAGAATATCGTTCCATTCTTCGTTATCGATTGATGATCCCTCTATATTCAGATGGTGAGCTTTGTCCAGTGTGCAAGAAGAGTAGACTTGATACTTTCGGGGACCATGCGGCCCATTGTAAGCATTACCCCGGCTTCAAGTACAAGCATGACCACGTTAGAGATATCTTGTGTGATGTGTTCTGGCGGGCTGGAGTACAGGTTAAGAAGGAGGCTCCTGTTAACTTTCTTACTGATCCTAAGGAAGGAAGATCGACATTACGTCCTGCTGATATTCTGGTCTACAACTGGTCTGAAGGTAAACATGCGTGTGTTGATGTTACAGGGGCGTCTCCGATGGTTGGGCTGAGTGCTGGGATTTTTGAGGTGGGGCTAGCAGCTAGCAATGCAGCAGCGGCAAAAGTGGAGAAACATGACGGAGCTTGTAGGGCTAACCAACATAGTTTCATCCCCTTTGCATTTGACACATTTAGATTGCTAGGCTCAGAAGCAGTTGAGCTCCTCAGGAGAGTGCAGAAGATAATGGATAGCAACGTAATGACTGCAGGTTCGAACGAATAAATATTTAGGAGAATCGGGTTTGCTATCCAGAAAGGACTTGCCGTGCAGTTTGTAGCGCGTTTTTCCTCTACTTTTGTGTAATTCGTTGAGTTTATCAATAAAATTTGATTTAAATCAAAAAAAAAAAAAAAAAAAAAAAAATTCTGAAATCACCTGGGGCACGTGCCCCAGGTAAGTTGTACATAGCTCCGCCACTGCCCTCACTGGTCAAGGACATGATAAGCTAGTTTGGAGCCCACACCCTTCTGGTAATGTGACTGTCAAAACCTTATACCAACTCTTAGAAAAGGACTTCGATCACTAAAGCCACTACCTTAGGTTTCAAATGGGCTACACTTTGGAAACTTCCAGTAACCCCTAAAATTAAAACTTTCCTCTGGTTCTTCTTGCATGATAAACTCCCAACTAGAGTTTGAATAAGAAAGTGCAGTCGATCCAAACAGCATGCCCTCTGTGCCATATAGGATCAGAAGACAAACCCCACCTCTTTTCTCAGTGCAGCTTCTCAGCTACAATCCTACTATTCAGCGGCGGATCCAGGAATTATGACCAATGGGGGCTTCAAAAAATTCTTTTCAAACCACAGTATGTTTGAAAATTGTCTTCGAAAATATAAATTTTTAGCATTTGGTTGCGTTATCTAAAACATAAAATGTGAACAATACAAACGAGACCCCAGAATTTGTCGAACTCAAAAACTCTTATATCTAAAGCATAATCGTTAATTTAGCATTTTTTTCATAGCAGGAGAGTGGTTTAAAAAATAAACTCTAAACATGTTGATTTAGTTTAATAGAACGTGAACTTGACCACATTTCACATGATATTATGTATATAGCATCAATATAGTCTATTGAAGCTGGAATGAAAAATCAATATAATTCATTACTATTTTATCAATTTCATTGTTTTTGGATGCTGAAAAATACACTTCTCTAGTTTATTATACATTACCATCTCCATCTTAGTAATATAATATTAATGCATAAATCAATCAAATATTTTATTAAATAATAATGGATTTGTTTGTAATGTTATTTTTTCTAAAGTAATAGCTTGATTTAGCAATATATTAGTTTCGGTCAGATGAAAAAAATTGTTAAGTGTCACAGAAACTTTTTAGGAATTAACACTACACAAAGTTCTCATTTGATATCATCAATAGTAGATGGGCTCCACTAGTTATGAGTGATGGGCTCCACTAGTTAGAGTGTTATTAGACATTAATAACTATGGTAGATGGGCTCCACTAGTTAGACATTAACTAGCCAAAGTTCTCATTAATCAATGTTCCAATGTATACATGGATTTTAGAAAACTGAGCGGGGGCTTGAGCCCCCACAGCCACCCCCCTGGATCCGCCCCTGCTACTATTGGGCACTAACTACATGGGAATCACTTGGCCACCGATACTGCCTTCGTCATCCTGGCTAAGTCTCTTGCTCAAAGAGAACTCACAGGAAAACGGTCAAGTAACGGTTGCACTCTTCCTTCTTTTCTACATTTGGAAGGCTAGAAATAGTAAAGTATTTCAGTGTGTTCCATGTCATCCTTTTAATTTATTTATAACTGCTCAATTCCATGCTTATAACTACTGGCACCACCACTTATCTTTTGATCACAGAGCACATTTCTCACAAATCTATATTACTTGGTGTCCTCCTCCCCACCCTTGTTGGTTGAAACTGAATACAGATGGTTCCTCAAATGGACAGCGAGGGGGAATAGGAGTTGTTCTAAGAAATGAATTTGGTTGGTTCATTGCAGGGCTTGCAAAACAGGTTGGCTGCATCACATCAAATGACATGGCAGAGCTCTGGGCCATCAGAGAAGGTCTGCAGATGCTAGTCACTCTAGGGGTACATCAAGTGCAAGTGGAATCAGACTCAAGTTTTGTTGTAGGAGTACTTCAAGGCTCCTTATCCTTGGGATGGTATTTTGAGAATATTGTGGAGGATTGTAAAGCTCTTAAGTCCTCTATCAATGTAGTTATCAGTCATGAGTCATGTATATAGAGAGGGTAATAAAGTCGCTGACATACTAGCTAAGAGGTCTTTGTCGTGTGATTGTACAAATGTTTGGTCTACAAGCCCTGACCCTGAGTTAGGCTTGCTTTTGTTTCAAGACACTGCAGGTACTGCCTGCGCGCGCAGCTACTGCAGATAGTGTGTAACTTCTTCTATTTTCTTTTTCAATAGAAATAGTATCTTGTCAAAAGTTAGTTAACTAGATCGACCAACATGTGGTAGTGTTTTATTTATCTCAAAAGTCCAAAGTTAAAAATCACAACTGATTAAAAATTTTCAGTCCATCTATAATCTACAGCTATAGAATCCGAGTTGCCGATCCAATTCTACTCACTGATTCTAACAAAAATTTAGCAATTCATTGCTAGCAATTGCTAGTCTAATTATAAATTTATAAGAAAAATCCTATAATCCCGTAACAATATTTTGTTATTTGCTCTATGATATGATCCAAGTTAAATAGTGTAGGAGATGGAGTAATATATTTTTGATCTTTAAATAAGTGGATTTTTTTCCTCTTTGTTCTTTTTAAGGGTAGAGATGAATACTTTATTATACTTTACTTGTTAATGTGTGGAAATGAGCGTAGTCAATGATTCCCATGCGTTCCTCACATGCATGTAACCTTGGAAATCAAATAATGCTATCCTTCACCTCATTGACATGGGAGAGATCAACAAATAAGGCTATCCTTACTTTCAAGGATATAATATGATTTGCTCGATATGATATGATCTAAGTTATTAAAAAGATTTTTGTAAGATATTAGGGACACATGTAACGATCTCAACAGGGTGGGGAGCGTGGTGAGCAAAAAAATTTCTTGCTCAATTTCTTGTAACTTGTGAGATTTGCTCTATGTGATATGATCAAAGTTAAATAGTGTGCCAGATAATAAATTTCAGATCCTTCAAAGAAAGTGGTTTTTTTTTGTTCTTTTCAAAAATTTCAGCTGTGCCCCATTTTGTATGTGGGTATGAGGCCCAATCACAAAACACCACATATTATTTTGTTTGATAATAAACTAGTGTCTTAGTCGTTGCGTAGCACCGGTTCATTTTAATTTATCCATTTTCGATTATCATTCAAGTTTTAAGTTATTAATTTTATTAAATATTACAAATTACATTTATTTATTAAATCTTATAAAATAATTATTTTTTAAGTAAATTTGGGTAGTTTTTCTTAATATTTTATAGGAGTTCATTATATTTTTTTTAATTTAATTATTATTTTTAATTATTTGACCTTTTCCTTATAAATAAAAATCCACCCATAAATAAAAATATGTTAAATTACGATAAAACTATTATTTAAAGAGTATTATGTAAATTTTCCAAAAAAAC
This sequence comes from Aquilegia kansuensis, assembly GCA_020826895.1. NCBI lineage: Eukaryota > Viridiplantae > Streptophyta > Magnoliopsida > Ranunculales > Ranunculaceae > Aquilegia > Aquilegia kansuensis. The sequence continues at coordinate 37,836,002 of CM037004.1, read as the reverse complement.
ATGACTAAAAGGATATTTTTAGTCAGAATTATGTGACAAAATTCTAAAACTCAATTCTCATTACGGGACTTACCCCTGAATTTTATTCAGGTTTATAATAGTAGTATAATAATTTTATTAGACTTTAATTAGTAACCTAATTGATTTATAAACAGATGGTATAATCTAATCCGCTCTCAAAGCCACATACATATTTTGCTTCTATTTAATCTAGGCAAAATTGTTTTTTATCACAAACTTGATCAAACTCCAAACAATTAGGAGATATATGTTGAACGGGCCCCTACCCCTATATTATGACGAAAAAAAATAAGAAAGTACAATTGTGTCATTTACTCTCTCTTTTACATATTTTTACCGTTGAATTTAATATTACATTTGATGGGTCTAAATATATTCAAATGAGCTGATTTTTTATATAGTACATCTTTATAGTAAAGAGATCATATCTATCAAAAATCAAGCCAATCCAATATGTACAAGTACCCTAAATAGGATTGAATCAAAATTGAGTCAAATATTTCCTGAGTCCCTGGAACCCCTCCCTAACTATAAAACAAACAAAGAGATAAACAACCCGACTTTAGCTCAGTCGGTAGAGTGAAGGACTGTAGTGGGCAAAACCTAGCCTAAACTATTCTAGACCCTAACTGGATCACTAAATTCAGTTGGACCAATAAGTTTGGTGGACCTAGGCCACGACCCAGTTCCATAATATTGGAGCCCAATCTGTTGATATCTTGGTCTATGCCCTTAATTGGGCTTCAACCTCGAATTGTTCCTAGCATGCTTTGACTGTAATCTATTCACCCATCACCCTGATTGTTTGCACCCATTGTTGTTGTAATGCTCAGAATTCCGAATTGCAAACCGTCGATTGGATTAGAAAGAAGACTCAAGGATATTTTCCACAAGCTTTAGGACACACACTGGTTAAAAGTATTTTGTCCTGTAGAAGCTTGCAAAGTTGACGAATTTCCTGAATCTGGATAGACAAAAATTGTTTGAACGGAAGGTGATGACGGACCGCTTTCTAGATAAGGATCTAGAAAGTTAGGCTGGTGATACCACAATGCCGAACTTAGAAGAAAGTGATAACAATCTAATAAAGAAGAAGAGAGAAGAAAGAGTTAAGAACCTAGACGAACAGAAGCTTGAAATTCACCAAGAAATAAAAAGAGAAAGAAAAGATGAATGAATAAATCAAGCAAGAAACTTAGATAACTCAAGAAACCATTCTTTTAATCGAATTCAATATTAATCAACCTATCTATTACAATAACCTAGAACTTCTTTTATTTTTTATTTTTTTATTTTTTTTAATCCAAAATAAATTTTATTGATAAAATTTTTGGGGAACTATACAAAGTTAGAGGAGAAGCGCGCTACTTACTGCGCAGCAAACCCTTTTTGAATAGCAAAACCAATCCTACGAAACACATATTCATTGGAACCCACCGTCATCACATTACTATTCATCACTTTTTGTACCCCCCATGAGAAGTTCAACTGTTTTTGGTGCTAGAAACCCAATAGTGTCAAAGGCAAAAGGAATGAAACAATGGTGGTTCGCTGCACATGTTCTTTCATGTTTCTGTACCTTAACTGAATTTCCATTACGAAACCCCACCATCGAAGATTCCTCTGTGATGTCAACACATGTTTCCCCTTCTAACGAACTGTATATCAAAATATCGGCTAGGCGTAGTGTTGATCTGCCTTGTGATGGGTCTGTAAGAAAATTGACCAGAGCCTTTCTTAATCTGTATTCCTGCACTCCATACCATATCATATATTATATCACGCACATGATTGTGTTTGTATTTAAAACAGGGGGAATACTTACAGTGTACAACATGGTCCCCAAAGGCGTCCAGTCTGCTCTTCTTACATACATGACATAAATCCCCATCTGTAAATAACGAGATCATAAGACGGTACGGGAGAATGGCACGGTACTCCACTTCCGTCATGCGTTGTCCCAACCCTTCCATAGGAATACCAATTATGAAATCCTTGGCATGTTTGGTCTGTACATTATATCAAGGCCCTCTGACAAGCACACAAATCAAAATTCATGTCAATACCAGTAGCAATCTTCCTGTACTAAGCTTCCGCCTATGTGTGTTGGGGTTTATGAGAGGGGGCGGTAGCCCTTGAGACTAGAATACTAAGGTCGAAATCAGGGAGAGAACGTTGTAGCTCATCAACTGCACTATCAAAAACATCATCCATAGTGTAGTACCCCAACCTCGGAGTATGTGGTCCTGGAGTTCCTGAGTGTTGCATCGAGAGGCTGCGAAGGCAAACTTACTGACATTTGTGGCACAATAAATGCCAAGACCACCTAAGCATAACGGCCGGGTTTCTATGCGCCATTGAAGGTCACCAAAACCTGGACCATCAGAAACTACGATACCCTAAAGGGTTGCCCAAAGGATGTGATCAAAATACTCTGCTGCTTACTGAACAAAAGTTGGTTGGCAAGCACAACGAGCGAAGATAAGTTTAGGTAATCCCATACATGCTCGAAGTAGTGCCAACTCACATTGAGGGTATTTTAATTCTGGCAGTAGGCTCATTAGCTTGGCTATTTTCTCAACTCGTTGTCGAACAAGGCCCACAATGAATGATGCATCAGTACTAACTACCCTTCCTAGCAACTTGACTCCACGTTGAGGACATGATATAACTGGTGGAAACATACCAGTACTAGAGCGACGAGGATCAACTGATGACCAAAACACTTCTGTCTTATTCACATTAAGAATGAGCCCCAATGACGGTCCAACTACTTAAATGATATGTATGGTTGCGGCCACTTGATTAGTGTCACCAATCAGGGTCCCATCATTCAAATACCACGCCTGCAACTTCATATGACACTTAGATTGGATGTGCAATACAAGTAGATGCAAGAGTAAGTGATCAGTCCTCAAAAGTGTATATTTATCCCCCGAATAACACCTTGTTTGTATAGCACTTAGCTTATATTATTGTGTTATATCTATTGATTAGTGTTTTCTTGTCTATTGTGTATGTTTTATGAGCCAAAATGCGAATATTGTGTAAAAGCCCGCGAAAAGTCAAGAAAAGCAAGCAAAAATGTGTTATTTGCACATGGGAAGGAGAATCAATATATCCACCTATAAGATCTGCTTAGGGCACCCCACGGTCAGCTCTGTTGACTTGAATTTATGTCAAAGTGGGGCGGTCCAATTCTCAGCCCAAACCGGGTCCTATTGGAGCCCACAAGTCAGAATTTCTATTTTAGGCCTTATTTAAGTCCAAACTAAAAAAGGCTCCACAAGAAGATCCAGAAGTCTGATTTGGACTAATGAGCTATCAAACTGAAGGAGGTGCCCATCTAGTTCAGGCCTGGCGACCAGCGAGCGTTCTTTCAGCTCCATACCAATGAGGAGAGGTTCCAGCTTCTCTGGAGCGGTATGGGCGAAATTTTAACTGTCGTCGATGACTTGCAGCGTCGCTTCGACGAAGGCCAGGGGCAACCTCGTCAACGACGGGGTTGATATTTTCTGTTTATTAACCATTGTAATTTCTTATTATGTATTTTGTTTTTGTTTTGTTTTAATTATTACACTCTTGTATTAAATTTTCAATCATTGTACTTATTTCCAAATATTAATGAAAATGGTTGAATTTTTAATTTTTTTGCAAACTTTGTCCTTTTCTGAAAATTCCTTAGCCATTCTTGGGCTTCATTGCAAAAATCTGGACTTGTGGAGTTCTTTTGAAAATTTTCTGGTCCTACGGACCTAAGTCCAAATATTTTAGAAAGAAAGGAGCTTAGGGTTTGATTTTTGGAAACCCTAAGATTTTAGGCAATACTTGGAGTCCTATTAGGGCTCAAACTCTTTATTGTTTGCCTATATATACCAAACCAAGGTTGAAAGACCGTCACTCAAAATCAGAAAAACTTTTCAAAATTTTTTATTTTCTGAGTTTGGCCCGAACTCGAGTCGAGTTCCTTATAGGACATTTCAATCTCGAGTCGAGTTTGAACCTGACAGCAGTTTTCTGAGCTTGTTTTGTGTGATTTCTTCTCGGTTTTCGCGCTGGTTTTTGGATTTTTCGGGAATCATGGATAGTCCTTATGGAGCTTCTTTTCGGGATGGAATTTTTAACAAAGGTTGGGAACGTTTTCTTTATGATTCTACTACTGTGTATTCCCCTTCTATGGTAAGAGATTTTTACCGTACGTTGGCCTTTGGCGTAGCTATCCCTTTTGATGGTTTCAAGGTTGTTATGCATGAGTTTCCTGTCATGTTTAATTTTTTTGCCATCACCAGAGCCTTGGGTATTCCTCTTCAATTGAGACCTATCTTGCCACATCCTGATTATCTCCTTTCCAATCAAGTTGATGTTCTGGATAATTACCTAGATCACTTTGGACCTTGCACATTTTCCTTCTATCCTGAGAATTATGCTAATGTTGCACCTACCACTTGCCTTCCTGCTAATGTGGCTACTGCCGCTTTATGGGTTATGCGGATAGATTGGAGTATGTCAGTGATGTTACTATGCATGTTGTCTATGGTATTGTTAATGACTTTCCTGTTTTTCACATATTTTCATGGATTGTGGATAGTATTCGGAATGTTTTCCAAAATTGTTAGTTGATTCTCCCAACTGCTATATGTAAGATCATCCTTCGTACCTATCCTGATTGGAAGAACAGGTACAATGATTGGACTCACCTTATCCCTATGGATCCAACTCATCGTTTTATCAGGAGAAGTCGCCTATTCACTTGGGTGCCTAACACTGAGTATGTGGGGTTTCCTACTTTGCATAGAAATGATGATTTTATGATTGAGGGTGAAGCTCTTTGGAATTTGATAAGGGAAGCATTAACTCATTGGCGTGATAGGTTAGATGGTCTTCCTATCGTACAAGTTTGAAACCAAGAGTGTAAAGTAGGATTTCCCTTTTTGTTGAGTCGGTCCTTTATTTCAGTACATTTTATTTCAGTTGTGTCTTAGTATAGAAGTCCTTGTAATCTCTATGTATGTGGAGATAATTTTGTTTGGCGGGAATTTATAAATTTAAAGCGGTTTGAAATTTCAGTACATTCATGATAATATCTTTCTTGCTCTCTCTCCAATGCATAGTATGAGCCTTGAGGACAAGGCAATCTTTTTGTTTGGGGGTGGGGAAGTATTACAATCCTTTTTGCAAATGATTTTCAAACTTCTATATCCATACTAGTGTAAAAATTCAAAAAAAATTGAAAAATCCAAAAAAATCTTTGTTACAAAAAAATAGGATAAGTACACCATCAATGATGAATATAATGGTTGAATTCTCTTCTTTTCAAGTTTAAGGACTTTTATTGCTTCACCAAGTAGTTGAGTCTTATACTACATTTGCATGAGCATAAGCATGGCATTCATCTGCATTTATTACAGATTACATGTGTAAATACAACTACACCTTGAGAAACTTGAGGAATAAGTGTGGAGACTTAACCTAGTGAGCTTTTGAGCCCCGTCCTTTTCTTGGAGAGATATTACATCAATCTGGAGTCAAAAGACTCAACCTCTCAGTTTTGTCAGTTTTTAGTCTCATATTCATTTTTATAGTTAGTCTTGAGATGACATCAAGTGGGTGTAATATAAACTTGGGTCTTGTAGCTTATTCAAGATATGATCACCATATCAGTACTTAGAGATGATACAAAGACATTTAGATAAACCCTGTTTACCTTAGCCTACCCTGATGATATTTATCCCTTAGGTTGACCATTCTGAGCCTTTCTTGTTACTTAGCCTTTTTCTTGAGCCCATTATCCTTACCCAACTCCATTGTAGGAGTAAAAACCCTTAGAATGTTTAGGTCCTTTACCCATTGTTTTTGGAACATGAGGATGATTGTTTATGTGGTTACAAGAAGAAAGGAGAAATACATAGAAATCTCCAAACTAGTGAGATGAACCAAATATTGAAAACCAAAAAGTTTGAAGAAATTCCAGAAAAAGCCAGAATCTTCCAAACGATTTCAAATCCATAAAGAAATGAATATTCTAAAATATTGGGTAGAGCTTCATTGAAATTTTCCAAAAGAAGATGAGAAACACTTCTTCCCGAAAGAAAAATTCCAAAAATTTCTCCATGTGCTGTTATTACAAATCACAAGTGTTGAAGGCCCGAATGTTCCAAAAATACTTCACAAAAGCCTTTTCCATTTCTAGCCCTGTCCTAAGCCAAGTTACAACCCATTACTGTCTCTTGTAGATCTAAGCTGATATGGTAGGATGTGGTAAGTAAGTGAAAAGGTGCTGAGGCGAAAAACCCGACATCTCAAGTAAGGCTAATTTTTCATTCTTTGAGAGTAAGTTCATTCCATTACACTAGTCCGTTCTTATTGATATATGTGAGATGATTGTCCATCTTCCTTCCTCACATAGAGGTAAAATGATAAACACCATCTCTGAGCGACTTTTATTTCTGAGTGTATGACTGTGAGGCAGAAGTCAAGGCGACCATTCCAATGGTAACTTAAGAACCGTGGTAGCATGGGTACATGCCTCTTTTCAACGCATCTAAAACCGTTATGCTTGGTTTATATTTCATATCTTATTCATGCATTTGTAGTATGTTATCTCATATGAACGGTTTTGCAATACTTATCCTTATCCTTGATATAACCATTTCTGATGTAAATGGTAGAAATTCTTATTCTTTGGATTAGTCATTGTAGTAAGTTTATGGGTATCTTCTCTGGAAACACTCAGGAGACTATAACTCCTCCACCTGGGAAATCCTTGTGGTTAATAACCTTGATGCATATGGTTAATGCAATCACCTTAGTTTTACTTCTCTTTTGAGTCCTTAATTCTTTCTTCTCATCTTTGTTTGAGGACAAGCAAAGTGTTGTTTGGGGGTATTTGATCAGTCCTCAAAAGTGTATATTTATCCCCCGAATAACACCTTGTTTGTATAGCACTTAGCTTATATTATTGTGTTATATCTATTGATTAGTGCTTTCTTGTCTGTTGTGTAGGTTTTATGAGCCGAAATGCGAATATTGTGTAAAAGCCCGCGAAAAGTCAAGAAAAGCAAGCAAAAAGGTGTTATTTGCACATGAGAAGGAGAATCGATATTTGCACCCATAAGATCTGTTGAGGGCACCCCACACTCAGCTCTGTTGACTTGACTTTATGTCAAAGTGGGGCGGTCCAATTATCAGCCTAAAACAGGTCCTATTGGAGCCCACAAGTCAGAATTTCTATTTTAGGCCTTATTTAAGTCCAAACTTAAAAAGGCTCCACAAGAAGATCCAGAAGTCTGATTTGGGCCCATGAGCTATCAAACTGAAGTTCTTGGTCCAAACTACAACCTAATGCCTCTAGAAGACCAACAGCAGCAGCCACGAATTTGACCTAATTTGGAAGTCTTTGCATGCAAGTATTCTACTTTGTATTTTCTATATAAGAGAAGTAGTAGTTAAGGTTTATGTATCTATTAGACTCCCATCTTTTACATCTAGAGTTTTTCATAGAGAGATAAAAGAGAATATTTTTGTGAGAGAAAGTTCATCTTCTTATTCTTTGTATCAAACTCTATTCATATCAATCAAATCAAATCACTTTATTTATTCCATGGTGTCATCATCAAGGATGAGTAGCTAAATCTCCTTAGGGGGATGGTTGAAGCACTCTAGATGATGCAAAAGCACCATGTTTGTTCTTATTGTTCATTGTGACTTAAAGTTTTTAATGCTTATTTACTTCTAATTCGCGATATGAGGTAAGTATGATTATTTGCATGTTATTGTTATCCATGTTATTAAAATACTATTGTTAGGGTTTAGGGAGACCTAGCTTTAATGGTTTACTTTATATTCATTGAGGATGTGTAGTGAAATAGCTGAGAGCTGATTCTTACATATGCAAATTTGATATATTTTATTGGAACCCTTTTGTAATTAAGTCAAATAACTGAGAGGTGATGATTTAGTTATGAATAATATGTTGAGTTAATTAAATTGAATAGCTGAAAGGTGACGGTTTGATTAATAAGACATATTCAATAGCATGCATAAGAGAATCCCGTTTTAGTTGAGTGGAATAGCTGAGAGGTGACTACTTGATTATTATAGGTATTAATGATTAGTTGGAATAACCGAGAGGTGATTAATTAATTATTATAGATTGAATATGAAGGAACAACATGTTATGTTTGCATGATTTAGTTTGTGGATACCAATTCCCCCCCTTTGTCATCATATATTTTCTTTACATCTCTACCATCTTCTTAAGTTAGGGTTTATTTATTATTATTGCCTGTAGGAAGTTAGAATCAATCTTAAATCTTATTATTGATTCCCTTGGTGTTCTTTAACCATTGTTTTCTATTGTGTTTGAGCTAAGATCTCCCCCTCTGAGGTGGGTACGACCCTTGCTTGTTACTTGTCTACCTTGATATCCAATTTATACAGACACAAGAAGGAAAATTCAATACAAATCTATCTTCTGATGGTGAGGTACACAAATATCTTACAATCAGTAAGGCAAAAAGAAGAAGCCTAACAGATCCCCCTGCTGAATCCCGGTTGTTGACCAAAAGTAGGTGGACTCCAGATATAATCTCGCAGACTTGCTATATAGATATTCAACCCATGGTGCAATACTGGGATAATGAATGCGTACCCTTTTCAGCATAGTTGTACGATAAACAAGATTGAAAGCATTCTGGAAATCCACCAGCAACATAGAAAGGGATGTGCCGCTACCTCACCAGGCACACCGACGCCAAACTGAAAGTCATTGGGGTATGAGACCATGTTTTAGGCAACTCCTTTCATGGAAATTTTGGACACTAGACGTCGTTATACCATGCCCACTGCTATTGGGCGGATTCCATTACCAGGCTTTAAGAGAGGAGTAAGGGGTGGAGCGCAATAAATTCTGCTAATACAGGTGGGCATCGACCTTACAGCCGCTCATAGCATCTAACAGGTGTTGGGCACAGAGTCTATCATGCCCACATGATGTACCGTTAGGAAAGGACCTAATGCATGCCAATATTGTGTCCCTCTCAACAGTCAAAGGTGGCTCAGACAATGGAGTATCTGTTATGGACAGTGGTAGGCTCATCGGATATTTTTTCCCTAATGCTTGTCATGTCTCTAAAGTGTCTTGTGCTACCCCTGAAGATGCTAACATTTTAACCACAGCTGCAAAATGTCCATCCATAACCTTTTGCAAACAATGCCTTACATTTTGGTTACGAGATGGTTGGGCTGGTGTTGTAGAATGACGACATGTACTAACTCTAAGAGACGAAAGATACCACCCAGCTCATTACAAACTGTTATGACATGCATGATCTGTTTTTGTTGCAGACTCTTCTGGGTGCCAGCCCGTCGCTCGATGCGATTCTATCACTTGCAAGGTGCAACAAAGGAGTAGAAGAAGTCGAACCCATGATGCTACAGATCCAACGTCTGTTGTGATTTTATACCATACCCCTTTCAATGCACACGAGAATGCTAAACGACATGGTCGTGGGATGCTCTTCACTGTGCGAAAGGGTGTGCGAAAAATAGAATCCAATAGTACCACATTCAAGGACCGAGGGGCACTAGGATGGCTAGAATTAATAGCAGAAGCTCTAAGTTGTGTGGGTGTTCACTCGGGTAACGCTAATGGACGGGGCATACCTAGGATAACACTTACAGGCTCTCCATTTTTCAACCTGGGGAATGAAATAACTGTGCCATCCGGATGATGACAATCCTTGTTTCTTGCATGGACACTAAAGCAGTAACCACAAATCCATTGCCATGCCAATCTCAATAAGTTGTCCAGTGATATAAATAAATTCGGATCCTCCTTGATTACCTCACGGAGCTTGCATTTGTTCTTTTCATCGTACAAATGTATGTCCTTCATCTTGGCAAGTATGAAGGATGATGCATATCCATTCCCACTGTGCGCACCATTGGTAAACCCATCAAAGTGACGAAACGGACATCGTACAAATGTGTGTCCTACACGGAGCTTGCATTTTGAGCCTTACCCTTTTTTTTCTATTTTGTTTTTCTTTTTTTCTCTTTCTTTTTCTAGTTTGGCTTGGCTGGTTTAGATGGTCTGGCTCGGCTGGTTCAACTGGTCTGGTTTAAATGGTTCACCTAGTTTGGCTCGGTTGACTGAAATGGCTAACTGAGTCGGCTTGGCTTGGCTCGGCTAGACACAGCCAAAATTACGATCTGATGGAGAAAAAGATTGGGAGAAGAAACCAGATCCCGATCTAATGGAGATCAAGAAGGGGATATGGTGGTGGTGTAAGAAGTTGAGGTGGGGAGGTTGGTGGTGGTTGGAGTTATTAAAGGAGTGGTGGAAGTGGTCTTCACAGAAGAGAGAGATCTTGGTGGTGGCCGGAAGGCGGCGAGTTCAACCAAAGTTGAAAGGGAGGGTGGAGAACTGGGTAGTGGTGCAGGTCATATATTGTTTTTAATCTAAAATTTTATTAATAAAAAATTGAGGAATTATACAAAGTTAGAGGATAAGCACGCTACAAACTGCGCTGCAAGCCCTTTTTGAATAGCAAAACCAATCCTACGAAATACATATTCATTGGAACCCGCCGTCATCACATTGCTATTCATCACTTTTTGTACCCTCCAGAAATGTTCAACTGCTTCTGGTGTTACAAACCCAAAAGTGTCAAATGCAAAAGGAATTAAACAATGTTGGTTCGCTGCACCTCCTCCCTTGTGTTTCTATACCTTAGCTACAGCTGCATTAATGGCTGTCTGACCCACTTCAAAATTTTCATTACTAAACCCCACCATTGGAGATGCCCTTGTAACATAACACATGCGTGTTTCCTTTAACCAAGTGTAAGAAAGTACAACTTGTGTCATTCACTCTCTCTTTTACACAATGTATAACTATAAAACAATGAAAGAGAGAACCATAATAGATCCTAGCCTAAGCTATTCTAGACCCTAACTAGATCACTTAATTCAGTTGGACCAATCAGTTTGATGGACTAAGGCCACGACCCAGTTCCACAACATTGGAGCCCAATCTGTTGATATCTTGGTCTATTCCTTTAATTGGGCTTTGGCCTCGAATTGTTCCTAGCATGCTTTGACTATAATTTGTGCACCCATCACCCTGGTTGTTTGCACCGATTGTTGTTGTAATTCTCAGAATTCCGAATAGCAAACCGTTGATTGGATTAGAAAAAAGACTCAAAGATCTTTCGGACAAGCTTTAGCACGCACACTGGTTCAAAGTATTTTTTCCTATAGAAGCTTGCAAAGTTGGCGAATTTCCTGAATCTGGATGGACAAAAATTTCTTAAACGGAAGATAATGACGAACCGCTTTCTAGATAAGGATCTAGAAAGTTAGGCTGATGATACCACTTAATGCCGAACTTACAAGAAAGAGATAAAAATCACTCAAAGAAGAAGAGAGAAGAAAGGGTTAACAACCTAGACGAACGAAAGTTTTAAATCCACCAAGTAAAATAGAAAGAAAAGATGAATAAATCAAGTAAGAAACATAGATAACTCAAGAAGCAATTCTTTTATTCAAATCCAATATTAATCAACCTATCTATTACAATAACCTAGAACTTCTTTTATTTTTTATATAACAATAAATATTTTATTGATAAACTCAAAGAATTACACAAAAGTAAAGGACAAACGCGTTGCGCTGCAAGTCCTTTCTGAATAGCAAATCTGAGTCTCTTAAATACATATTCGTTCGAACCCGCAGTCATGAAGTCCTTTATATTTTATTTTGGTTTTTTTATTTTTTTTTATTCTAAAACAAATTTTATTGATAAAAATTTGAGGAATTATACAAAGTTAGAGGACAAGCCCAATAGAATGAAACTATACTAAATGAAAGTACTAAATAAATTTAGATAAATCAAATAAGTCCAGGATCAAATATGCATAAGGTATTGGTCACAAAATAAAACAAATAAACTAACATACCTTATAACTTCTTCATCAACAAAACCATAGCTTGACTTCTCTCAATTTCTCCTTAAATCTCTCTAGGTGATGGTCCCTATATTGTACAGATTGAGCATTGGGAGGGGGGGGGCTATGGAGTGTAGTACTTATATAGTCTTCCATCAAGACCTTTGTGTTCTTCATAATAATGAACATTACTAATAAATGGAGATTAATATTATATAACTTATATTAGAATCCGAAAAACCAATAGACTTATCATTTAAATTGGACTTAAACAAATAGTTATTGGGCTATAATTCTAACATTCTCCCACTTGGACTGATAACCATTTGCGCCATAACTTTAACAATCTCCCACTTTGCCCAAATTGGGTGTTAACCAAAATTTGATCAAAAAAATAAAACTTTGAATCACATCAAATTGTGATAGCACTATAATCCAAAACTATTAAATTCTTAATTGAATCAAATTCCCGATTTAAGACATGGCGGTCACATGTTCCATTTGGCACGATTCCTTCTATGTACTACAATATCAAGTAAATTCAATCCAACCATGGCTTGAATTTGCTCCAATTAAAATGCTCCCACTGAAATTTTGTCTTGTCATTGACAAAATGTACCTTTACGCAATAAAATTTGTGCACTAATTATATTAAAGGTATACAAATCGCAAAATCAAAATTAATGTGATCACTAAGAAATGTGCTTCCATATAACAAATGAATTATTCTTACAAAAAATGCTAAATAGTAATTCAAATATGGATTAAACTCATCGAAAATTTCCTGATTTTGGATCTTCTTCACAACAAGAAACTTGTAAATTTTATCTTATACTCTTGTACTAGAAGTGGACAATAAAATTCTTTGAAATGATATTGAGAATCTAATGTCTTGAGATAGGTTCACATAATTATAACTTATATCATGATTGAAGAAAATTGATCATGTTTTGAATCAAATTAATATCTAAATAAAATAAAACACCTTAACGAGTAATCGAGTGCAACACTAAAACCTACCTTTGGATCTGGGAATTAGCTTTCTATTGATCCACTCAAGAAATAAATCTTAAATGTGAATAAGAATGATAATTATCTCTCAACTAGTTTGATTCCATGCCTTTGGGCTAATGGTTTCAATCTAATTAAGATTCATACTTATCACCTTATTCCATCTCCAACAAAAGTTTATACAATGTATTGAACCTTTGGGTCAAACACAACCATATGAAATGAGGTGTTAAAATTAATATCAAATAATTTACCAAATTATCTCAAATATATATTGAATGTATAGGCCGCTTTGGCGACTAACAATACACCTAATACACTTAAAATTTGTAATATTAAAAGTTAGACTAATAATAGTCTATATATCTACTAATATGGTTTCCTATCAAAAAACAATCAAACCTTATGTTATCCTTACAATACGTGATTATTGCAACAAAATATTCAAGATTGCCTAAATTAAATAATAAGATCACAATTCAAAAATTTTAGACATCATAATGCATCCCACAAAAAATATAATTAAAATTTGATCAAATAACTATAATTAAAAAATTATAGAATGAAATTATACTAAAAAAAAGAACTAAATAAACTTAGATAAATCAAATAAGTCCAGGATCAAATATGCATAAGGTATTGGTCACAAAATAAAACAAATAAACTAACATACCTTATAACTTCTTCATCAACAAAACCATAGCTTGACTTCTCTCAATTTCTCCTTAAATCTATCAAGGTGATGGTCCCTATATTGTAGAGATTGAGCATTGAGGGGGAGCTATGGAGTGTAGTACTTATATAGTCTTCCATCAAGACCTTCGTATTCTTCATAATAATGAACATTACCAATAAATGGAGATTAATATTATATAACTTATATTGAAACCCGAAAAATCAAAAGACTTATCATTTAAATGGGACTTAAACAAATGGTTATTGGGCCATAATTCTAACAAAGCCCGCTACAAACTGTGTTGCAAGACCTTTTTGAATAGCAAAACCAATCCAACGAAAAATATATTCATTGGAGCCCGCCGTCATCACATTGTTATTCATCAGTTTTTGTACCTTCTTGAGAAGTTCAACTGCTTCTGGTATTAGAAACCCAAAAGTGTCAAAAACAAAAAGAATGAAACAATGTTGGTTCGCTGCACATGCTCCCTCGTGTTTCTGTACCTTAGTTGCAGCTGCATGAATGGGCTAACCGATTTCGAAATTTTCATTATTAAACCCCACCATCGGAGATGCCCCTGTAATGTCAACACATGCATATTTCCCTTTTAACCAACACATGCATGTTTCCCTTTTAACTGTAAGAAAATACAACTTGTGTCATTCACTCTCCCTTTTACACAATGTATAAATATAAAACAAAGAAAGAGATAACCATAATAAAACCTAGCCTGAGCTATTCTAGACCCTAACTGGATCACTTAATTCAGTTGGACCAATCAGTTTGGTGGACCCAGGCCACGACCCAATTCCACAACAGGATAGTAAAAGTCATACACTTTAACTAATACATCCTCAACTATTCCTCTAGGTACTTTCAATGATCTGTCGGCCAGTTGTAAAGACATAGTCATGGGTTTCAAGTTTGTTAGACCCAGGCTGAGGTACAAGGAGTAAGGTAAAATATTAACACTCGCTCCTAGGTCTAGCAAAGCTTTGCCCAAGAACTTATCACCAAGCTTGCAGGGTATGGTCAGTTTTTCAGGGTCCTTATATTTTACCACGCCGTTATGTTGGACAAGTGCAGAAAATTTTTCCGCAACAAACGCGCTTTTGGGGACATTTGTTTTCCTCTTGCGGTGCACAAGTCCTTCAAAACCTTAGCATAGGAAGGTATATATCTTCTTAATAGCGGTGAGGAAAGATATATTAATATTTATATGTTTGAACACATCAAGTACCTCCTCTGCTTGTACTTCCTTCAGAGACCTTGTGAGTCTATGGGGTAAGGTAGGGGTAGGTCGTAAGGCAGTGGAGTATCCACAATCTTACGGGTATGTATCCTTGGCTTAGAGGTGGTCGCCTCATTAAGTGGACCTTTAGGAGGTGCAACAGGTGTAGTGGTAACCAGGCTCACAATGCTAGGATTTGGTTTATAATTAATCTGATTATCAACCTGTTTGCCAGACCTAAATGTGGCAACCGTTTTAACTTCTGCAATCAGTGGTGATGTAGACGGAGTTTCCGCAACCAAGGCAACTTCCTTGCCCTTGGGGTTCGGGATAGTCTGTCCCGAAAATTTGCCCTTCTTGTCAAGTTTTTGTCTATCCGTTGTATAGCTTGGGCGTTCATCTCAATGGACACTTGGGTTTACTACATGAAACGGGCAAGAACATCCTCAAGGGAGGATTTCCGAGGGGCAGATTGATTGGTCGGCACCTGGTCCCTGGAACTACTCATGTGATGAGCATTGTTCGAATAAGGGGGGACCGTTACCAGGCCTGTTCCGATTTTCATTATTACCAACATACGTGGCATTGCTACGTTGCCCATAAGAGTTATTAAAACCAAGTGGAGCCGCATAATTATTATTTGAGTAAGACAGATTAGAGCGGTCCATGTATGGGTACGTGGCATTGCCCTTAGTAAAGTTGGTCTGTCCGGGGTAGTTGAACGCACGAGCTTCCTCAGTTTTTGGTGAGTTATAAAGGAGAGGGCAAAACTCGGAAGTATGGATCTGGTCATGACAAGCATCACATTGGAGAGTGGAGGCACTCATAACAGGTGATGTGGGCTTTAAGGACACCTCAAGTACTTCTACCTTTTTTACTAAACCATGAAGCAAAGTTTTAAGCTCGGGGTCAGGTTTGACCTCATACATGCCTCTAGGTTTATCATATGAGTCTGGGGTAGTGTTTCTCGGGGTTGGTCCACGTAAGTCTCATTGTTGGCTATTATTAGCTAATTTTTCAAAGAATGCAATAGCCTTGGCGGTGGATAGATCAAGAAAATCTCCACCGCTCATGCCTTCAACCATGTTTCTAGTTGTATAATTGAGGTCTCTATACATGATCGTGACTTTTTTTGTGTCATTGACTCTGTGGTGTGGACACTGAAGAAATAGGTCTTGATACCTCTCCCATGCATTAAAGAAAACCTCACCCTCTTTCTGTCGGAAATTCCTGATGGCATCAACAATATAATTGGTTCTGGAAATAGGAAAGAATTTGGTCAAGAACTTTTTGCTTAGTTGAGCCCAGGTGTCAATAGAATTCGAAGAAAGGCTATGTAACCAATGAGATGCACGATCCTCAAGAGAAAAGGGGAACAATCTCAAGCTAACTTCCTCTTCAAACAAATGTTCCTCCTTGAAAGTATTAAGCACGGTTAGAAACTTATTGAGGTGCTGATATGGATTTTCCCGTAGAAGTCCATGGAACTTAGGCAACATGCTCACAATCTGAGGGCGAATGCCATAGTTATCTTCAGTTGTCTCGGGCAAGACTATGCAGGTAGGTGGCCCAGTGGCCAAAGGTGAAAAGTAATCCCGAAGGGTAGCTTCTTGAGCCATAGGTGCAGGAGTTACTTCAGAAAGTGAGGTTGAGTCGTTGAACTTTTCCTCAGAAGGTATGGAGGTTGAGTCGTTAAACTCTTCCTCAAGAGAATGAGTGAGGTCCGTGATTGTTCTCTTTGTGTAGATTTAAATAGGATTGGACAAGATTTTACCTGATCTAAGATACATGTAACATGCACATTACATATGCCACAGAAGTCCTAACCATTCAAAAGCATCTAACAAGGGGCTCAAAAACTGACTCAATTTTGCGTTCTCCCAAGTCAATGAGTTCTTTCCAAGCTTCCGTTGTGAATTCTCCCTATATTTTGAGAGTCAAGTAGCGAATAACCAGTGTGGGAGGTTTTCCATGCATAAGCAACGTTCCTTAATTAAAAACCACAGTGATTCTACATACGTAATCTGTAGGGGTTCCAGACCCAATTCCTAGCTTGTGCTCCAATCAAAGAATAGTTCACGCGGTACTAGTTAAAATATCTTCTCAAGGTTTCAAATGAACATTGTGATAGCATGGCTTTAGTCGATTCAATTTTAAAGCTTAGGATATTGCAATCAATTGATATTAGGTTTCACTTTCCTTAGGCCAGGTCCGCCTTGCAGTCCCGGTTTAGCAAAAAGTAAAAACTGAATTAAAGTCAAGCAACAATCAAGGTCATTCTAATCATTTCAGAAACTCCTCTTGCAGGGGATTCAAGGAGGGTTAGGAGAATGCTTACCTCCCACTTTGTGCTAAAAAGTAAAATTGCCAAACAAGCGCACAAAAGTGGGGAGAAGACGAGTTGAAGTCGACTAAGGGGAAACCACTCCTTGGGTTTCAATCGTCGTTAAGAGTCGTTCCTTAGTAGACTCAAGGCTAGCTCCACAACATTGCCCTACTATCCGCCACAAACACACAATAAATAAATCCTAGCAACACCTACTTTAAAAATATTACAACCGCGACCCCTTTGTGGATCGAAAAATTAAATATCTTACAAGTCTGACTTTTACTATCCTGACTGACTTTTCCCCCTATGTGATCATAAGATCTTCTTTACATCTCTATCCATCTTCTTAAGTTAGGTTATTTACAGTTTATTTATTATTGCCTGCAGAAAGTAGAATCATATCTCTCTCTTATTTGTGATTCATTTGGTGTTTCTTAATTATTATTTTCTATTGTGTTTGAGCTAATATCTTCACCTTTGAGGTGGGTACGACCCTTGCTTGTTACTTGTCTACTTTGATAATCAATATTTACAGGCACAAGAAGGAACTTCAATAAAAATACAATCTTTTGATAGGTGGTGTTAATTTGCCATCTATCAGAAATACTCTTCTGAGCTTGGTGCAGTTGTGGCTTCATTTTTTGCTTCAAAGTCTTCCTTCTCTTGGACTTGGGCTTCCTCTTTGTTGTAGGAGTCTTTTATTCACTTTTATTCATAATCCATCAACTTAAGCCCAATATTTGGTATTTTAGGCCTTATTTCAAGTTGGTGGGAGTTAATGCCCGTGAAATATAATAAACGTGAAATAAGACTAAAAGAGACATTAAATCACATAGGAGTAAGAATTTTTTTATTCAAAAGGTGTTAAGGTAAGATTTTTTTGCTCTTATCGAATACCCGCAAACGGCACTTTGTTTGTCTTTAAGCAAAAGAGTAAAAGGTAAAGGAATAAGAGCACATCAATACTACAATGACTAAATCAACTACATGGTGTTTTTACCCTACACCAAGGTTTTAAACCACAAGGAATCCCAGGTGGAGGAGTTATAGTCTCCTAAGGGTTTTCCCGAGAAGATACCCCTAAACTTCATGCAAATAAATGGAAAACATGCAAGATGCAAAAGAAGGTCATATACCCTACACTTATCAGAAGTATTAATCAATTCATTGACTAAATATATAAGAACAAAATAATTAAGTCTTTCCATGTGTAGAAACATAATGCAAGTTTATGATAAAATATATTAACAACATAATCACACTTCAAGTATGTATAATGTACATAATCAACTTGCATCTCAAATAACTATCTGAAATTTTATTTTAACTTCAACCCTCACAAGGCATATATTCACAAAGAAAATCACTCAGAAGTGGGTTTATATTTTACCTCATATATGTGGGGAAGAATATGAATGAACATCCCACATACTAAATGGAAATGAATCAAAAGAATGTGTGGAATGAAATTAGTATCATGGAAAGAATATGCTAGTCATTGAGATGTCGGGTATTTCACCTTAGCGTCTTTTCACTTACTCTCCACATCCTACCATATCAAACTTAGATTTACAAAGACACATTATGGGTTGTAACTTGGATTAAGACATGGTTTTAAATAGAAGAGACTTTTTAGAAGTTTTTCGGAACATTAGAGGTCTTCACAAAATTTCTATACTTCAAAGATCAACTTTGGCTCAAGTCCTTTGATCTTACTTTTTCTTTTTAATTTATTTTTTTATATTTTTTGGAAGATTAGACTTTTCTTGAATTATTCAAATTTTTTAGTTTTTTTTTTTTTTTATATTGGTTTTCTTTCTAGCTTGAGATTTCTTTGATTTTTCCCATTTCCTTCATGTAGTCATTTAGCAAAATCATCCCTACGTTCCAGAAATATATGGGGGCATAATATTTCTAAGTGAAAATACTCCATAAGAAGTTAGGTAAGGATGATGGGCTAATAAAAAGGCTTGGGCTCAAAAATGGTTAACCTAATAGAATGATAATGTGATGGGTAGGTTAATGGTAAGGGGTTATATGTATGTCTTTGTATCATCTCCAAGTTTTTTATATGGTGATCACGCCTTAAGATAAGCTAAAAGACCTAAGTTTATATTACACCCACTTGACGTCACCTCAAGACTAACAATAAAAATATGAGACTAGAAAATGCAATGGGTTAAGTCTCCACTAGGTTAAGTCTCTACCATTTATCGTCAAGGTCTTTAAGATGAAGTTGATATGTGCACAAAATTTATACAAGAAAATGCAACATGATGCAATACGCATGATCATACACAAGCAATATGTGACTAAACTTCAAGACTTAAATAAATTATCCTTAGGTACCAAGTATCAAAAATCAAGACATATAATTCATCATAAAAAGGGTACCTAGCCTAAAACATTTTTGGATTTTTAAAAATATTTTTAATGGAAAGGTTTAACTAATAAAATGCATGGATTTAGTAAAAAAATCATGATTTTTGAATGAATTCCCACCCATAAACAAAATAATGCAACGTCCCCGTTGCTAAAGGATAAGAAAACAAACCTTAATTCGTTAAAAAATGAGGGGTTCTTGGAAATCACATTAATTAAACTATGCAATGCATGCAAAGATGGTCTTTTAGGCTCAGATTTTAAGACCTTGGGGATGATGGTCAGACCCATTGGAAGAACCGTTTCCAAATGAACAGACACATCTGTTATGCGTAAAGGTTTGAAAATGATCCAGTGAACCCATTCACAAATTACCTAAATATAAGTTATCTTACCAAGCCGAAGCCGAAGCCGAACCGACCGGTCGGACGGATGCGTGTGGTGGACAATTGATTGCATAACGAGAAATTTTTTATTCCTTGAAAAGATTTTATAAGCAATTAAAAGAGAGGAAAAGAAGAAAAAAATATACGAGCTAAAAAAAGTAGTGTTTTGAGGATCACGAATGTTTCTTCCATGTTTTATGTTTCATCAACAGAACTCTACAAAGTAATAACTAGTATGAGCCTATGAATTTTGTTTTGTGTAATTTCAAGAAAATATATAACAAAATTGCTCATATTCAATGGAGCATACTAGTTGAAGTATAAAAATGTTAAACCAATAATCAAATAAGGTATTTATGGATATAAAAAGAGATAACCCTAAAAAAATACAAACACAGAATTGGAAAAACTAAATTACATATATTATTATTAGAGATTTTTGGACAAACCCCATTTGAAAGTCAAAATTTGAGATACCCCATTTGAAAAAAAAAATTGAGATACCCCCATTTCAAGATGTGGTGTTATCTTAGCCGGCCATCATAAAACTAACCTAAGGCGGTAAATCTCTTCTGTCTTGAAATGGGGGTATTTCAAAAAAAAATTCAAAAGGGATATCTCAAATTTCGACTTTCAAATGGAGGTATAATAAAAGTTTGAGACAGAGTAGGAAAGGAGAAGACAGATTATTAAAACTTTTTTTGGTATTTTATTTTATTTTCCTACTAATATATCTCTCTTTTCAAAAATAACCTCTTTATATTCTCAAAACCGGCTAAAACCTTAACCAAGCTTCACTTATGTACGTGACAAAATTATGTGAGGCAGTAAGCTTTAAGCCTCACTTCTGCAGTAACACTAGCATTTCTCTATAGATTATTATGCCAGTGCGAGCAATCCAAATGCCATCAATGTAAGTTTCTTATCAAAAAGAATAAAATACATGTAAAGTTACTTGGATGCCTTAGTGACAGCAATCAGACAATACCACATGGGGTTTTTCAGAAACCCACTAAAACTATTATTTTTAAGACTGGCATCTTCTGATACTGAAGAAGATAACTTGAACAATTAATATAGGGTAATATCCCAAAAAAGCCCCATGTTTAGGTGCCTCTTCCCCAATAGGCCCTGACATGGGGTCATCTTCTCAAACAAGCCCTTTGACTAGATCATATTTTTTAGTAGGTCAAAATTACCCTTGTATTCTATCTTCTAAACTCAACCTTTTATCCTCTAAAACCAGGATAAGACAAAAAAGCAGAAAAAGACAAAAAACAGAAAATGACAAAAAAACAGTTGGTGTATAACTTTTTGGTTTTAACATTTGAAAATATTATAAGTTGTGTTTTAGAAATCGAAAATCAACATGGTTTATATGGTTGGAAAGGTCTCGACGAGATCTTTCAAACTAGATCCCACATGACTATAAAATTTTAAATTTAAAAAATTAATTTTTTTATAAAAATTTAAATATTTATAAAAAATTCAAAATTTCATATTTATTTTTACCGAGAAATTGGGTTTCGAGAAAAAACTCCTTATGATTTCAAAGGCTTTTCAAAATTACTCTAAAAATCTAAAAAAATCACACATTACTATCAAATTTAGGATTTTTTATTTTTGTCCTCTAACATATATCTTCTTGTCTTCTAACACCAAAGCAATATCCTTTAAATTGTTGTTTGTTGTTATGTAAATTACAAAGGCATGATATCCATTCCATATTATTAATATATGTGAATTATAGTCTGTAATTTGATGCATGAGTTCGATGTCTCAACTGAGGACAAAATCCTTATAGTACAGAAAAAAAAAGAAAAAAAATTTGTATTGCTATGAAAAGTTCATAAAAATGTTTAATGTATAGTTAACTTCACAAAAAATTTCATAAAAGAACATAACCCAGTCTATATATTGTTTTTTAGGTTACATCTCAAACCATAAGAAAAAAGAAAAAGAACATAATCCAGACTAAACATAAATTCCTCCTTTTGCATGGTGTAATGTCAATAAGCTCGTTAAATTTGTACTCCATTCTTCCTACCTATCCCTCACACCAAAACAATATAATAACTCAAATCTCTAATCATTATTTTATTTTATTTTTTGGCAAACGGGGTTGAGGGCATCCCTTACCCCTTTAAATTACATGAGGAAACTTATATCAAACAATCAGTTTACTAGCATGTTTCTAACCAACGATCTCTCCACTTTGTGAGATGGATGCAACCATTGAGCCACAGACTCGAGTGCTCTCTAACCATCATTGAAACTAATAGTCTCTCTTTATTTAAACACTCATGTCTTCTTGTTTTCAACAAAATCCAAGTAATACATATAAAACCATGACCATACTTTGATAACTAGCTTTAATCCACCTTTCAAAACTTTTCAATATATAATATAATTTAATAAAGATACTTTAGCATTACGGGGTGACATTAGCTTTAGGGATCTGTTGACCAGGTGGGCATATGCTCTACAGGAACAGTGGTAACTCAGCTGTATTGGACATTTGGAGATGTTTGTGCCCCCCTGTTTCTTTCTTTTCTCTTCTCTGTCTTTGAGTGACCTGTTATGCTCAGGAGCTAGGTGTAGAGAGTTGTTTTGGTTTTTTACCTGACGGTGTACAGTCTTTGTACATGCTGATCAGGCGATGTATATCCTACCTTTGGGTGTGAATATAATGTTGTTTAATTCAGAAAGAGAAGAAGAGACATACTTTTTATAAAAAAAAATATTGTAATTTAATAAATTTGCATGTTAAGTTGATACAATAGCTTGTTTAGAGGATAAAGATATATTGTTTAGAGAACAACAATCAATGTTTTAGCGGATAAGACCCTTACAGTATATAGAGAGAAAATTATCGAAAAAATAAAAAACACATTTTTTTTTCATACCCATGTGGGATCTTGTTAGATAGATCTCGTCGAGATCTTTCCAACCATATACATCATATTGATTTTTACTTTCTTAATTAAAAGATATACAAGTTATAAATAATATAACAAAAAATATTAATTAATATTAAAAAATTTGTTTTTGTCTTTTTTTATTTGTCTTATTCTGTTTTTTTTCTTTTGTTTTTAGTATGAAGGGTATAATGGTCTCACAAAAATTGCTAAAAGGTAATGTGGTGGGTCAGAGGGCTTGTTTGAGAAGATGACCCCATGTCAGGGCCTATTGGGGAAGAGGCACCTAAACATGGGGCTTTTTTGGGATATTACCCATTAATATAATTCACCTACTGCATTTGATTTATGTTATTTAACTAAGATTATGTGATTCAGGTTCTTTTATTTAAGGGAAGTGGTAAGGGTGCCATTAACCAATTAACATTTCAACAATGGATCTACAGCAACTCACAATCTTTTCCTTCACGTTGACTTTCATCATCTTCTTGCTCATGTTGGTTAAGATCAGTAAGAAATCCACACATTCCACACATTCCAGTTCCCAATTACCACCAGGCCCATTCAAGCTACCAATCATAGGACATGTACACCACCTGCTAGGAGGCTTACCTCATCACAAACTCAAAGATCTAGCTAAGATACATGGACCTATAATGTATCTCAAACTTGGGGAGATGTCAGCTGTAGTTATTTCATCCCCTGGTGTTGCTGAACAGGTGATGAAAACACGTGAACTCATGTTTGTAGACAGACCTTTCAACCTTGCCTCAGATATTATGACTTATGGCAGCAAAGATGTTGTAATGTCACCTTATGGTGAATATTGGAAGCAAGCTAAGAAGATTTGTGTCTTAGAACTCTTAAGCGCCAAGAAAGTCGAATCATTTTGGTCGGTAAGGGAAGAAGAGGTATCAAATCTCGTTGGAAAAATTTCGATGATGGCTGGCTCGCAGATGAATTTGAGTGAGACGATTTTCACATTAACAAATGATATAGTTGCCCGGGCAGCCTTTGGAAAGACATTCAAAGATAAAGAAGCATTCCTTTCAGAAACAAAACAATTTATAATACTCGCTTCAGGTTTTTCCATTGTTGATTTATTTCCTTCTCTTAAATTCATGGAAATGATCAGTGGAATCAAGTCGAAAATAGAGATGATACATAAGAAAATCGACAAGATGCTTGAAGACATCATTAAAGAACATAAAGAGAATACTAAGGGTGGAGTTGAAGAGGATTTTGTGGATGTGCTTCTAAGGATTAGAAAGGGTGGGGAACTTGAATTCCCAATCACAATCGATAATGTCAAAGCTATCATTTTTGTAAGTATAAACAAAAAGATTTATTCAGTTCATCATGTTTTAGGGACTGAATCAAACTGTCAAGTTTCAATAGACTTTTACTATAGACCATTTTTCTCTTGACACATTTTACTAAATTTTTCTGCAGGACATGTTTATTGGAGGGACAGATACTTCCTCAACCCTGCTAGAATGGACATTTACAGAATTGCTACGAAACCCTAGAGTTATGGAAAAAGCACAAGCAGAGGTGAGACAGATCTTTAATGGGAAAAAGAAGATCGATCAAGCAGATATCGACAAGTTGAACTATTTGAGGTTAGTTATCAAAGAATCTCTAAGACTACACCCACCTGCTCCATTTCTTGTCCCAAGAGAATGTAGGGAGAGGTGTGAAATCGAAGGGTATGAGATACCGAAGGGAAGTAAAGTCCTTGTTAATGTCTGGGGGATGGGAAGAGATCCGGAATACTGGAAAGATCCTGAGAGCTTTGAGCCAGAGAGGTTCCAAGACCAATCTATTGATTATACGGGAACTAACTTCAAATACATCCCATTTGGGGCTGGTAGGAGGATGTGTCCGGGGATGTTCTTTGGAATTGCCAATTTTGAACTTCCACTTGCTCTATTAATATACCACTTCGACTGGAAGCTTGGAAATGGGGTCAAGCCAGAAGATGTTGACATGATGGAGGCCTTCGGTGGTTTTTCCATTGTTGATTTATTTCCTTCTCTGAAATTCTTGGAAACGATCAATAGAATCATGTCGAAAATAGAGATGATACATAAGAAAATCGACAAGATGCTTGAAGACATCATTAAAGTGAAACCGGCACGAAGTGGTTTGACATCAATTTTGTGACATTGGTCGTCCTTGGTTATTTCGCTTTGAGTTCATTGTTAAGAAAACCTTGTTGTACGCGCGTCGTCCCGTGTCCTTGTCTTCGCGTCGTGTGTCACAAGTATCATGTTTGAGTCAGGACGTACGTACATCTTCAGGACGTACGTACGTATGGTATGTCAGCAGAAAGCTAGTTTGGTCTGGACGTACGTACTCCTTTAGAACGTTCGTACGTTTAGGTAGTCAGCAGGTTTATTTCGGTTTGAGACGTACGAACGTCATATCGACGTACGTACGTCCAATATTGGTTTTCACAAATTCGGCCCATTTTCCTTGGTTTTCAACCCTAAGTATAAATAGGGTTTCTCTTCCAAAGAACAAGTTAGTTCTTTGGCCGTCCATTGTTCTTCTAGTTCTGGAGTTTTGGTTTAGGTTTTGGTATTGAAAGTGTTTGTGGCTATTGAACTCAATTCCCTTCTTCTTCCCCCTTCTCTCAATTCATAACTTTGTGATCTTCTAAGTTTGATTGTGATTTCGGCTTCGAGTCTTCTTGTGTGTTCATCAAGAAGTCGAGCGTCTTGTGCGTACATCAAGGTGCTCTAGTGAAGTCAAGGTGTTAGAGATAACCAGGAGTATCAACTCGCAGTGAGTGCAGGTAGTTGGTAGGTTTGTACATCTCTTTTCATCTAGTGGATTATTTGTTGTCGCGAGGACAACCGTGGACGTTTCCCTTATTGGGTGTTACCACGTTAAAAATTTCTGTGTGTTCTTTACTTTATGCGTATTGTCTGATTGGTTGAATATTCAATTATTGTATAAGCACTATTTGTAGTTTTACAATTGGTATCAGAGCCTGGGGGCTGGTTAAGGAGCGTAAAGGCTCACGCTAACGATCAATAGTGCTATGAGTTACTCTGGTAATACACTTGTCTCGGTTGTTACTCGATTGTCTGATGAACAATCGACTGCTAGTAAAGAATGCTCCGGTGACTGTGACAGGGATTTGATTCTGGTTGACAATAATGATTGGGCCACCCTATACCGGTTATCCAGAAAGGAATGTCTAAGGTTGGAGGCACAAAATAGTATTCTTCAGGATAGACTTGACTTACTTGCTGCTAGTTCCTCATCCATGTCAACTTTGGATAGGGAATCTGAGTCTTGGCAGGTTGATAAGGTGACCTTATTGAGTAATCTTGCTGCTCTTGAGCACGACAAGGTCGAATGGGAAGTCCGGTGTAATATTTTGTCCACTGAACTAGACGATGTCAAAAAGGAACTGATTCGCCTTCAGTCGTTCGAAAACTGCAATGGGTTGTCATCTCCTGAACTACCTCCATTGTTGCCCCATCCTCCTACCAAAAAGTCTGACATGCATCACTCTGTGGCCACGGTAGGCATCCGGCGTAAATGGAAACCATTTAGGCGTGCTCCTCCTCAGGGAAGAAAACGTCAAATGCCTTGCTCATTATGCGGACAGTTTGGACATTGGGCCTCGCAGTGTGTTGTGGCTGTTCCTGCTCCACAACCATGGAAGCTGTTTTCACAGCCATCGTATTTTTATCCATCTTATCCATATGCCTCTTACTCTTCTCCTTGTAATTTTGCAGGAAATGTTTCAAATGTGGCGATTACTGCCCTTCATGTCTCAAGCTCGGATAGTGAGTGGTTACTTGATAGTGGTGCTTCGAAACATATGTCAGGTAATGCCAAACTTTTCTCCTCCGTTACTGCTATAGATGGTGGAAGTGTTACTTTTGGTAATGGTAAGCGCTCTCCTGTGATTGGTAAGGGTTTTGTTACTGGTATTGGTCTATCTTCGAATGATGTGTGTTTGTTAGTTGATGGGTTGCGTGTTAATTTGATCAGTATTAGCCAACTGTGTGATACTGATCATACTGTTAATTTTTCTAAAAATATATGTACTGTGCTTGATAGTTCGGGTAAGTGTATCATGACAGGTAAGCGTACATTGGATAATTGCTATGCCATTCAGCCTGTTGCATCTGGCATAAAATGCTTACCTAGTAAACTAAATGAGGATCTATTGTGGCATCAACGACTAGGTCATGTCAACTTTGAACACCTGGACAATCTAACTCGAAATGAATATATCAAGGGAGTTCCTAGACTTGGACGAAATCGTGACACTGTATGTGGTGGGTGTCAACTAGGTAAACAGATACGTAGTCCACACTCCAAGAAAAAGTCCGTAACGACATCCTCTCCTTTAGAACTCATACACATGGATCTGATGGGTCCTACTCGCACTCCTAGCTTAGGAGGCAAACGATACATCTTGGTTATGGTTGATGATTACACTCGCTTTACCTGGGTATCATTCTTGCGTGAAAAATCTGATGCTTTTCTTGAGTTTCAGGGGATATGTCTTCGTATTCAGAATGAGAAAGATACTCAAATTAAACATGTCAGAAGTGACAGAGGTGGTGAGTTCACAGACACAGGTGTTATTGAGTATTGCGTTGCAAATGGTACGTGGCAAGAATTTTCAGCCCCATACACTCCGCAACAAAACGGAGTCGCTGCAAGAAAAAACCGTGTTATTCAGGAGATGGCTCGTGCTATGTTGCATGCAAAGAATGTTCCTACCAAGTTCTGGGCGGAAGCGGTTCATACTGCTTGTTACATTATGAACCGTGTATATCTGAGATCTGGTACTACACAAACTGCTTATGAGCTATGGTATGGTAAGAAACCAAATCTCAAATATATGCGAGTTTTTGGCAGTGTTTGCTATGTGTGCAAGGACAGACAAAGTCTGTCCAAATTTGATAGTCGAGGTGATGTTGCTCTTTTACTTGGTTATTCCTCTAATAGTAGGGCCTTTCGAGTATTTAACTACACCACTCGCAAGGTCATGGAATCCTTTAATGTTGTTGTTGATGACACTATTGTATCTGACTCTTCTGTTTCTACTGGTACACAGGATGTCACAGTTCTCTCACCCGTGTCAGACTCTGTTGACATGTCTCCCATATCGTCATCATTATCTGATGAAGGCGATGATGATGCTAAACCGTCTGGTGCTGCAGAGGAATTGCCTGGTAGGACCAGTGTTGTGCCCACACAGGATGATGTTGTTCCATCCCAAGGAGTGACTGATGTGTCTCCAGAACTATCCACTGCCCCTGCTGACCCTGAAGAGATGTTTAATCTAGCATCACCTCGTGTTAAACAATATCACTCCTTAGGTGATATCATTGGGGATGTTAATGATCAGCGTCTGACCCGTCGGAGGGCCAAGGAGATGAATTGTGTTCATTATGTTTGCTATCTCTCTTCTCTTGAACCTAAAAATGTTACCGATGCTCTTACTGACGATGATTGGCTGGTTGCTATGCAGGAAGAACTTGGTCAGTTTAAGCGTAGTGATGTTTGGACGTTGGTTCCTAGACCCACTCACACTAATGTGGTTGGTACTAAGTGGATTTTTAAAAACAAATTGGATGAGTTTGGGCAGATTGTGCGCAACAAGGCAAGGCTTGTAGCTCAGGGCTATAGTCAGATTGAAGGTATTGACTACGGAGAGACTTTTGCTCCTGTGGTTAGGTTGGAATCTGTCAGGCTTCTTCTTGCTATGGCATGTCACCTGAATTTCAAGTTGTACCAAATGGATGTCAAGAGTGCGTTCCTCAATGGTATTCTTAATGAGGAGGTCTATGTTGAACAACCTAAGGGGTTTGTAGATCATACTTTTCCGAATCATGTCTTCAAACTGCAAAAAGCATTATATGGGTTAAAACAGGCTCCTCGAGCTTGGTATGAACGTCTGACATCTTTTCTACTAGGGAAAGGATTTGTTCGTGGGAGTGTTGATCGGACTCTGTTCATACTGAGAAAGAATAATGATGTTCTTCTCGCCCAAGTCTATGTGGATGATATAGTGTTTGGATCCACGTGCCCAAGTCTTTCTGAATCTTTCTCTCGGTTAATGAGTTCTGAATTTGAAATGAGCTTAATGGGAGAACTAAATTTCTTTCTTGGGTTGCAGGTAAAGCAGTTCGATCATGGAGCTTTCATCTCTCAAACAAAATATGCCAAAGAACTGGTTAAAAAGTTCGGTTTTGGCACTTCAAGTGGTCATGATACTCCCATGGGTGAGAGGGTACGTCTTGGTAAGGATGTTATGGGTAAGTCTGTTGATATTCGTGAATATCGGAGTATGATTGGTAGTCTCTTGTATCTCACTGCTAGTCGTCCAGATATTTCTTATAGTGTTGGGGTGTGTGCACGATTTCAGGCTAACCCTAAGGAATCTCATCTTATTGCTGTTAAGCGTATCATTCGGTATGTTGCTAGCACACTTGACTATGGTTTATGGTTCACAAGAGATACAAATAGTGTTGTGGCAGGTTATTGTGATGCTGATTGGGGTGGTAATCTTGATGATCGTCATAGTACCAGTGGTGGTTGTTTCTATGTTGGGAATAATCTTGTTTCCTGGCATAGCAAGAAACAATCATCTGTATCCATCTCCTCGTGTGAGGCTGAGTATATAGCTGCAGCTAGTGCATGTACACAACTTCTGTGGATGCGTCAGATGCTTCGGGACTATGGCATTCAACCGCAAGCAATGGACTTATTCTGTGATAACACCAGTACCATTAGCATCTCCAAAAATCCTGTTCAACACTCACGAACAAAGCATATCGACATTCGTCATCATTTCTTACGTGAGGCGGTCGAAAAGGGTGATATAGCAATGGAATTCATTCCTACTGAACATCAGCTAGCCGACATTCTTACAAAACCCCTTGATGCAGCTCGCTTTCATTCCTTGCGTAAATCTATTGGGGTTGTATCTCTTCCTTAAGTATGTGGTTCTTCTCTTTTCTCTCTGTTCTTACCTCACTTGTCATGTCTGTTTTTGTCATAATGGTTGGTTGTTTAGGTTCAGTTTCTTTTATTCCTTATTGTTTGTTGGTATTGAGGACATACTACTTTCTCTATTGTGTGGATTCCTTTTACAGGTGTTTCTAGTTTGGCGTCCTCAACTGTTTTTTTTGTGTCGTGCATAGTTGTAGGGTTACATCATACTCTCTTTGTCTTGGTAGTTTCTTACATGATGCATTTACATGTAGTTGGACTGTCTTTTTAAATACCTGTATGTCTTCAGTCTCATATGACTTTCCTTCATGGGTATCGTCTTCTTTTATTTTATTTTTTTATATACCTCTTGTAAGTGGTCAATGACTCACAAAATCCCCAGCCATTTGACTGTCTTGAGAGCATGCTCATTTGGCTAAGAACCCGTTGGGGCTGTGAGGGTCATGCTCTGACGGATGCACTCAGGAGATGTTAGTTCTTGTGTTGCACGTTACCATGGTATTGCACTTCTTGAGTGTGTTTTGCCGAAAAGATGTAGGCTACACCCTACCCTCGTGTTCTGGTAAAAGATGGAGATATTATATACTCCCACACGGGAATGGCATTTGTCTCAAATGTTTTTAAACAAAAAAAAAAAAAAAAAAAAAGGGGGGGGGGGGTGACAGGTGACTCTCACATTTGTCTAGTTGAAAGGAAAGAAGAAAAACAATGCTTTGTGTTTCCTTGGTTTTGTTGTGATCCGGTTCACTTCACATTGGCCTTGTAGCAAGTGACTTTCAATATACTCAATGATCATGTTTTATTTTGTTTCCGGAGGTTGGTATTGGTCTGTCAGTTTCTTCTACATGCTTGCATCCTTCTAGTAAGTACCATGGCTTGGTGTATGATGTCGTTCTTCGATTTTGCATTTTCTTGTGGTTGAGGTTTATTTAAACTATATTCGGTTGTAATTGGAATTCTTATGATAAGTAGAAAAGTTTTCTTGTGATGTATCTCAATATGTGGTTGGGTTGTTAGTCGGTCTGCTGTCTGGTCTTTAGGTTGTTCTCTCATTTAAAAAAAAAAAAAAAAAAAAAAAGGGGCTCGTACGTACGCCTTCTAGACATTCGTACGTGGAGGGGGACAGATCTTTTTGCAACGTACGAACGCTCCTAGGACGTACGAACGTGTTGTTTGACAGATGTTTTTTTTGGGGGTCCCGACGTTTGAACGTTCTTAGAACGTACGTACGTTCCTGATACAGTTCGGCCCATTTGCTGTTTAATTTCGAATTCCTTTTAAACCAAAGGCCAACTGTTATATCAATCGTGTTCCCCTTTTCTGTTGGCACACTACAAGCTGTTGGCATATTGGGTTTCCTTACTCTTGTGCTCTCTCGTTTTTTAGATGTTGTGGATGTTATTGGATATTGCTATGTTTCTATTAGTGATAACTCTTTTCTGTTTTGGTGTGAATTTCTGCTACTTAGGTCATGGACCTTTCTAATTGGGCCAAGTTAGGTTTTATTTTATGTTCTCTATATAGATAGGAGTCTTCTCTTATTTTTCTCATCTTGTGTCTTCTTATCTCCTTCTAGTTCTGTCTTTGTTTTTCAGAATTTTCAATGGCAGAGTATGAACTTCATGGGGTTTTTGTTCCGGCTGTTGGTTATGTGTCGTTTATGGTAATGGAGTACAAAAACAATGCAAAGGTTTGTCGTTTATGTCGTGTTCCCCATGGGTATGACTATATTCATCGACCTTTCCTTAATCCATGCTTGGTTCATGTCAATCATTGGGAGAGACTACCGGGACATCTTCAAAATCACATCTTAGAGTTGGTTGGGTACCCGAAGGTTCAAGGACTTGCTGCTCCTCTCACCGATTGTGGCTTGGACAGCAGAATTGAGGAGTTATTTTGTACGAGTGAATGGCTGGAGGATTATGATGATCATGTGATAGCTCGGTGGAATAGATCTTCGGCTCGTGCGGAAGCTTATTTTTCCAAGCTTCCTCCAGGTCATTGGGAACGAGTTTTTCGAATTCGTTAACTTCAGCTTTATGCTCTGTCTTTATTGTTTCTTATGTCTATGGATTCCTATGTTTGGTTCATAGTTGGTTTCATGAGACTTTAAGAGTTCGGTTAGGTTTTATTTTTTATCATTAATTGTTTGGTATTGAATTCTTTTCTTGGTTATTTGTCTATTGTTGTTATTCATTGTTCTTCTTGTTGATTGGTTAGTTTGTTCACTTGTTGTGACAAAAAGGGGGAGATTTATGACTCTAATACTAACAATCGTTCTTTGTTGTTAGGTTATTTTTGGGTCATGTTTCAGGTATTCTACACGTATGGGGGAGTAAACGTGTTAATGTTTGTAGAGGTTGTACAGTTATGGGTGAGCTCGAGTGTCAAAATTTTGGAGCTCATGAAGTATGGGGGAGTTGCTCGAAGGAACCTTTGTTGATTCCTTGATTGATTCGAAAATTCTTAGTTGCTTCCGTTCGGTCTCTGATGTTTAAAGCGTCTTGTTCAAGCTGGATAACAAGAATTGGTGACTCGGTACGTGTTCTACCTTGAGTGATTTTGTAGGCATGATTTATAAATGTCATGGTTTGGTTTTGTAAGCATGTTTTATAAGTGCTATTAGAGTCATAGGTTTTTGTCACAAAATCAATGTCAAAGGGGGAGATTGAAACCGGCACGAAGTGGTTTGACATCAATTTTGTGACATTGGTCGTCCTTGGTTATTTCGCTTTGAGTTCATTGTTAAGAAAACCTTGTTGTACGCGCGTCGTCCCGTGTCCTTGTCTTCGCGTCGTGTGTCACAAGTATCATGTTTGAGTCAGGACGTACGTACCTCTTCAGGACGTACGTACGTATGGTATGTCAGCAGAAAGCTAGTTTGGTCTGGACGTACGTACTCCTTTAGAACGTTCGTACGTTTAGGTAGTCAGCAGGTTTATTTCGGTTTGAGACGTACGAACGTCATATCGACGTACGTACGTCCAATATTGGTTTTCACAAATTCGGCCCATTTTCCTTGGTTTTCAACCCTAAGTATAAATAGGGTTTCTCTTCCAAAGAACAAGTTAGTTCTTTGGCCGTCCATTGTTCTTCTAGTTCTGGAGTTTTGGTTTAGGTTTTGGTATTGAAAGTGTTTGTGGCTATTGAACTCAATTCCCTTCTTCTTCCCCCTTCTCTCAATTCATAACTTTGTGATCTTCTAAGTTTGATTGTGATTTCGGCTTCGAGTCTTCTTGTGTGTTCATCAAGAAGTCGAGTGTCTTGTGCGTACATCAAGGTGCTCTGGTGAAGTCAAGGTGTTAGAGATAACCAGGAGTATCAACTCGCAGTGAGTGCAGGTAGTTGGTAGGTTTGTACATCTCTTTTCATCTAGTGGATTATTTGTTGTCGCGAGGACAACCGTGGACGTTTCCCTTATTGGGTGTTACCACGTTAAAAATTTCTGTGTGTTCTTTACTTTATGCGTATTGTCTGATTGGTTGAATATTCAATTATTGTATAAGCACTATTTGTAGTTTTACATAAAGAACATAAAGAGAATATTAAGGGTGGACTTGAAGGGGATTTAGTGGATGTCCTTCTAAGGATTCAAAAGGGTGGGGATCTTGAATTCCCAATCACAATGGATAATGTCAAAGCTATAATTTTTGTAAGTATAAACAAAAATATTTATTCAGTTCATCATGTTTTAGGGAGTGAATCAAACTGTCATGTTTCAATAAACATGAAGAGGGTTTTCTGGACCCTTAATAGGGGCCACAACCATTTCCATGTAAATGGGGCAAAGCTACAGTAGCACAATTACATAACACTTTCAAAGGGGGATAGGATAGATGAATAGCAAAGTGACTATATCTTTGGTACGACCTTTTGTATTTGAGTATCCATCTTGTCCCACGGCGTAAAACAGCTCCATAATTTGTGGCATACTCATTACGATTCTTAGTACAGGCATAGGCACAGGGGTCGGGCTTAAACATTCTTGGTTCATGTCCTTCCATGCACTTGAAATCATTTTCTGAATATGTTTGACTGCATCCGATTCTGAAATCCCCTGATCCTTCATACAACAGGTTACGTTCGATAGCGTAGTTCCTCTTTTGTGCTCCCACTTCAAAACAACAAAATATATTTGGTGTAAACTTCTATCTGCAAGATGTAATAATTTGCTTCAATTGATGTAATAGGAAAATTTGCTTCAAATGACATACCTTGTATGTGCCAATGTCATCAAAGAGTCGAACAATCAAGTAAGAAGATCTGATAATCTTCGGCTTACTAGCAATCCAATCGTAAACTTCTTTTGTCGCAAGTTCTCCCAAGGCCATAACTCCGCAAATGAAAAAAATATTGAGAGCCATAAGCCATTGTAACAAGTGAAACTGGAAGCCATTCTTCCATTGTGGGCATACGCCCCGAGAATAATATCTTGGCCTCATCCATGAGGCCTTTTAAGTAATCTTGGATCTGTTGAATTTCAAAGACAATTACTAAGCAGAAAAACCAGTTAAAAAGTAAAAATGAACCATTTGAAGGAGTTATCTTCCGTGAAGGTTATCAAGGGACTGATAGATAATTTGAAGGCCAGATTGATTACTCCATGTCCTTTCATATGATAGAGCCTTCAGGCAAGATAACTCAGAGCCGTTTACATCTTGTACATGCCCCTCTAGATTCATAGATTATTGTAATTTAACCGGGAGATGTAAATGGCTGGGATTACACCAAGTCTATCATTTCATAGATTAAACATGACTCTTGTACATGCCCCTCTAGATTCCATCTGAGAGGAAGGATGATTTGTGGCTATGATAATCTTCTCTCATGAAGTTTGTCAGACCACTTTAAAACCGGTCTATATTACTACGTACTATATTAAAGCAGAAAAGAGTTGATCGATCGAGCATTTGTACTCCAATGCAACAAAAGTAGAATAAGTAGCTTCAGAAATCATATAAAAAAATAAAAAGGAATGAAGAACATGCCTCCTGTTTCAAGTACTGTGTGCCATTGAATTGTCCTGTTGTGATCATCTCCTTGTTAACTGCATTAACAAAATTTACATATTCTTGGAAGATTACTTTGATGTGTTCTGGTGATTTATTTAGAGCTTCAAAATCCAACCTGAAAATTTGGGACATGCAACTCGATAAGATTTTATACACCCATCTGCATACACCATATATCAGGTGTGTCATATGGATTTGAGAAGCATGCATGCATGTCCATGGATGTTGAGCAATGCAAAAGAGCTAAGTTAGAAATTAGCTTCTTTAACTTTTAAAATCATGTTGTTGCTCTCTGACATGAAAAAAGTTGAGAATGATATATTCACCATTGCAATGCCTCAACCAGTGGTGACAGTTCCTCAAGATAAGCATACACGTCAAAGGCATCATCGAGAACAGTTAACAACATATTAACTTTGGTCATTAGAACTCTCCCATATGCATATTTTGGTTCAAAATAAGTTGTGGTTATCATAGCGTAACTTTCCACAATTCACTCTCTGAACATGAATGGTACCTTCGATTTTATATCCATATTCTCCCACCACCTGTAATAAAAGCTTATATATCAGTTAGCTCCTTAGACTACTTGCACCAGAGAATATCCCTACTGTAGTAAGAATTTTTTCTTAAAAAAAATTACTTCTTGACTTCGTCTAATTCCTTTCGCTGAACTAATTGGATCCTGTTAAAATCCAGTTTTGCAAATTGAAGGAGCAATTGATTTCGATATTCATTAGCTTCGAAAGTTGAGATGTACTGCTTTGCCTCTACTCTTCCGCCGCTCTTTTGGAGAGGTATTTGTAAGGTATGTTGAACTTCTGATGCAAGCGGAGAACTTAGTTGGGTTACCATGGACTCTAAATGTTTTCTTGAGAAAGCCATGGCCTCATCCATGTTATCCTCTCCATTGAAACCAAGATGCGAAGCTTGATATAGACTACTTAACAAGCATTGCACATCCGATGTTAACTTTAAATGGAATGCACCTTGCTCATCTCTAAACTTGTTAAATGTTGTGCGCAGCGGATAGTTATGCACAAATATGATGATTGAACTAATGTATAAAGTAAAACGAAAAACGACAAAAGTAAAACAAGCAATCACACACAAGACAAGATATACGTGGTTCGGCAATATGCCTACGTCCACGGGGAGAAAGGATGATGCTTTTCTTATCAAAGACAATTGTACAAGCCCTCACGAAGAAACCTAAGTTCTCTTCCTCTCAAAGTTCTCTCAAACTCTCTAATGGCTTCTCACAATCTCTCTCTTATAGAAAAGTTAAGGTTTTGTCTCACATCTATTGGCTTTATAGTATAGCCTTACAATAGCACCGAATTGGGCCCAAAAACAGGCCCATTGCACACATCTGGAGGAGGACGTACGTACGTCGA
This sequence comes from Aquilegia kansuensis, assembly GCA_020826895.1. Taxonomy (NCBI): domain Eukaryota; kingdom Viridiplantae; phylum Streptophyta; class Magnoliopsida; order Ranunculales; family Ranunculaceae; genus Aquilegia; species Aquilegia kansuensis. Next base: position 37,799,698 of record CM037004.1, on the reverse strand, counting down.
AATCACGTACGTACGTTCCAGCACGTTATTCGTCATCTGGCATACAGGACGTTCGAACGCCCTATCCACGTTCGTACGTTCTGTCCCGAAAAGGTTATCTGCCACTTTGGACGTTCGAACGCCCTATTCACGTTCGTATGTCCCTGAGTGAAAACCTTCACTCCGTCCAAATTTTTCACATAAAACCCAACAATTCTCCACCTCGGCGAAGATTCAATAAATCTAAGCCGACACCAAGAATCACAAGTCACAAACTCCCCCACATGTCCCGAAGGACCACAACGGTTGCACCACCTCATGGTTTCCTACGTACCCTTCTTCTAAGGGATCAAACCACCGTAGTTCATTCCAAAATCTACTATCCACTCAAAGGAAGAATATGGACCAAGTCTAAGCAATGATAAAACTTAGTCCCCAAAACCACTTTCGTCAACATGTCAGCCGGATTATTGCTAGTATGAATCTTCTTCAATAAGATCTCACCATCTTCAATAATATCCCTGACAAAGTGATGTCGCACATCAATGTGCTTTGTACGAGCATGATAAACTGAGTTCTTCGCCAGATTTATGGTACTTTGATTGTCACAATGAACCATAAGCTTCTCCTGCACAATACCCAAGTTCTTCAACATACCTCGTAACCAAATGGCTTCCTTAAAGGCTTCAGTCACAGCCATATATTCAGCTTCCGTCGAAGACAAAGCTACCAGGGATTGTAATGTAGACCTCCAACTAATAGGACCACCTGCCAATGTAAAAACATATCATGTAGTAGACCGACGTCTCTCTACTTGACCATCATAATCAGAGTCCACATAACCAACACAAAACTGATTCAAATCCCTTCCCTTCTGGAATAGTAAACCAACCTCCACACTACCTTGAATGTAGCGCAAGATCCATTTCACAGCTTCCCAATGTTTCTCACCAGGATTATGCATGTACCTACTTACAGTGCCAACTGCATGCCCAATGTCAGGCCTTGTACATACCATTGCATACATCAAGCTACCAACCGCGCTTGCATATGGGTAACGTGTCATGTAAGCACGTTCCCTCTCAGAATTAGGAGACATGGAAGCATTCAAATTAAAATCTTTTGAGAGAGGTATACTCACAGCTGTACCAATCTCAAATTCGCTAAATCTCTGTAGCACCTTTTGTAGATAGGCCTTTTGAGATAGCCACAATCTTCCATTGTCACGTTCCCTCTGAATTTCCATTCCAAGTATCTTTCTCGCATCACCAAGATCTTTCATCTCAAACTCTATAGACATAGTCTTTTTCAACTTGTCTATCTCCACATTGCTTTTAGAGGCTATGAGCATGTCATCAACATATAAAAGCAAATAGATAAAAGAACCATCACATACCTTGCGAAAATAGACACAAGGATCATATGGACTCCTTGTATAACCTTGCCCTAGCATAAACCGAGTAAACCGCTTGTACCATTGCCTTGGGGATTGCTTCAACCCATACAGCGATTTCTTCAATTTACATACCAGCTTCTCATTTCCTGCATCTTTATACCCACTCGGCTGAGTCATATAGATCTCCTCCTCTAGCTCACCATGTAGAAAAGCAGTTTTCACATCAAGTTGAGCTAACTCCAAATCAAACTGTGCTACCAAGGCTAATAGGATACGTATGGAGGAATGTTTCACAACCGGAGAAAAGATTTCATTATAATCAATTCCCTCCTTCTGAGCATAGCCTTTTGCCACCAATCTTGCTTTGAAGCGTACATTTTCACCAGGAGAACCATCTTTCTTAGTGTAAACCCATTTGCACCCGATCGCTTTCTTTCCCTTAGGCAACTCAACAAGTTCCCAATTCTCGTTCTTATGAAGAGATTTCATCTCCTCATCCATGGCCTTCTTCCACCTTTCATACTCACTACTCTGCAGTGCTTCACGAAAAGTTTCAGGAATACCCTCATCAATAACCGAAAGTGCATAAGCTACCATATCATCAGTAAGCCGTTTAGGAACACCGGCATTTCTCTTGGGTAATCTAGACGCAATTGGACCCTCATCATCAGAGTCCACCTGTACTGTATCAACAACCGTCTCATCATCTGTCATGTCATCAGAATCTGTAACACTCGGAACCTCAATACTTGGAACCTTTATAGTAGACGTTTCCAAAGATACAGAACCATCTGGAACACGTGGAGATATTTCAGTCTCCACCCACTGCGAAACCGCATTGGTCTTGCTCTCCACCTGCTGAGAGCTCTTAGACTTCAACATAGAAGCCTCATCAAAAGTCACATCTCTGCTTAGAATAATTTTCTTCAATTCCGGATCCCATAGCTTATAACCTTTTACTCCACTCTGTAGACCCATAAACAAAGACTTCTTTGCACGAGGATCCAACTTACTCTCTCGGACATGATAGTAAGCTGGACACCCAAACACATGAAGAAAACAATAATCTGAAGCAGGCTTACCAGACCAAACCTCCATAGGAGTTTTGCCATCAATCGCAGTCGAAGGCAACCTGTTAATAAGGTGACAGGCATACACAATAGCCTCAGCCCAAAACACTTTGCCTAACCCAGCATTAGACAACATACACCGAACTCTCTCCAGTAAAGTTCGATTCATCCGTTCTGCCACCCCATTTTGCTGCGGTGTCTCTCTTACAGTGAAATGACGTTCAATACCCTCATTCTGACATACTTGCAAGAAGGGATCATTCTTGTACTCTCCTCCATTATCTGAGCGAAGTACCTTGATCTTTCTGCCAATTCGGGTCTCAACTAACTTCTTCCACTTCATGAAAATTTCTAGGACTTCATCCTTGCTCTTCATGGTGTACACCCACACACGCCTAGAAAAATCATCAACAAAAGACACAAAATAATGCTTACCTCCCCAAGATGCATTCTTGGTAGGTCCCCAGACATCCGTGTGAACATAATCAAGAGCTCCACTAGTATTATGGATAGCCGTGCCAAACTTTACTCTTGTCTGCTTGCCCAGAACACAATGCTCACAGAATTCTATCTTACAGGCGATAGCACCCTTTAACAACCCTTGCTTTATCAATCTTTGCAAGGATTTTTCACCAGTATGCGCCAACCGCATATGCCACAGCCGCGTAGTCTCTCTAGCAATCTTCGATGTAGCCTCAGACATGGCCACATCACCAGTAACCGTACTACCTCGAAGGAAGTACAAGTTCCTATGTCGAACACCCTTGAGTACAACTATTGCACCAGCCACAACTTTCAGAACACCATGTTCAAGTATCACCCTGTAACCATTGGTTTCTAAAGCACCAAGTGAGATAAGATTCTTCTTCATGTCAGGAACATACCTAACATTTTTCAGCTTCCTTATGATTCCATCAAACATCTTCAGACGAATGGTACCTATACCCATTATGTGACAAGGTTGATCATTCCCCATCACCACTACACCACTCTCATGCTTCTTAAAATCAGAAAACCATTCCCTTATAGGACATATATGATAAGAAGCAGCACAATCTAAGATCCACTCATTACTACTAGTGTAACAAGCCATTGATGAAACGGATAAAGAATAATCAGAATCTACATCATCATCTTTAGTATCACTTGCAATATTTACCTCAGAGTCTTTCTTCTTGTCCTTTGCCTTGGCTTTAGGACAATCTTTCTTCCAATGCCCTTTCTCATGACAAAAGGAGCATTCATCCTTTGCTAGAGATCGACCTTTCGACTTTGACCGAGATTTCCCTCTACCACCTTGACCTTTCCTGTCACTAGACCTTCCTCTTGTGACCAAGACCTCAGGTGTAGAACCCTTGGACTCTTCCTTGTCCTTCTTCATACCTGCATGAGCTAACAATGCTGCAGAAATCTCACCATATACTAGCTTTTCTTTCCCATATGTGAGTGTGATAGCCAAGTGTTCATATTCATCAGGTAACGAATTTAAAAGACACACTGCCTTGCTTTCATCACTCACCTCTGCTCCTAGATTCGCCAAGTCTGCAAGTAGCTTGGTAAAATCATTAAGATGCTCCGCCATGGAGATACCTCTTCTCATATCTATTCGATAAAACTTTCGAAGTAGATAGTTTTTACTGTGGATAGTCTTTGTCATGTACTTCTCCTCCAATTTTTGCCACATCTCCTTTGCAGACACATCATTCATCACAAGATATTTAATGTCTTGTGCCAAACACGACCTTATGATTCCACAAGCTCGTTTGTTCATTTTTTTCCAATCCTTCTCTTCCACATCTTCTGGCTTATCTTCCAGAACATCTTCTAGGTCTTCTTGACATAGAGCATCCATTACCTCACACCTCCACATGCCAAAGTTATTGGTGTCGGTAAACTTCTCTACATCAATCTTTGCTTGATGGTAAACCACAGATTTGGTTTCCCCCTTCGAACTCTTCGAACTCCCTTCTTTTGACATCTTTCCACCAACTTTCATGCACTAAACAATCACCAAAACGAATCTGAAATTCACACCGGAATTTCAACAAACACCTTCTAGACGCTCAAGTTCTCAACCGAAGCTCTGATGCCACTAGTTGTGCGCAGCGGATAGTTATGCACAAATATGATGATTGAACTAATGTATAAAGTAAAACGAAAAACGACAAAAGTAAAACAAGCAATCACACACAAGACAAGATATACGTGGTTCGGCAATATGCCTACGTCCACGGGGAGAAAGGATGATGCTTTTCTTATCAAAGACAATTGTACAAGCCCTCACGAAGAAACCTAAGTTCTCTTCCTCTCAAAGTTCTCTCAAACTCTCTAATGGCTTCTCACAATCTCTCTCTTATCGAAAAGTTAAGGTTTTGTCTCACATCTATTGGCTTTATAGTATAGCCTTACAATAGCACCGAATTGGGCCCAAAAACAGGCCCATTGCACACATCTGGAGGAGGACGTACGTACGTCGAAATCACGTACGTACGTTCCAGCACGTTATTCGTCATCTGGCATACAGGACGTTCGAACGCCCTATCCACGTTCGTACGTTCTGTCCCGAAAAGGTTATCTGCCACTTTGGACGTTCGAACGCCCTATTCACGTTCGTACGTCCCTGAGTGAAAACCTTCACTCCGTCCAAATTTTTCACATAAAACCCAACATTAAATACATCTGCATTCGATCAAACTACTTCTTGAGACTTTTCCCATAAAATGAAGAAAGTAATTAAGTACATACTCTACTCTACCATGCAGCTAGGTGAAAGTAAATTTTGTTGCATGTATATGTAGTACGAGTCACCCAACACAAGAAATTTGGGGTCCTTCATGATGAGTTGAATTAATAGAGGATAAACAAACTAAGAAAGGAACAGGAAATTCCTGGCGATACATAATATCCATCTTGTCGCAATATACGAAACCGAAGGGAAACTGCATACAAATGTACACACTCATCAACTTCCAAATCAGAAAAATAAGTTGGAGCATCATTTATCCGTTTTAGGCTGTCTGTAATCTCTTCTTCGAAATGATATGCGATGCCAAGTCGCTGAAGTTTTTCAATCAAATCCAATTCTTTAAGAAGATCATTAGCAGCTAGTGAGAACATATTCTTGACTTCCTTCTTCAACTCTTTAATCCTCTCTTCAGCTAGTGGACTATATATCCGGTGAGTCAAGGTCCGCAGAGCGTATGCGGATCTCTTGAAACCGGGTTGGGCCCTACCCGATAGCCCAAGCTTGGTTGGCTACTGCTCAGGTGCTCCCGGTTTAGCTTCTTATACAGCCATCGGTGACACCTCTCCGGTTTTTTACCTAGGGTACACACAACTACTAATAGGGCAAGAGCTACATTTAGCTATAAGGCCAAGGTCGAGTTCCTACCTCTTGGCAGAGTGGCTACCTATTAAGGGATCCATCGCTCGGGCCTTATCAAAGCAGAAGGAGTCCTTTCTCTCTCTTGCTTTTCCGAACTGTCCATTAGAACAGTATCAACAACTCTAAAGCAAGCGCTCCTTAAGGGCACTAGCTGAGAGGCGCCACTCACTCTATTCCTTGTTCAGAGCGGGACGAGAAACCAAGACTCCTTAGGGCAAAGAGGTTTGCGCCCTTTAGAACAGTAGGGCAACTCATAGTCCTCTTCCGGGAGCTAAGCTGGCTACAAGGAAGCTCCACTACTTAGCCACTACAGTAGAAGACCTAGAATCGGATGTAAACAAAAGCTTCTACTTCTCCTAGGGGTAGGCAACCCCGATTAGCCTCAAGGGATCTAACATTCGGGCCTTCCCCTTGATAAGCTAGGAATACCTCTCAGGCCTTGACTTTACGATATTCGTAGCTAAAGCCGCTTAAGCCAAGTTATCCCTATGCTGCCTATGCTCCTTCAATCTTCTATTAGCCTTTAAGGCCTAAGGCTTTGAGCTCGACTTTCTCTATCTCCATTCATTAGGATAGTACTTCCTTTAATAAGTGTAGAAAGTATGCTCTCTTTTCCTCCTTAGTAGCTAACTGAGAGTTCATCTTGCTCCTTTATTCTCCTCTTGTTTCGTCTACTAGTCCTACTTCTCTCTCTGTTGAGTATTTTTGAAATGTTGCTGCCTTACTCTTCCTTCTCCCTCCTAACACAACACCCTTGGTATAAGTTCCAGGAAAAGAGAGTCCATCTGTACCCTGATCCCTTCTCTAAGATGGGGAAGCTTCCGAGAGAGTGAAGCCTCCTAGATATAGTACTATCCTCTTTCGTCTGATTGTCCTCTTCCTGTTAAGAGAATCCTCCGCGACCACAACAGAATGGGCATTGGCAGAAATGTTAAAAAATCTAAGCATCATTGAGAAAGCAAAATCTGAGGTAAGACGATTAAGACACGGACAGCGGAACCTTGCAGAGTCTGAAATGAATGAATATAACCTACTTGAAGTTAGTTATTAAAGAAACATTCAGGCTACATCCTCCTGGTGCACTTTTGGGCCCTAGAGAAAGTAGAGAGATTTGTGAGATTGATGGATATGAGATACCCAGGCCAAGGGAACAAAACTCATTGTGAATGCATGGGCAATGGGTAGAGATCCAGAAAACTGGAGTGATCCTGAGACATTTAAGCCAGAGAGATCCAGAAAACTAACTTTGAATTCATCCCATTTGGAGCTGGTAAGAGGATGTGTCCAGGCATGGCTTTAGGTGAAGCCAATGTAGAATTTACACTATCTCAACTCTTATACCATTTTGATTGGGCACTACCCAATGGACTAAATCCAGAGGAATTAGACATGACTGAGCATTTTGGAGTAACAGTTAGTAGAAAGGCCAACTTGTACTTGATTCCCATCCCTTACCATCATCCTTAATCAAAGCTGTATGTTAAGCATAGACACCCAATGTCAATGTGTGATTTTCAGGTTTGTTCAACTCAAAATACTTGGCTATGTGCTACCAGCAATAATAATTAAAAAAAAAAAACTTTTGTCTATCTCATTTTTTGTACTTGAAACAAATGCTTAACATTATGAATTCAACCTGGGATGGAGATTCTCTGAATCTTTGCAGAACTATTAAATATGCCCTCCTCATCCATGATCCATCGATTAAATTCACGACATGCAAAGAGATCTTACCATAATCTGCCAAGAAATCTCAACAGACCAACTGCATTTTGGAAAGCACCCTAAATTTAGCACAGTTCTCATAATGTGACAATCCCAATAAAATTTAGAAACTTATGAGAATTTCGAAATATTTAATTTATGAGATTTTCTAAATCAATAAAGATTTTGTTCCACACCAATATAATTTTTATATAAACCCGTAGTCAGAGCTGTGCTATCTCATCATCTTTCGTAAATCATAATAATCTACCCGAGCAAATAAAATGGAAAAGATTGCCATGTTCGCCAGACGTTTTTTGCTTTCATTGCTTCTTATTTGCCTCCTTGTCGCTGCACCAATTTCAGGTATATCTCTACCTTTGTAGGAATTGATTATACAACATTTTCATACACATTTAACTCAATAAATAGATGAGTTGTTAACTTAATATAAAATTTTGGTAATTTAACTTATAATAGTTTTATATACCTCTGGGTTTGATCGACGGTTTGTAAGTTGTAATCATGGTCTAATCTTATAATCTTTGGCAGCTGATGTGAAGCCAAACACCGATGATGTATGTATCGATGCAAGTTGCTCTTCTGAGGAGCAGTGCCACAAAAATTGTCAGACACAAAAGTTTACAAGTGGAAGTTGCAATGTGAACAAGGGGCTCTGTTACTGCCATAAGGCTTGATCCAAAAAAACATTTATATTTGCTAAATTATTAGTTGCTATGGAAACTATATAAATAAAACATTTTCTAAACTTGGTATTCTTTATTTATTGGTTAATCGATATGTTTTGAAATGGATCAAAACTTGAAAAGGTCAATATTTCGCCGCCTTCAAATTTATTCTCAATGCCAAATATGTGAAACCATCCTCAAAGTCACTATTGACGAGGGACGGATCCAGGATTCAAATTTCGAGTGCAGAGTTACATGCAACCTAACTATATGCCAAAATTTTAGAGGGTGCAAACCAGATCCATCCTTACCCAAAAAAATTATCTGCGTTCCTAATAGTTAACCCTAATGGACTTATCAACTACCCAACCACTTTATAAACACATGGTGTTTTATGATTGGGTGTACATACCCACGTACAATTAGGCTACACAGATAAAATTAGTGTCAGTAGCTATAGACTCGTAGCGGTGCTACGCACTGGCGTTGAAAATTTTCACTTATTATTATTAGTAATTAAGAACATAATGTGTTTTAATATAAAACAAAAATCAAATCACATGGAAGAAAAGAGGTAATGTTCTGAGCTCTCATATTGAACCCCCAAGCAAAATTCGAGTTGGTATTATATATTATTAAAAAAAAAAAGGCATAATATGTCATAGTTTATTGTCAATACACAATGCGAACTCTGACATATTGTGCTAATTGTTTTTAATAGTTGAAGGCAAACACAATACATGTAATATTCTGCCATAGTTCATTGTCAAACACAATGTTAACTTCAGAAGAGTATAAATTACAAAATCTAATGAGCATCACATGTTTTTCCAGATCGAATGCCTTATTGGACTTGGGAGGATCAGATGAGATTTAGGCATTCATCCATTAATTTTTATTTTTATTTCTGTGAGCAGAGAATAGAACGTATGTATTTTTCACATAGAACTGCATGTTAAGTTTGTAATATTGAAATGCCTTGAAAAATTAACATAGGAGAGGCAAACACGTATGAAACTTTTCACCCTCCTTCTCAGGTTACTTTGGAAGAACGACATTGCAAAAGTTTCCTTTCAACCAAAGCAAATTTTATTGATAAAAATTTGATTCTAACTTTTTCGTTAAGCTTTGTTTGTCTATGTACCTAAAAATTCGAACCATAAGATAAAGTTGATATCAACAAATACTAGTTCGATCCTGGATGGGGGCAAATACTAAATTTATTTATTTTATTTCAACTCATAGACGAAAAGTGTTTTGATTTTAATCTTTCCATTAAATCCTTTTATAGTAATTTTCACCATGACTGTTCCTTTTGGTCTTGGTGAGGGAAGAAATCAAGGGTTGTACCTGTCGACCATTCAAGTGGCACGAATCCAACCAGTTGCACAAGAGGAAACCTCTAAAGCTGGAGAAGTGAGAGGAACTTACGCTGATAAAGCTCGTCCAAGGACGATTCCCAATGTCACTCTTGAAAGTCTACCACTTCCAACAATGAGAGGGGAAACACCAGCAATCAAAATACCGAAAAAGTCAGTTGAAAAAGGACGAGAAGCTTGCCGTATTGCCTTGGTAGGTAGGCTTGATATGAAGAAGACAACGATCTTAGCTCTAAGGGAGGAGGTTAAGACCAAGTGGGGGATGAAGGGGACAGTGAAGCTCACACCTGTGGGTAAAGGCTACATAATTTTCAGATTTGATTTGGAAGAGGATTATTCAAGGGTGTGGTTTGGGGGTCCATGGAGTCTGAGTAACCAATTGCTGAGATTTGTGAAGTGGTCGCCCAATTTCAACATAGACAAGCAGAACCAGTCCACAGCTCTTGTTTGGGCAAAATTTAACCTGGTCTTAGCTTGGAGTATTGGAAGGCAGACATCCTCATGTCAATGGGGGGTACGCTTGGAAGCCCTATAAGGGTGGATGAGAATACATTGGAGAGAGATAAGGGTTATTATGCAAGTGTTCTAGTGAATGTTGACTTGGCCAAATCCATTCCACCACGAATTTTGGTGGAAGTCGAGGATGAAGGAGTTGAGTTCTGGCAAGATGTGGAGTTGAGTGGTTTGCCCAAGTTTTGCAATCACTGCAAAATTGTGGGGCATTTAGTTGCAGAATGTAGAGTTCTAAAGAAGAATTTAAATGAGCCAGTCAATGACACCAGGAAAGACAACAAAGAGAAACAAACTGAAACTCAAGAGTCGAAACTCAATGCTCGGCAGAGGAAGAGAAGGAATAAAAAAAAGAAAGAGGCACAAAGCAAACAAGCAGCGAAGAAAGGAAAAGGTGTTGTAGAGGAGGTTGGCACAGCACAACCAGTGGTGGTGTCTGGGACACCAGTGGTGGTGCCAATCGTACCAGACACACAAGAAGAACCAGCATAGGATGCTCCCATTGAGGTGAGCTCACAACTAGTTGAATTTGTGGCGGCTACTCCCCTAGATTTGCAGGACCAAAGGGAGCCACAAAACAGTACTAGAGAGAACAGACTTATAGCTCTATCAAACCATGAAGAGGCACCAATTATGGAGGAGGCACGAGAACCGGTCTTCCAGCCAGAATGTTTGCATGTTGATCTCCCTATTGAGGTAGATGCCACACAAGTAGTAAGAAAGGATTGGGCAACCATGGTGGCTGAAGAAGATATTACTCAGGACCAGGGTTGGGAAGTCCAAAAACAGAAGGGCAATAAGGGCCAAGGTAAGAAGGGTACTCCCCCTTTTACGAGGTCCAAAGCTATCGCAAGATGAGGGTATCCCCTCCTTTGTTATCAATGAAGATAATGTTTTGGAATCTGAGAGGGATTGGCAACCCCAAGACCCTCAATAGACTGGTAAATTTAATTGTAAAGCATAAGGTCGACTTAGTTGGCATAGCAGAGCCAATGGTGAGACCCTTTACTGATTTTGTCTTGCATTTAGGAACTCCCTTTCTTAGTCACAGTTATTTTCATAACAATGATACTGAAAGGAAGGGCAATATTTGGATTCTTTGGAGGCATGGCCTTGATGTTACTCTGATGGAGAAAACTGACCAACAAGTTACAGTCTCTGTTAATGATAGCTTGGTCACCTTTGTTCATGCCAGCTTGGTAATGAGTGTCAGACGAAGGCTCTGGAGTGAGCTAGAAGTTATTCATGGCCTGCAAAAACCATGGATTATCTTAGGTGACTTCAATGTTGTGTTGAGGCAAGAAGAGAAGAAAGGGGGGGACCCTATTAGTGTAAGAGTTGTGTCTGAGTTTGCAACCTGGATTAATAATTGTCTCTTGTTCGAGAGTCCTTTTGTGGGTGCCTCTTTTACACGGTGCAACAATCAAATGGGGATACGAAGGATTTACAGTATGATTGATCGAGGATTCTACAATGCTAGTTGGGCAGATAACTATCCAGGGTGGAGATACAAGGCCCTGAACCGATTGCAATCCGACGTCTCTCCCTTGATAGGTGGTCCTGCACACATTTCAAGGCCAGAAAGAGCCCCTTTCAAGTTTAATAAAGCTTGGACCTTACATGCTGATTTTTTGAGCATGGTGAAAGCTAGTTGGGAGGTTCCTCATTGGGGGAGACCCATTTTCAGAGTGCAACGTAAGCTGAAGCGACTTAAAATGGACTTAAAGCAATGGAATATGGCGGTTTTTGGGAATATTGAGGAGAATGTTAAAAAGGCTGAGGAGAGCTTGGCAGTAGCACAAAGACAAGCTGAACAAAACTATGATGATGTGGGGCTCCAAAATTTGTTGTTCGCAAAACAAGAAGAGTTGGAACAATCTCTGAAATGTAAGGAGGAGTTTTGGAGGCAAAGAAGTGGTCAGAAATGGCTTCATTGTGGGGAAAGAAGTACGAGCTACTTTCACACCATGGCCAGGATTAGAATGAATCAACAGATAATTACAGAAATGGCAACTGAAGATGGTAGACTCATCTCAGGGCACCAAGAAATCATTGATCATATTGTAAATTATTATGAGGAAAAGTTTGCGTACCAGCCAGTGATAGTTCATGATGAAGTCCTTAGGAACATACCTAGGGTGATTTCTGATTTGGAGAATGACGCATTAGCTGCAATGCCAACAATGAATGAAATTCAGGAGGCTGTGTTTGGTCTCGACATTGATAGTAGCCCTGGCCCCGACGGGTTTCAAGGCGCTTTTTATCAGTCATGCTGGAGTATTATTAAGTCTGACATTTGTGAAGTTGTTTGTTCCTTCTTTCGGGACTGCACTCTTCCCAACGGTTTGAATTCTAGCTTCTTGGTGTTGATTCCAAAAGAGACGAATGCTAATAGGGTGTCTAAGTTCAGACCTATTTGTATGAGTAATTTCTTTTTGAAGATCATCACAAAGGTTATGGATAACAGATTGGTGCCAATAGCTGCAAACATTATTTCCCTAGAACAATGTGGTTTTATTGCACGGAGATCTATTCATACCTGCATTGGCTTAGCATCAGAGATGATTAATGAGATGAACACAACTCGGCATGGTGGTAATCTTGGCCTCAAAATTGACATCACGCAAGCTTATGACACTTTGAGTTGGGAATTTTTGCTGAGAGTATTGAGAAAGTATGGCGTTGGGGATACATGGTGTATGTGGGTGCATACTATTATCTCTAGTGCACATCTTTCTATCATCATTAATGGGGAACCTCGTGGTTTCTTTAGTCCTGGGAGAGGCTTGCGACAAGGTGACCCATTGTCACCAATTTTGTTTGCATTGGCTGAGGAAGCATTGAGTAGAGGGCTGACATCCTTGAGGGAGAAAAACATTGTGAAGCCTATGTGTTATGTCAGGGACTTCCCCGGGCCTTCCCATCTGTGTTTTGTTGATGATATATTCATATTTGTCAATGGGGGTATGAAGGGTCTCAAGAAGTTGATGGAGTTTTTATGCTTATATCAGCAGTCTTCAGGCCAATATATAAACAAGGATAAGAGTAAACTGTTCATGGGTCGCATTAAGGGCAGGAGAAAGCAAAGAATTGAGGATCTTTTTAGTTTTAAAACAGGGTCTTTGCCTGAAAAGTACCTAGGGGTACCTCTTATTCAGGGAAGGGTGAAGAACATGCATCTCACTTCGATTGTGGATAAGATAAGGCTTCGGGCTTCTACATGGGCTGGCAGGCTCCTCTCATTCCAAGCTAGGGTCACTTTAGCCAAAGACATTCTTACAAGTATGTCAATTTACAATATGGGGGTGTACAAGTGGCCACAACAGACAACCAAAGCAGCTGAAAGAATTATTAGGAATTTTGTGTGGACTGGCAAGGCAGATACTCAGAAGGCAACAACTGTTAAGTGGGAACTGGTCTGCAAGCCAACTGGGGAAGGTGGACTGGGATTGAGGAAAATGAAGGAGTTTAATTTGGCTCTTCTCATGAAATTTGCGTGGGGAGTTCTTACTGGTAATGATTGCTTAGCTAGCTTCATGAAGGCTAAATTTTTTGGCAGGAATGGAGAGACAATAAAGTACCACAAACCTTCTTGAGTTTGGCCAGGAGTCAGATTGGCATTGAAGGAGTTGAAACCAAGAGTGAGATGGCTAGTTGGGGATGGCTCCCATATTGACTTTTGGAGAGATAATTGGTGTGGTATTTCCATACAAGAGAGATTGCTTCTGAGCTCAAACGACATCAAAGGGTTTGGAGCAAAACTGAGTGATATTATTGTTAACAATGCTTGGCAGATTCCAACATACACACAAATGGTCTTGCACATGGCAGGCATAGAGGAGAATGATCTTTCAAGTCTCAACGTGTATACACATGATCAAATGGTTTGGAGTCTAGATAAAAAAGGAATATTTTCAGTTAAGAGTGCTTTTGAGGCAATTAGGAAGAAGTCCACGCACATTTGGTGGACAAAGCTTCTATGGACGAAGTGCGTACACCCTAAGTTAGCAGGGAATGCATGGAAACTGGCTCATGAAAGGGTACCTATTGGAAGTATGCTTCAAAGAAGAGGTCTTTCTTTAGCTACAAGGTGTCCTCACTGTAAGAATGCTGAAGAAAGTTTGCAGCATTTGTTATGGGAGTGTACATGTGCTAAACAAGTTTGGAAATGGGCTACAGAGAGGTTCAAGTTACATTCTCAGATTGAGTCTCTTCAACAAGCTCTAAGTCTTCACAACAACAGCAGTAGTATAGTAAAGGACATGTGGATTACTTCTACATGGGCAATCATAGTTGAGGTCTGGAAACACAGGAATGAATGTGTTTTTGATGAGAAGGAGTTCAACGTTAACATGGTGAAGCAGAAAGTATGCAACTGGATAAGAAGAGCCTCTCAGCTGTCTAAGGGATGCATGCACAATACAGTTGAGGACTTATGTATTTTGAAGAACTGGAACTTAGAGGTCAAGGCAGTTAAGCACCAGATCGCCAAGGAATGTTTTTGGAGACCACCAAGTCTGTCTTCCATTAAATTGAACTCAGACGGTGCTTGCAAAGGCAACCCAGGGGTGGCTGGTATTGGGGGCACATTCAGAGATCACGAGGGGAACTTCTTGGCAGCTTATGCAAGAAATATTGGGGTTTCTACTAGCTTCATGGCAGAGTGTCAAGCTGTGGTCAGAGGAGCTGAGATTGCAATCATCAGAGGATGGACTAAGGTGTGGATTGAAGTTGATTCTACTGTTGTGGTCCATGTGTTTGGGAGGAGGGAGGTGCCTTGGGAACTGTGTGCGGGATGGAACCAAGTCATGGCATCAATGCAACATCTAATCATCACATCAACGTGGAGAGAGGTGAACTTCTCTACTGATATGATGGCCAATGGGGGAGTTAAGTTGCAGTTATTTAGTGAAGTGTCCTATGCAACAAGGCCTCCATTCTTGTCTCGAATGGAGGAACCACAAAGGAGTTATTATAGATTTGTAATGGCCAACCGAGGGAATCGACCTGGTTACAGTGGGGTGCCTACCTCGTAGGGATGTCACTGTTAATTAGGAGCCCTTAGGCTTTTTTCTTTTCTTGTACTATTTTTTTTGCACTTAATACAAATTCTTTCTTATCGAGCAAAAAAAAAGAATTCCTAAACCAAACAAAGGCAGATCGAGCACAAATTAGGCTCTATGGAATATCTTATGTATTTTGTATGACATGTAAGATAATAATAGGTTTTAGAAGTTAGATAATCCTCATTGTAATGATAATTAAGCTTCCTCCAAATATATTCGTATCAATTTTCTTTTTGATTTTGTGTGCAAAAGAAAGTAGAGAATTTTATGTCCAGTTTCTCATGTTCCCTACCATCTCTTGTTGCAATGTATCTCTACTCTAGTCCGGATCTTCTCAACTGCTTAAACCTAATATGGTTTTCAGGAAGTTTTCTTGGAAGGATACATTGAAACCAGGGCACCATTGAATTTTATTAGACGTTCACGTATGCCCAGATTGTTAAAAATGAACTGACAAATCAGATTGTTCGAAGCGTAGGTTTTTCGGATAGTGATAAGAGCACAAAAGTCCTTAATACTCTCCAAATAATATTTTGTATACTCCTATGTGATTTAATGTCTCTTGTACTCTTATTTTCATGTTTATTATATTTCACGGGCTTAAACTCTCACTAACTTCAATTAAGGTACCAAGTATTGGGCTTAAGTTTGATGGTTTTATAAATCAAAGTGAATTAAACCTCCAAGTCCACCTCCTCAAAGACTCATGTAAGAAAGAGGAAGCCCAAGCCTAAGAGAAAGAAGACTTTAAAGCCAAAAAGGAAACAACAACTGTATAAAGCTCAGAGGAGTATTTCTGCCAAACCAAAGTCCAATAGGACAGAAGTACCTTTTTTTTATTTAAAATAAATTTTATTGATAAGCTCAAAGAATTACACAAAAGTAGAGGATAAACACGCAACAAAACTGCACGACAAGTCCTTTTTGAATAGCAAACCTGATTCTCCTAAATACATATTCGTTCGAACCCGCAGTCATCACATTGCTATCAATTACCTTCTGCACTCTCCTGAGGAGCTCAACTGCTTCTGAGCCTAGCAAGTAGGGGACATATTCACCTCATGAATCCACCACAATAATAACCTAATTATTATTGACAAAAGTACCTTAACCTACACAACATGCGGAGCAGACGCCAAGTGGGGGAAGGTCAAAAGTCAACAATCAACTCGCCAACCCGCTAGTCAACTGGCCACCTTGCTAGTAAATTAACAATCTGGACCCAATGCCGACTTAAAGGCCATGAACTGACCGACCTACTTCTTTCTTATGGCGGACTTGAAGCTGGGCCCAAGGTCAAATGTCAATAGTTTGCACACATGATTAGTATAAAAATAATTGTAAACTAGGGTTTTGATATCTTTTCCTTCAACTTTCTTCTAGAGGTACCATCTTGTATTAAAGTTTTGGAATTGATCAAAGGTTTAAGAGTAATAAAGTTATGTTCTTCTTATTGATGATGTCTTTTTCATCAATAGAAGGTTAAAACCCTTAGGGGATAAGTAGCCTCTATTAATGAAATCTTAATGTTAAATTAGTTTTTATATATGTTCTTATTGAATCGTTTTCATATAAGAGATAATAACAATATTTTGTATATTGTCGATCGAGAGAGAAGTAATTTAACAAAGTTCATCATTTTTGTTCTTGTATGTCTACCATGCCTATATGTTTAATTACTTACAATACTTGAGAAGTAAGTACATAATAGGGTTATAAACTTGGATTTCTTAGATGATGACATACATACGCTTGCATGGGTGGAATACCATATGATAGCTTACTTGGTAGAATGTTACTTTGGGCTTCATCCACTCCATTCATGCATCTCAAGTAAAATAGTTAAATGCAATAACTGAGAGGTGAGCGTTTACAATCCTAGCAATAACTGAGAGGTGAGCTAAGGAGCTACAATAACTGAGAGGTGAGTAGCTAAAGAACATGGATATTAATTAGGTTATTATTGTGGTGGATCCATGAGGTGATCGAATATGTCCCCTATTTTCTTTATTGATCTTATTCCGTTTTAGTAATCGTACTTATATTAGAATTAGTTTAATTAGTTTATTGTATATTCTCTACAAATTATTGTGACATCTTCCGTGGTAGTAGTCTTCTTTCTTATTGTTTAGAGTGGATTGATACCCTTCCTTGCTACTATACTTGATCTTTTGGAAAGATTATTGTTGTTTTGTACGTTGAGTTAACACATCTCCACCAAATCTCTATTACATCTGCATCTCACAACGTATTCCTTCGTGATCACATAAACTTACTCAATCAGCTAACAACATATAGCAGTGCTTATATAACTCTTCCTACAACAGAGGTTCATTTGAGATGATGATGAATTTTGTAAGTGTTCTCTTTGTAAAGGAATGTTACTTTGAAAAGGTTGTATGGCTTACTGAGTGCATGATACAGTATCATTGGTTCCTACTCTTGCCATTCTTAATGTTCTCCAGCGACTTTAGCCATTATCAGCAATCTTTGGACTCAAATTGAAGGCTTACTATTATGAATTGAACCTGTCATGTTGATTCCTTTGCAGAACTATTAAATTCACTGCATATTTCTACTATACATATCAGGTGAATATTGCCCCTTCTTATCCATGGACTAAATTCACAACATGTGAGGAGATGTTACAATAATCTGCAAAGAAGTCTTGATAGACGTAGCTGTGTTTTCGAAAGACAACAACACGTCTATCCCAAGATATTGAGACATTTCTGACAACTCTTGACGCACATAGCTAGCCACTGTAGAAAAATGTCGCTTCATAGCACTTACGAGCAAACACTTCCTAAGTATCTTCCAACCGTCCATAGCAATGATCTAGAAAAATGATACAGGTGTATCCTATTTGGGAACTTAACAGTTCTTTTCCAGGACATGGAAAATGAAACCTTAAAATAGGTTTTCTTGTTTTAAGATAGAGAAACAAGCTAGTACTTAGCTTAGTTAGGTTGATGTTTTGGAATAAAACAAAACATAGAGAAACAACTACTAGTTAATTTGTTTAGATTTATGTTTTGGCATAAACCAAAATGTATACCAAACATAGCTTATTTTATCTTGTTTGGAGAAACCCTTAAGGTTTAGTGTGTTTAAAATTATAAGTGAGACACCTAGGGTTTAGCTTGTCTAAAGAGTATTGTAAGGCAGGGATTCTTGTAATCTTCATAATATTCAATAAAGAAGATAATTTCTTCGAAATCTTGTGTTTTGTTTGTAGGGGTACTACATACAAAAGCCAACCACGTCATGACACGTGGCACATTCATATTAACAAACAGGCCTCACTCATTACGTCCTCACACGATTCGACTAGAGCAGCTCGCATACATGACCGTTGGCGACCTCTAGACATGTGCGCTAAATCAATGCTCAGAAGATATTTGGTCCATTACACATTAATTAACAAATATCCCGTGATTAATGGATGGCGGAGAATCCGCACGATCTCGTGATCTGTGCCCTTCCAATTTCTATAAAACAGACAGAACTACGATGGTTTGATCTCTACGTTCCACTCCCTCGAGCTAGAGTATGTAGGCAATCTCAACCTCACAAGGTGCAGCCACCCCCCATCTCAAACTCCCATGTTGGTCAGCCTCCTTGCGACCTGACCATGATTAATGTATTAATGTGGAAATAGGTTAATACATTGTAATTGCTACTGTTTAATACTTTAATTCTGCAACTCAATAGTATTTTTAGGGTGTTATTCTTCCTACCCAAACAAGTTCTCAAAAAACCCAATTTTCAAAAATTCACAAAAGTTTTCAAAAAACCCAATACTAAAGTACCACTATATCCACCTCTAAAATTAATCACAAAATTTGTCCAAAAACCCAACTTTGTTTAAGAAACAAAACCCACCGACATAATCATAGAGTTTAACAAAAAGAAGTTTCTAAATAGAGTTTTAGGGTTTTGGTAAACGTAATGAACACCAAATGGATTTTCAACCATGAAGAATACAATATAGAAGAATATGGAGAAAATGTTCCAACAATGAATAACCATGGAGAAAAATAATTCCAAAAATTCAATTTCATCTATTGCAGGATAAGATTTAACTTATTGATTATATTTATGTTTTTTTTTTTTTTTTTTTTTTTTCAGAAATTTAACAAAGAAGTTATGCAGATTTTATTCAGAAATAATATATATGTATTGAATATTGATCATACATCTTCTATGATGTGCAGTTTTGTTTCTTCCTTCCTTGCAACACTATGACAATAGTGAGGATGAGAAATATTACATTTAATTAAACAGATCGCAAACACAAAGTAACGCTTCCCAATGCTCAAATTTATAGTTATTCCTCTTAAAATGATTATAATTAAACAACTTAGGTTTTTTTTCTTAATTCTTTTTTTTTTTTAACTAAAACAAATTTTATTGATAAAAAAAGAATTACACAAAACTAAAGGACAAACGCGCTACAAATTGCGTTGCAGGCCCTTTTTAAATAGCAAAACCAATCCTACGAAATACATATTCATTGGAACCCGCCGTCATCACATTGCTATTCATCACCTTCTATACCCTCCTGAGAAGTTTAACTGTTTCTAGTGCTAGAAACCCAAAAGTGTCAAAAGCAAAATGAATGAAACAATGTTGGTTCGCTGCACATGTTTCTGTACCTTAGTTGCAGCTGCATTAATGGCTGCTGACCCACTTCAAAATTTCCATTACCAAACCCCACCATCGGAGATGTTCCTGTGATGTCAACACATGCATGTTTCCCTTCTAACCAACTATATATCAAAATATCAGTTGGGCGTAGTGTTGATCTGCCTTCTGACGGATCTGTAAGAAAATTGACCGGAGCCCTTTTCTATACATGTATTCATGCTCCCCATAGCACATCATACAGTATATCACGCACATGATCGTGTCTGTATTTAAAACTGGGGTAATACTTACAGTATATAGCATGGTCCCCAAAAGCGTCCAGTCGACTCTTCTTAGATATAGGACATAAATCCCCATCTGTAAATAACGGGATCATGAGACGGTACTGGAGAATAACACGATATTGCACTGCCGTCATGCGTTGTCCTAACCCTTCCATAGGAATAACAATAAGGAAGTCCTTGGCATGTTCGGTCGGTAAGCATTCTATCACAGCCCTCTAAGGAGCAGACAAATCAAAATCTCTGTCAATACCAGTAGTAATCTTCATGTAGTATGTTTCCGCCAGTGTGTGTTGGGGTTTAGGGGGGGGGCGGTAGCCCTTGAGACTAGAATACTAAGGTCGAATCAGGGAGAGAAAGTTGTAGCTCAGCAACTACACTATCAAAGTTAGAGGATAAGCGCGCTATAAATTGCGTTGCAAGCCCTTTTTGAAAGTCAGAGGACAAGCGCCCTTTTTTTTGTGTGTGTGTAAATTAGTTTTAGGTTTTTTTTTGTTAAATTTTAATAAATCATTATCTATTTAACGAGGATAATCTTGTAAATTAATATTGGGTTTTTTTGACAGTTTTTAAAAATGTATGAAGATTGGGTTTTTTGACAACTTGTTTGGGTGGGAAGAATAACACCCGTTTTTTACCTAGTAATTTGTATCAACAAATCTAAAAGACTTATAAAATGACGGTTCTCGGGATTTTCATAAATACATACATACTGTAATCTACTGTAGATATTTGTTTAGGCCCAACTAAACCTGTTTTTTAGATACCATCCCAAATCCATTGGAAAAAAAAAAACCAGAAGCCCATAATCCATAGATCAGTAGTGAAGGGTATTTTCGTGATTTAAAGAAACTGCCTGCTTGTTGTGGATAAAATAAAGAAAAAGAACCAGAGAAGAGAAGAGAAGGTAACAGTAAGACTAACAAGGTTTATGCTCACAAGCAAACCATGGCTATGGCTTCTTCTTCTACTTCTTCACTCACTTGTTCCTACCAATCTTGGTCAGTTCTTCTTCTTCTATTATTAACTTTATTAGAATTCAACATTGGGTTCTCTTGGTTTTTCTAAGTTCAGAGGAAAGTTCTTGAGCATTTTAAGCTAAAAAGATTAATTTTTTATTAGTGGGTAGGAGTTAAATTGTAAATTCTTAGATGGGTTTTGAACAATTGTTCTTAAAATGCAGAATTTTGTATTTTTTTTTTTTTTTTTTTTGCGCAATGGGGGTTGGTTAATTTATGTTTTGCTCTTATTTTTTGTGAAAATATTAATAGTTTTTCGGTTCTTGTTGTGAATTGGAATGGATTGCATTCTTGAATTGGGGCTTACATGATAATGTTGTATTCTTGAATTGCAATGTGAATTCCCACTGAGTGAAACTTCTGTCAGGTTTTAATTTAGAGGGAGAGTGGAAAGTATATTGAGAAGATTGTACTTGGATTACTTCCCCCATTTTGCGTGTTTAGGTGAATTTCTGTGATGTCTTGAGAAGTAAATGATGTTGGTTTGAAGTTTGAAGCTTGCAATTGGACATGAACACCATGGATAATATGTTTCAATGATTTTTTTTGTTTCTAGAAATTAGAATGCTAGGTCAACTGAGAAAAGAATGTAAATTTTTAGTTGGGTTTGGGTTGCGATCTAGCTTATGATTTTCTGTATTTGATTAAAAAACCGGTTTATCTATTTTAAATCTGTTTGTTTTAAATTTTTTTGGATATTGACGAAGTTATAATGTTTGAATATCATTGTTTTAATTTGGACATTATTCTAACATTGTTCGAAAATTCTGAATCCGATACATGACTTAGTTTCTAACTTCTAACTAGTAATAAATAACAATACAGGGAACCTTGATGAATTTTTTGTTTAATACTCTTATATTAGTGAATAGTGAGAAAAGGGCCTCAACAGAATTGCTTCTGCTCCCATTGTTATTTATAAGTATACTTAGACAGTTAGACAAATAAGAGTATGACTTGGGTTTTCCATGCTAACTTGGTTGAGTTCGGCAACTTTGTTTTTCTCGTTCAATATGAAGAGTCTCCTCTAGCTGGGTATTCTTCAGAGAACTTGTCCAATATGAAAAGTAGAATTAAGAATTCTGAATGTAGTTTTCTTTTTTCCTCCTGGCTTCTTTTAACTGTTTCCTTGTATTGAATATGTTTTTTCTTTCTTAAAGCTTAATATAAGAAGATCTCCTGATTGAAATCTTCTTAGTATTGGAAATGGTGGTTAAAAAAGATGACATTCTGATGGGTGCCCTTTCTCTGACTTTGTAGCAATTTGAAATCTGATTTTTTGGGTAAGAAGAACGGAATACAAGTGACTGTTGTTCCTATCACTCGTGTCGGGTGTTTGAGGAAGACCGTGGAGTGCAAAGAATCAAGAATTGGTAAGCATCCAATTGAAGTGCCATCCAATGTTACACTTACACTAGAAGGCCAATTTTTAAAAGTAAAGGGTCCACTGGGGGAGCTCTCAAGGTCTTACCCCCGTGAGGTGAAGCTTGAGAGGCTTGAATCAGGGCATGTGAAAGTCAGTAAGGCAGTGGAAACTAGAAGAGCTAACCAAATGCATGGTCTATTCAGGTAACAGCTGTTTCTGACCTTTCTTATTTATTCATTGAAGAGAAGTTATAATATTTAATGTCATAACTTTGGTAAAACTTTATTCAATAGCACATTGTTAGTAATATTATGGGTTTGGTGGGGGTGGGTGGGTGGGTGGGGGCTTCATTGAACTTTATTTATACCAATTTAGTGAACTCCTAAGAATTTCAGGTACAATATTGAAAGAAACTATGGGTTTTTTCCCCCTTACTTTACTAAGACTAGGTTTTTCTTCATAAGGACTGGTTTATTTTTCCTTTGGCAAGGCTTTGCCAATAGAACAAATGAACAAAGAGCGAAGTCTTGACCTGGGACGAACTCCTAGAACCTGGCAAAGGATGGGTTATCTATTTACCCCCTGGTTGTCACTTTGTACAGGCAGCTTGGACTTGGTTTAAGAGTTCACATCCATGTGCTACATGTTGGACAATAATCCAAAATGAGGCCTTCCAATCGTTCAATCTTGAACGAACAAGTAGTCTCACCAAAAGGATTAGGAAGCATGGATTCCAGATTGTAGTGTTACAGAATTCTCCACTCCTAGCGATTGGTGATCCGCGATTACGGGAACCCACATTCCTGATGTGGACTGTTTGTGATTTGGGACACAGCGTTCTGATTTTGTTGCACAGACTCATGGAAAATCTTGTTGGAGTGCATGTCATTATAGAGAAGAATAGGAAGTCTTGGGTTTTTCTTGTAAACAGGTCTTTGAAAGTGAAAGCATGGTTTTATATTTTGATTTGTGACATAATCGTGTAGCAAAGAGAAAACGTTGCTCCAGAAATCTGGGGTTGTTAGGGTTCCAATTGTCACTAACACAGTTCTTTAGACCCCCGTCGTACCAACCATATGTTCAACTATCTTTGGAGGATTAAAATTTGAGACGGGATTACTAGTAGGTGTCAGGCTGATGATGAAGTTTGTCAGCATTAAGAGCAAACTTTAATGCTTGAGATATGTCAAAGATACCTTTGGAAGCAATATTAATATGAGTAAATTGCTTCAACTTTAAGTTTTAATTACTCGAGTTTAATGCTTCCATTGAACCAAGAAACTAGTGCTATCCTCAGCTTATCAGTCACACTAGAAAGATATTTATATATTGACACTGGATATTTAAATCTTGCTCACAGTTAGTAGGAACAAAATTTTCAAGTCTCCATGCAAGGAGGAGCATATTTTCTCTATGCATCTTTTAGTTCATTTTCTTAAATAAAAAATCTTGTTTGAATATACCTGTTCCACCTCACTGAGATAATGAAGCATTTCTTGCTCTATAGAATCAATAAACTATCCCAGGTTGATAAGTTCAGAGGTGTGATAGTCTTAATTACTGGGGAAAGTTGCTGGACAATTTGTCCAGCTGTTTTTTCGTATGTCTTTTGTGTTTGTGATGCAATTTCTCATGTGCACAAACAAGAGATGGAACAGGAAAATATGTAGAAACAGAGGATTTTGTACATAAAAAATACTCACTATTTCCAGTACTAGATCCAATGATCGTCAGAACTTTATACAACAGCAATACAGATTTGGTCTGAGTTGTTTGATTGGATCACACTTGGTATTACAATTTCAATTATTTTATTCTGGTAATTTCTTATCAGAGAGACTTCATCTTTTATATCAACATTTTATTTGAATATATCTTTGCCCTCAGTGGCAACTAAAAATGTGGCTTAACTTTGTAGAATGATGCTCATAGATTCTTATTTCCTTCACTTTTGTTTCATCCAGGACTCTTACAGACAACATGGTCGTTGGTGTTTCAAAAGGATTCGAGAAGAAACTGCAGTTAGTTGGGGTAGGTTATCGAGCTATGTTGGAAAGCAGAGACTTAGTGTTAAATCTTGGGTTTTCCCACCCAGTTAGGATGCCAATTCCTGATGGTTTGCAAGTGAAAGTTGATGAAAACACCAGAATTACTGTAAGTGGATATGACAAGTGTACCATAGGTGAGTTTGCTGCTTCGATTAGGAAGTGGAGGCCCCCAGAGCCTTATAAAGGTAAGGGTATTAAATATGCCGATGAGATTGTTAGAAGAAAGGAAGGAAAGGCTGGGAAGAAGAAGTAATCTCTTCCTTGTATCAAGTTTTTTTTTTCTTTTTCTTGTATTCGATTTTGTATCTGCAGTAACACATCTACTCCTGTGATAATCTGAAATTCAACTTTGCCTTACACAAAACGCTGTATCAAGTTTTTCTTGTTCTTCGTCTTGTATGCTATTTTGTATCTGCAGTAACGCATGTACTCCTGTGATAATCTGAAATTCAACTTTGTCTTACACAAATCGCTGTCCATTTCCGTGTTTTTCTTTGTAACTAAAACTTAAAAATGTTGTCGTGAGGTTGGATCCTGGAGTCAGATTCTACTCAGGAATTCTGTGATCAAATCCAAATATGATCAACTGAAATCAGCCATCAGTATATCTTACTGTTGTTCTTACTTTTGGCATTTCGGATAGTTGTGCAAACAGACAGAAAAAACGGATAGTTGCAATACCAGCTGGTTATGATAAACACAAGACAAAGTACTTGGCATCTTGAAAAGCAATTTGGGATGTTTGTTGTAATGTTGTCTTGCAAGTAATCAGTTCTTCACTACCACCACTCATTTTCTTGTACCTTCAGAATTGTTCTCAACTTTTTAAACTTATCATTCATACCTGAAATAACAAAACCAAAATACACAAAGCTCTTAGCAGAAATGAGTAAATTCCAGCAGTGTTGATAGTCATTACATCAATAATTAACATCACTAAAAACAAGCTTCTAAGTGGCAACACTCAACATTTTGTGAAGATACCAAATCTTCTGATTTGACTTAATTGTCACAACTTGTCTAACAACTCACAGTTTGTTCACATGCACTGTTTATACCTTTTTGGGTTTTCACTACCAACAACCATACTAATGGTGTACAGTATCTGCACATCTACTTCATAAGTTCATATAATGACCTTTAAATCAATTTGGGTACCTCCCAGGATCTCTCACATGTCGCGACCTCTATGGATCCAATATTTGCTCAAGTAGTAGTTCTTGGATGGGTGACCTCCTCGTAGTCCTGGAAAGTTATTATTCCTTAGTGACTGTCAGATGACCGCAATAGCTAAGTGATATTTTTATAACATTAAGGTCGTCGTAGAATACTCTTGAAATTATTGATATTTTCTAGTGTCAAAATCTCTTATATTCCAAAAAAAAAAAAAAAATTATTAAAAAAATAGAATATTGCCCATTTAAATATAATAAATAAATAATAAATACATCTATCATTATTTTTGAGGATGTAAATACCTCAGTGGCTTGCTAGTTTACCCAAGTTTTGGGATGGTGATTGATACCAATATTTGCCAAATTAGAAGTTGAGACTGTGACTGAGAGACAGAGTGGGCATATAAGTCAAATACCCAAGAACTTTTTTATATATAAAGTACAGTCAAGTCTCTCATTCTTCTTCCATTAACAACAATAAAAGAAAAGAAGAAGAAGAAGAAGAAGAAGAGAAGAGGAGAGATGGAGTGGTGTTTAAAACAACCCAAGATAGAACTTCATGCCCACCTTAATGGGTCAGTCAGAAATTCCACATTGCTGTAAGTTTTCTGAACTTTGAAATCTTTGAAAATGTGTTAATATTTCTTTTAATTTTATTGATAATTATTATGTTAAATTGTTTGGTTTCTTTGTTTTTTGTTCTAGTGAACTTGCTAAAGTGCAGGGAGAAAAGGGTGTTGTAGTTTTTGCTGATGTTGAGCATGTAATCATGAAAAGTATGATTCTAATTCATTCACATTTTTGGTACTTTTAGATTGGAATTTTTATCTTAATTTATGAAACAATGAGTACTCATTTGCTTTTGAAAGCAGAATTTCTATTTGAATGTGTTAGGTTGCAATTTGGTCTCCTTTGCAAGACACAATGGACCCACTGATTTCACAATGTTTGGTCCCAACTTGGTACTTTTGCACTAAAAAAAAATTATTCAGATTGGTGATTTTTGATCATTAAAGTCGAAAAATGTTTTGGGGTAGACTTATAAATCTAGCCTATACAAAGCCAGTGGATGTTAATTTGAGTACTAAAATAGTACCCCTTAGGGTACATTTGTGTATCGTTTAGTTTCCTCGAAGAACAAAACCAAATAGCACATGAGTCTGAATTTTGTTGCAACCCAACTCTTGGCAGTCTGTACTATGTATGTAGTACTTGTTACACACACAAAAAAAATGTATGAAAGAAAATTTTATTAAGTATTATGAGGTACTATTTTTGCTGTTTGTGGAGTGCAGATGATCGTTCACTTGTTGAGTGTTTTAAGATGTTTGATTTGATCCATGTTCTTACTACTGATCATGAAACTGTGACAAGAATCACCAGAGAAGTAATTTCCAGACCCTCCCTTTCCAGACTTTTGATTCATTGGTTTTAATGGTAGCATGAGTCATATTATTTGTTCATAACTTATTCCTTGGACAGGTTATTGAGGATTTCGCTGCTGAGAACATTGTTTATGTGGAGCTGAGAACTACTCCCAAGGTAATTTCCAGACTCCCTCCCCAGTTCCCACACTCCGAAGGATTTTGCTATCCGACATATCATTTGTTCACTCCCTTCCCACACTATAGATTTTATCCTCCAAATGACCATTCTACTTTCTTAGAGCTCGATAAATTAATTTATCTGATTGACTGTATATGGAGCATAGATCCTGTGAAAGTGGTCGAGGGGACTTAATGTCCTTGGTTTGTCGTATTCAAAAGCAAATGGACCGTTCTTTCCGTGTTCTTTCTTGTTCTCTATTCCTGTTGTGGATTGAAAAGGTTGTTGTGATTCAAAATTGCAAATAGACAGTTGTTTACACTTTACATCATCCTGCTTATGATTTTATTTTTTGTCATCCTTTTCTGACTTTTTTTTTTTTGATAAATTTGAGCTTTTCTGACTTTTCATTTCATTAGTAGTCCTTTGTGATTGCATTTTAGGGATCTTACTCTGTAGTCTGTACAATTTTGCGCTGATTTGGATTTATTTTGAGATATGGAAACAATATAATATTAAGATGAACAACTTAGATTAATTAAATTTTTGGGCTATTGACAAAAATAATTATATGTTTTTAAAAACATGATGCATTCTAGGGTTTAAAACCCCTAATTTGTGCTAAGATTGCTACTATAGGTTTAGGTTTCCTTGTTTTCCAAGGATTGTTTTTCCTATTTAAAGAGTTGTAGGCCTTTGGCCAAATTGGTGTTGATTGGTTAATTGAATTGTGTGTTTTGAGAAGAGTCTTCTCTTTGTGTGAGTTCTTGGATAAGAACATTAGTTGTCGAATCCCGAAAATCGTCGTAGTTCTTTGAATTCGGTTCAAAGTACATATCTTTATGCACGACTGCATCAAATTGGTAATCAGAGCAAGGATTTGAGGCTTCTAGGTTCTCAATAATCCTGATTTTTTTTGTCATCTTCATCGTCGTTTCAAGCGCCCTCGCTGCCACCACTCTTTTCAAAGTTTTCCGCTGGTTTGTTTAAGGTATTTTTTTAAAAAAAATAAAAAAAATTCGAGTTACTGTTCATCATGTTACTGTTCACATTATCCAGTTTTGCGAATTTAGTGTCCACAGTTTACTGTTCACGCGTACTGTTCATCCAAAAAAAAAATCAATTTTTTTTTTTTCTTTGTCTTTTCTTCTTGGATTATGAATACTCGTGCTAAAACCATAGAAGAGGTTAATGAGAAAATATCGACTCATGATGAAAGGTTTGTACGTTGGAAAAGAAGATGGAGAATTGGTATAAGGATTGGATTCAAGATCATGCTTTTCGTTCTTTGTGTACTATTGGAGGCAAGTTGTGTTCTTTTGTGATTGACCCTAAAAATAATGGTAATTTTGTTTCAAAACTAGCGGTCGAGAAATTACACTTGGAAGTGGTTGAAAACAATTGTTTGGTTGAGTTTTCCATTGGAGATATTGTTGATCGGGTGTGGTGTAATATAGTCGACACGGATGCTTGCCATCTTTTGTTGGGAAATCCATGGACATTAGAAACAGATGCAGATTTAATGTGCAACATAATGGTTATAGTATTCTGTGGAAAGGCAAGAAATTTGTTCTTCTTTCAACTAGGCCTTGCATATCACAAGAAGAATTTGAAGCTACATGTCATGCGCGCCAGGTTTACAAAGAATCCATGGGTGAATTTTGCAAACAAGGATGTCGATATTTAAGTGATTTTTTTTATGTCTTTGCCGAAAAAGAGGAGGTTACAAGAACCAAGTTTCATAGTTCAAAAACATTCGAATTGAATGAATTTTTTCCGCTCTTTGAGGAAGAACCCCTAGATGTTGTTGAAGATGTGTTTTTTACAGAATTTGGTGTATGTGTTGATCCGATTTGGGAATCTTTTATAGCCAATTTTCAGCGACTTGTTCCTTCTTTTCATGGAAAACAATTGGGGATTTTGTGTTTCAAGTATCATTGTTTTGTGAGGTTCTTAAAATTTGATTTTTATGCAAGTAAAGTTCGTGGAAGAATTCAACTTTTTGGGCTATTGCTTCTTATGAGAGTGAGCAGATTTTTGGGAAGAATTCGAGGTAGACTCCTTGATTTACATAGGCCAAGTTCGAGCTTGCAGCACCAACGTACAACTACTACTTGTTTTGGTGAATTTGAAAGATTAAGTTCGTGGACGAACTTTTTCGAACCCGGGGAGAGCTGATGCATTCTAGGGTTTAAAACCCCTAATTTGTGCTAAGATTGCTACTATATGTTTTTAGAATTATTGGAGATATTTAGGTTTATGTTTAATTGATGTTTTTAGGTGTTTTAGGTTATTTCTATTTTAGGGTTATTTTAATTTCGAATTATGTTTTCTATTTTCATTAGAATTGGTCTAGGTTTAGGTTTCCTTGTTTTCCAAGGATTGTTTTTCCTATTTAAAGAGTTGTAGGCCTTTGGCCAAATTGGTGTTGATTGGTTAATTGAATTGTGTGTTTTGAGAAGAGTCTTCTCTTTGTGTGAGTTCTTGGATAAGAACATTGGTTGTCGAATCCCGAAAATCGTCGTAGTTCTTTGAATTCGGTTCAAAGTACATATCTTTATGCACGACTGCATCAAAACACCTATAACATTCTCTAAGCGGAAATTTTGAATTAGTAGCAATTTCAAATTCGCAAAATGGTTACTTTATTTACACAGTTCAGCTCTTTTAGTTTTTTCGACAGTAAAGGGGCTTATGGTATATTTGCTTGTTTGTTTTTGTTTTTGGTGCAGAGAAATGAAGCCAAAGGGATGACTAAACGATCCTATATGGAAGCAGTAATTGATGGTTTAAGGTCTGTTGATACGGTGGACGTTAGTTTTATTCCTTCTGATTTGAATCGAGAGAATTTCAGTAGGTATTTTGCTAGCAATGATAATGGAATCACAAGGAGACGCATATTTGTTCGCCTTCTTCTCAGCATTGACCGCCGCGAGTCTACTGCTGCTGCAATGGACACTGTATGTTACGGGAATGTGGCCTGTAAGGCTGTGTCCTTTTTTGTTGTTAGATAGTTTTGTAAACATAATTTCAATGTTTACTGATTCTAGATGATGGAACTGAAATTTTCTCATCTCTTGACAGGTTCAATTAGCTTTGGAACTGAGGAGTTTAGGGGTAGTTGGCATTGACCTTTCGGGCAATCCTCTTGTGGGAAACTGGTATGAGTGGCATTCATGATGATTTATATGATTTTCAACTAATGAGTGAATAATTTTATATTAATCATCTTTGAGCAAAAAAAAGAGTGAATAATTTTATATTATTCATTACAGGGACACATTTTTGCAGCCTTTGTTATTTGCTAAGGATAAAGGTCTTCCAATAACTCTTCACTGTGGAGAGGTGTGTCAGGCCATTTGAATCACCATGTGTCAGCCATTCAAATTCTATTCTGTTTTAATTCTGAACGTTCGATCCAATTTGCCCTGACTAGTTTGTTTCATGACTTAGTACTTGTAGGTAAAGAACAGAAAGGAAGAAGTCCAAGCAATGCTGGACTTTCTTCCACAGAGGATTGGACATGCTATCTTTTTCGAAGAACAACAGTGGAAACAGCTTAAGCAATCCAAGATTCCGGTCTGTCATTTATAGGCATATTTGTTGCCTTGTTGGAGAGGTTAACCTGTCAAATTGTTATGGAAGTTATCTAATCCTTGCTCTGCTGTTTAACAAATCTGTAGGTCGAGATTTGTTTGACATCTAACATCCGGACTGAATGTGTCACATCCATAAACAACCACCACTTTGGTTAGTTTTTAACTTTGCAGGTGGAATACTCTTACTATTTTTGAGAAGAGATTGTAAATACTATTCGAAAAAGGAAAATAAAGTAAGAAAGAAACATAAGCATTACTCTTATTATTTTTATCTTGAAAAACCAAACTTGCTAGAGTGTGTTTTATGCTCAGAACTTATATATGTTGCATGACAAATTCGTTGATGATGCAGCTGATCTTTACGCATCAAAGCATCCTATAGTCTTGTGCACTGATGATACAGGGATATTTTCGACCAGTCTTTCCTGTGAATACAGGCTTGCCGCGTCTGCATTTGGTATGGATTATGTCTTTTGCTGTTAGTCTACCATGCTAAATAATTGATGTACTTTTTGTTTAATTTTTCTTGAGAGGTAAAAATAGTTAATTTACTGATCCTTTGTCAACTGTCAAATGTTAAGGTCTTGGCGAGATGGAACTATTTCAGCTAGGGAAGAACTCAATTGAGTATGTGTTCGCAGATGAAGTGGTGAAGAAGAGTCTGAGAGAGATTTTTTATTCTGCTACGCCAAAGCTGCTGTTATAACATCGTCAGAAAAGGAAGTAAACATATAATTCTAGTTAATGAAGTGAAAAATCTTCCATTACATTGAGAATAATTCTATAAATCTATTTTTCATATTCGCAAATCCTGGAAATGTATCCTAAAATTGTTCTTATGATATGCCTTAATATGCAATCTATTGGATCACTTTTAAAAGGAGAGTGATATTCCTTCTTGTTCATCACTCGGTACACCAGTGATCAACAACTGAACTTAGTCTTCCTTCTGCTGGTGTAGTTAATTAAAGTTAATGTTTGTGATACCTCAAAATGCAAACCCGGGAGCTGCATACGGCAAACTCAGCTCTCTCCCAATGTTTTTTTACTGACTTTCAATGAGGGAGTAGGCCATCAGATGAGCATACAGACCCTCCCACTCTGTATTCATTTTCTCCCCAAACTCCTTGATGCCTCCATGCCACAATGATCTCTGAACGGACGACCTCACAGTTTGATATAGGCACCATTGGAGACTGTTTGTTCTGATAAAAGATGAAGAGTTGGAAGATTTGGTTTTGATCAGACTTGAAGGCTAGAACATGTTTCTAGATATTCGGTTTTGCGCTTCATCTACAACACCTTTTTCAGAAAGTTCACTCTTCTCTTTAATTTTTCTCTAGTCTAGACATTAGTCAATTAAGTTTTTTAGGTTTCTGCAGGTTTTGGGCTTTTGCAAGTTTAGGCTTTAGCTTGTCTCTGTAAGGGCTTTATGACCCAGGTTGTTTTCTTAGGCCCGTGGGCCTTTTGATTTGTATCAGGGATCGGACATATTTCGCGAAATTTTGGCGGAATATGTCGGTTTTAGAGAATCAGTATTCTAAATTCTAGGAATATCCGAGTTTCGAGGGTTGGAATGTCGGAATATACCATTTTTTCTGAATCCAAAATTTCGTCCAGATTCGAAATTTTAAACTATGGTCGAAGCCATAGTTTAAAATTTCGCTAAATCTTGATGGCCAATATTTGAGAATTCGATACCACCACAAATCTCACAGCATTTCGCAAATCTCGGCTTGGCATTGGTCATGCAATATACCGATCCTTCTAAAGAAGAATAAAACAAGCAAATTTATTTAAAAAAAAATAAGAAAAATGGAGATGCGAGGATTCGAACCTCGAATACCGAGCACCCGTAGAGTGTGATTTGAGAATAATCAAAGAGATTATTGAGCTACATCCCCGTCTGAGTTTGACAAATTAAATAATTTAAACTATTATTAACCCCCTTCTAAACCAAACTACATATATAAATAATCCAGTCCAACAATTTACTTGTTCAGCCCAATAGATATTGCAAGTCCATGCCCAACTCATGAATAGCATGAAGCCAGGGTCCTAGCACTTGAAGAGCAGAGCAGAGCGGCATAGAATACACGCATAGTAATCTCATCCGAGCATCAAATGCGTAAGTTGGTAAGATCAAATTTATCTAGAAACTAATGTCAAAAGTTTCTAGGCCATAATAATCAACACTTGAATCCAAGACAGAGTAATTTTATTTGCGGAATCAAGTGTTTTACCAGTTACAGTGATGTTAAAATTTTAGTCTCCAGCACAATGTTTTTGTCACACCACAATTGCACCACTTCTTTCCAAGGGTTTTACCACAAATTTTAGTCTGCACCACAAGTTTTCATACTTGAGGAACACCTCTTGGGACTTGGGAGAGGGGCTGACTAGCATAGGTAGATCATTGAACTATCCATATTAAGTTGCCTGCCAAAAACCATTCTGCCTTCTCCAAAAATATTAACACACAATTTTACGGCTTTGAAGAGTGCCAACAAAAATTATGAATTTTTTGAAACGCTCATAGAACATAGTAAGGCGGTTTTGGTGATTTAAACTGTGGGATTCTGAGATTTTGTGTTTGAACGTCGTAGAAGGATTCACTGATGTGGATGTGCATCCACCAGCACATATACTGATGTGGCAAAAGATACTGTATGTGGTGGTCGAAGACAAACGAGGGTAAGCAAAGTTTTGCACACGTTTTAAAGAGCGAGGAAAAACTTGGTGACGCAGGATAAGC
This sequence comes from Aquilegia kansuensis, assembly GCA_020826895.1. NCBI lineage: Eukaryota > Viridiplantae > Streptophyta > Magnoliopsida > Ranunculales > Ranunculaceae > Aquilegia > Aquilegia kansuensis. The sequence continues at coordinate 37,766,082 of CM037004.1, read as the reverse complement.
TAATTGTGCACCTAGGGCAAGTTAGTTACAGATAGCTGTGCATCTTCTTCCAGGCCGGATATATGTCTACAATAATCACCACACTTTTTATTGGAAAAAAATGATAAGCTGATAGGATTAATCCCAAAACCCGACTGCCCACAATCGGAATTAAGTGTTAAAAAGTAGTAGTTATATTATTGTTTTGTTAAGACACTGAACCTCAAGGTCATGGTTTGCCAAGCTAGCCAACATGCAGCTGTGCACAAAAACCAAACTCTTATTTAAGGTGATCATCTCGATCTGTGAAACACAAAAAATAGTTGTCGCGACTTTGGGCTCAGACCCTAGGGTCACAGTTAACAGAGGATGAAGAGCAGTGAACACCACGGCGGCGCCCAAACCGGTGGTGTCACTGGGGCGCCCTCTTCACATTCTGTGGACTACCAACCCTGCATGTGACTGATGCCTAGTCACATGTAATTTCATTATTATGTGGTTACCGATTCGGTTAACTACTGCTAGCCAACATGGCTGAGCCCAAATCAAACCATGACCACCAGAGGCCTAGACCCATATATGCCAATCCAACTACTTTATTGCCCCCACATTGGGTCACAAGCTCCCGTTACCTAGCTCGGCATTTCTTTATATTTCGAATTAATATAAATTATTAAAAAATAATCTGTAATTAACCAATGTGGGACTAAAAAGAGTGCCGTGTAGGATAAGCTAATTGTATGTGCACCTAGCGCACATTAGATGAAAATAAAGCAAACCCTTTCTTTCTCTCTCTCTCTATATATATCTTTCTTTCTCTGAAAACAAAACAAAGCTAGTTAGTGAAATGAAAAATCTTCCATGTAGGCCCTGCTTGTTTGGGCCAGAAAAATTTGTTCTGAAAATTTATTGCAGCCCAAATAACTTTACAGGTGCTTGGAGGATTTTCTATTGGTGGGCCCAGTGTAAATATTTTGCAAAAGGGCTCAAAGAGGCCAGATAAGTTTGCTGGTTGAAAGTGACGAGAAAATTTTCACAAATCGCTTCATCTCGCTTCGATGCTTTCTCTTATCGATTTCATCTTCCCTCTCTATCATCTCACTTCCCTCCATCTCTAATCTACTTTCTATCACTGCAAGCTTTCAATCTCTTCTCTCACTCTCACTTTTCAAGTTCTTCACTTAATCGATTGCTCGATCTCTCTCCACTCATTCTGCAACCAGATCTGTTGTTTTTCTAATCTCGAAGGTATGCTCTTTTGATTTAAAATCAATCTAATTGGATTTGATTTTAAGCTTGTTTTGAGTTGATTTTTATTTGATTTGAATCTAAAAACTCTAGGTTAATAGTTTTAGATCTACAAATATTTATTTGAATAGATTTTGATTGATTAATTGTTGTTAATATTCTATTAATCGTTTTTTTATTTGTTTAATTGCTATAATATTCGTCATTTTATCAATTTTCTTAGTTTTAAATAAACCCAATTTGTTAAATCACATGATTAGGTTGATTTGGATTTAGTGATTTGAAATAGGTAGTTGTGATAAAGGGGTTTTAGTTGTTTTATGAGTTATAAGATGTTTGCAAGTTGACGCAAAATATTTGAGTTTTTTATAGAAGGATTTGAGTTGTCGTATTAACTAAGATGACTTACATTAGACCTTTTTTTTTTAAATGAGTATTTATATTAGACCTTAATAAAGGGGTTTTGATTGTAAAGATGGAGAGACGAACTTGGGTAGTTTTCTTAAGTTTTTTTTCGAAATGAGTGTTCACTCTCGTCTACCTTGCCTTGACGTAGTATTGTACTGTTTATCCTCGTCAGCAATGTTATGATTTTATAATAGTTATGTTGGTATACTAATGTTCCATATTGCATTGTGAACCTAATAAATAAGCCATAGGGATAATAGAACACATAATATCTCTACAATATTATATGAACCCGTATGGCGAGTACAACTATTCATGGACTCTTATTATTAATAATCTATCATTCTGAATCTTATATATATGAGAGTTTAGTTATATATATTTTTTTTTCATTTACTTTTCTTATAGATGGAAGATGTTGAGAGTTCACGAAAAAGGAAGCTTGCTGTAGTTGCTGCAGCTCAAGTAGTTGTAGCAAATGCTATGGCAGCAGGTTATGTGTTGTTAAATATCCCGAGAGAGCCACACATCAATAGAGATGTAGAGAGAGAATCTTATATGAAGTCAATATTGACAAATGAGGATAAGTGCGTGCTAATCTTCGGATGGGAGTAGATGCTTTTCAGCAATTGTGTGAGTTAATCAGACGACAAAATATTTTAAGAGAGTCACAAAATTGTACGTTGGAGGAGGTGGTGATGCGATTTTTACATTTACTTGGTCATAATGTGAGACATAGGGTGATGGAAAGCAGATTTTGGCGATCTCGAGAAACAGTCAGCCGACAATTTAATGAGACATTAGATTGTGTTATGAAGTTATATAGATGTTTAGTAGTCGATCATTTACAAGTTGTGCACGATGGAGGAACACCCCCTGAAATTGCTAATGATCCACTATTTGCAAATCATTTTAAGGATTGTGTTGGAGCATTGGATGGGACACACATTGTTGCTTCAGTACCTATAGAAGAACAAGATAAATTTCGAGGGAGAAAATTAATAACCACTCAAAATGTTTTAGCTGCTTGTTCGTTTGATTTAAAATTTACCTATGTTCTTACTGGTTGGGAAGGAACTGCACATGATCAAAGAGTATTAGATAATGCTCTTGAGCGATCTAACCCACTTGTTGTCCCTCCAGGTTAGTTTAATTATCTCAAGTTTGTACTTAGGAACTTAAGTTGATAGAGTCCATAATATATATTGATTAGTATTTTAATTATAGGGAGATACTACCTTGTGGATGCCGGCTACACTCATCAACCTGGTTTTTTTGGACCATATCGTGCTACTATCTACCATCTTCAAGAGCATGAAGGCCGAACACCACGAGATGAGAAGGAATTATTCAACTTACGACATGCCCATCTTAGGAGTACAATTGAAAGGGCATTTGGGGTGTTGAAGCAACGGTGGCCAATTTTGTCTACGAAATCCCATTATTCATATGAGACACAAGTTAAAATAGCAATGGCATGCTTCATTCTACATAATCACATTACAGAGGTTGATCCTAATGATTCATTTGTGAAAGATTACGACAAACAAAAGAAAACAACACACATTATTGATAGTCTTGATGATGCACCGAGTACATCTAGTACGTCCCAATCGACTCGTAAAAAAGAATGGATTCGACGTAGGGATGAAATTGCGCGAAAGATGTATGATGACTTCAAAAATCGTAGAAATATCTCATTGCAGTAGACATTTTGGGTGACATCAATGACATCTTCGAGAAATTGGCTTGAGATTATGTGGTCTCTGAAGGCACCAAAGTTGTAACTAAGTTCACCAGTTATGGGACAAATCTAGGGTTTTTTTCGTATTTCAAAGTGTTTGTTGCTATTCTAGTTTGATGTTGCAAGAATCTTTATGTTTATGGTAGTTGATTTTCCCAACTTAGAGATGAATGGTTATTTTGTTTTGAAGTTTTTCACTACCATCCAATTTTGTGATTTTATACATGTTTCTCTCGTCATCCTTTTTCTTCATAATGTCTTGTGTTATTCAGGTTTCAGCTTTTCTCTCCCACCATTTTTCTGAAGCGACAGACTACAATTTTACGGATGATATGGAAACCGAGGTAGGGATATTATATTGTTCAATTAATTAGTTACATGTTTGGTTGCTAGTCTCATGCTTTCAGAAAAGTGATTTATACTATCTGTCAGAGAGGTAATGGTTTAAATTGGTACCATTTCGTTCTAGTGTTGGGATTGTTTTGTTTACACTCAAGTATCATTTAACAATCCATACTGATTTCCACCTGATGCTATTTATCTTTATTAGATCATTTAACACAACAAAAATCATATTTTATAGCTAGCTTAGATGAATATTGAAATGGAGACAATAGGCCTTGTCTGAAGAATTTCAAACAATTTAGGTTACATATGAATCAATTTAGGAAAAAAATTAAATTTTAATCAAAATCATGTTGTTGTAGAATTGTTGATTTATGTGATGCATTGGCTGTAAATACATATGATCAATACTGAGACAGGACAAATTTGATGAGATGATGAGGAGAGGTTTCAAGGACCAGATATATGATGTTTGCGGATATTTTCCACCAGACCTACAGGTATGTCCATCATAATGTTGCGGTTATCAGCTAGTACTATAGCTTATATAATTTCCTTTAGGTGTTGAAGTTTTGACAGTAAACTTGTGTAGTATATTGTTTACTGGGTGTCCAGTATATTTTTCAAGTAGATACTCAGATTATAAATTTCAGCCTGTTGAGAGTAAAAGAATATAAGTTGGGTACGGGTATCGGTTGTAAACTTGTAATCCATTATTAGCTGCATGTGGAAGTGCATTGTGTTTCTGTTTTGTCAAGACTGAATAGCACCAAATTAAAATTGAATAGTTTATCTGAAGGTTCGGTCTTTTAAATATCTTTGTTTTATTTTGCAGATGCATATATTTGTCAAGACTGTTACAGGGAAAACAATTACTCTTGAGGTCGAGAGTTCTAACATAATTGATAATGTAAAAGCTAAAATCCAGGATAAGGAAGGAATTCCCCTAGACCAGCAGAGATTGATATTTGCTGGTAAGCAGCTTGAGGATGGGCGAACCCTAGCAGATTACAACATCCAAAAGGAATCTACTCTGCACTTGGTTCTTCGACTTAGGGGGAGGTACAGTGATGTCTTTATTACCTTCACTATCTATTCAATACTCCATATTATGGCAGGCCAATAATATATCTATTCAATACTCCATATTTGGTGTACCATTTAGTTGCATAAAAATAAATACATGTAGGTCACTGCCAGGCTCATACTGCCACAGTCAACTTGCTTAGTTTAAGATTAGTAAATAAGCAAAGAACTAATTGAGCTGTATACGTCACCTGGTCTAATGTTGAGCCTCATCAACTAAAAGGAATTAGGAAGATAAATCTAGCTTTATGTATGTGACTGAACTTTAAAGCAATTACAATATATCGCTGACTGTTATCAATTTTATATAATGTTTACTAACATTTCTACGAATTTCTCTGTAGGAATGGAAAACGAAGGTAAGAAGGTGGCTCAGTTAAGATGGACTAAGGCTATGGATAATGTTCTTATAGATATGTTGGTTGATGCTGCAAAAGAGGGGAAAAAAATAGGAAACAAATGGCATAGTTCTGTATGGACTAACTTGATAGCGACTCTTTCAAATAAAACGAACGAGGTGGTCCAATCAAGTCACATAGAAAATCGAATGCGTCAAATGAAGATAGAATATAGGAACTTCATTGAGTTGAAAGAATTCAAAGAAAAGAGTGGTGTAGCTTATGATTCAGTAAAGCAATCAGTTGATATGTCAGATGAGTATTGGGACGACTTGCTTAAGCTCCCTGTAAGTAGTTTTGCATTAATTTGTTCACTTTTAACATGTTTGACTTGGTGAAGAATTTTCATTGATTGTTCACTTTTAAATACAGAAAGGCAAAGAAAAGTTCAAGGCATTCCGAGAGAGAGGAATAAAATGGGATTTGGATAAGTTGGCCATCATCATAGGCAATTCTCATGCAACAGGTGAGTTTATCTTCATATCTTCATCTTTAGTCAATATTTTGTTGTTGTTCTTTATATCTTCATATTGAATATGAACTCGTTTAGAATATATGTTTTGACTCACCCTTTTGGGCTATTTCTATAATTTATCGAAGTCATTATTATCATTTGGGTTAGGAATGGCCTAAGACAGACAAAAAGAAAGGGACTGAACAAAATAAATCTATGGTTCATGAAGGCTGATTATCCGTTGTAGATAGGGACTACTTCTGTAAACACTCTCCTTCCTGCCCATACAACACTCTACTTCTGTAAATGGATTGCTGATTCTTTTCTGACAATATTAATGTTAAGGGGATTATGACAATGTCGTGTTTTTTGTGTTTCATTCTTGGAGTTCATAAATGGTTATATAATATGGAGAGAGAAAATCATAGGTCGAGTTCTTATTTTAGGATATTAAGTCTTGTAAAAACCATTACTAAGTCATCTGCTCCTGCTCCTGGGCGCAGATCTTAATATATTTTGGTCATGTAAAAACCATTGGTCGAGTTCTTGTTAGCTTTTAGAACTTGTAATGTTGGAAAACCGAATGTGTTGACTGAAGTGATGCACATCACATTTTCTGATGAATATCAACTTTCTTAAATTTTATACACAAATTGCTTTAATTTGGTAACACTTTTTCAGCTTTGGCATGGGTCATTTGTGGCTCATTGATCTGGATTAAAATTTAACATCAGTGTTAGTGTGCAGGATCATACTCACTCAATGGCTTGGATGATGAAAAGGAGGATGTTCAAGAGGGGGGACAACCTGTGATACAAGTAGATGAAGTCGAAGAAAACATGTCTTCTGCCAGCACAAAAAAAAAAACATGGTTCATCTGTGAAAAGACAACATGGGAAGAAGGCTCGGTTTATGGAAGATATGATGAATGGTATATTTGAAGGAGTTTATGAACGCCTTGATAAACTTACAGATACGGTACACCCTTTTAGCTTTGGAAAGCAATTGCGTCAAAGTGTGATGGAAGTTCAAGGTTTTAATGAAAGGTTTTTGAATGCGGCTTTTAGATATCTTATGAAAGATCGTACTGAGGTGGAAATTTTTGTCTTAACCAATGAGGAAGGAAAGAGGGACATTTTAAATGATTTGTGCATGAGGATAAGGAACTAATGAGAGAAGAAGAGCTTGTGGTGTAATTAGTATCGTAAGTCAATCATATTGTTACTTGTTTTGTTGTTAAAAACATAATTCGATACTTTTGTTATAGTTTGTTCCGAAAAAATGATAATTGATGTACTGAAGATGATTATTGTTCATTTGGTTCATATTTGAGAATGTGGTACGTTGTTTTGTTAAACTTTTATTAGAATTTGTTCCGAAAATGTATAATTAATGTACTTGGTATTGTTTTTAATTTTTGGTAAAAAATTGCGTATTTGCCATTTACCAAGCGCATGTAAAGTTTGCAAATTTTTATTTAGCAAATTTTTGCAGTATATCACCAAGCACATGGAAACTTTTGGTAAATATTTATTTAGCAAAGCTTTGCTTATGCAAAAATCTTCGGAGACAAAACTTTGCATATGCAAAGTTTTCTCGGGCTACCAAGCAGGGCCGTTGAAAATAATTCTATAAATCTATATTTCATATTCGCGAAACCTGGAAATGTATCCTGAAATTGTTATGATATTCCTTAATATGCATGTTACATTATCCATAGGCCAGATAATTGCTTTGACCTGCATGACCAGATATACATGATCATAATATTTTCCTTCTAAAGTAACTTCGTTTTTTGCTCTACCATATTACTCATATCATCCCTGCAAGTTAGCCGAAACCAGTAAAGATTGCACTTGCCTCCCCTTCACCCAGTTTAGCTGCCACCGGACCTAATTGATCACATTCTGGCATCTACAAAGCAGATGTGGCATGAATTCAAGAGCAGAGTTGCAAACTCCACACTCGGATGGTTTGTAACATATTCCATCGTGGCATCCTATGTAACATATATTCCATCTCATATTTGCTCTAAAATGTTTGTAAAAACACTTTACTGTAACACAGTATTGGTTTGTCTCCATTGCCCTCATCAGTAACAGAAAATTGTTCCAGCAAGTCTGTTAAGTTTATATACATACCTTGTTCAATCTCTTAATCCAACAAGTCTGTAGGGGTACTATATACAACATACATGTGGCACCATCTCTACCGTTCATCATAGTGCCACGTGTCAACATCTAATGGGCTCTCTCTTGATGACACAAGTTACAAAGTTAAAGCCAATTACTACAAAGATATTCTCTCATTATTACCCTAGTAAATGCTAAGAATGGAGTTACATTGTAGCCTATAAATATGAAGGCAAGCTACTCATTCTAGGCATGTTATCATCTTCTCACATGTTCTGATCTGATGATAGTCTAATGCTCTCAACACGATCTCATGGTGAGGTCTCATGATCAACGACCTCCCCAATCTCTCATGATGAGACCTCACCTCTCAGGTCTCATCTCTCTTGAGCTCTCCTCATAATCGAGCTCCCATTTTGTATCACCACCACTACTATAATAAACTTCTTTCTCCCTCTCCGTGGATGTAGGCACAATTGCCGAACCATGTATACAATGGTGTTCATGTCTCTACTTTATTATTATTGTTCATATCATTTACACATCATCTTTCATTAATGTATTAACCAACCTCACAAATATGGTTAATACATTAGGCGCCGACTACAGGGACTTGGGATTTTCTCAAGCGAATTCCACCCACCAACCCCACCATTACACCATTATTGTAAGGCTCTCAAAGTGGTGATTTCAAGTTCAAGAAATTCTATTTGGTAGAATTGCAATCACAATTTCCAATTGGGGGTTTACTTTCGGTTACCATTACTGTATGTGAAACTCGACGAAAGCAAGATAAGTATCAATTCACTATGATATTTGTTTATGTTTACCCACTCGAAGAGACCTCCATTTTTTACTGTTCATTCTATTTTGTCTCACACAAATTGATTATTATATGCATCTATGTAACTTATATTCTCATAACTCGATCATGATTATATATCATCAGTTACATTCTTAATGGCCACATGTTCAGGTCTTGCAGAGACCTCCTCACATATTCAGGTATCTAAGCAGACGAGCTCAGGTCTCATCGCGACCTGACCTCTTATTCAGGTCTCTAAACCAACGACCTCTCAGGTCTCGACGCGACCTCACTTCATGTCAGGTCCCTAAGCCAACGACCTCTCAGGTCTCGTCGCGACCTCCCCAGGTCCCTAATCACGACCTCATCAGGTCTTTAGTTGCGACCTCTCCAACACTCAGGTCTCGTCGCGACTTCACTTCATGTTCAGGTCTCTAATCGGGACCTCACCAGGTCTATCAACGACCTCCTCAAATTACAGGTCTTTCAACGACCTCAAGAATATTTATGTCATACAGGGGGCTATTCTCACTTTATCTATTGAAATTAACTTATTATTAGCACAATTAGCTATTAATGATATTCTTTGCATAGCTCTCTCTCTATGTGCAGGTCACATGAACACGACCTTACTCCCCATGAGCTATTTTTGCACAAATGTGCCACATTGCTTTCACTGAACTCTTTACAAGTGAAATGCTTGATATACAATATGACCAACCTCATTGACTAGTGAGTCACTCGTATGCGGGACGACCTCAACCACAATTCTCTAGCCACACGCCTGGTCGAACGCATTCACTCTCAACACAATGCAGACCCACAAAGGCCACATGCCCGAGAATTGTCAAACAGGTCTCCACACTGCGACCATTCACTAGATCGGGCACCAAAAGGTTCCAAGTAACTCTCAAAACACTTGGTCAACCAATGCTCTTTCTCAAACGAGCTACATTTGCACTCCAAAGTGCCACATCTATCGGAATGTCCAATCACAATGCAACAAAGATAGTACACACAAAAGTCATAAGGAAGACGTACAATTCCATGTAAGTCTTTTATTGAATTTTATAAAGTTTCACATGCTAACATTATCAGGTCTATGGAACTCGATCACAAAAAGGCGACCACCTTAAAACATGACCGAGACCAACAACCCATGCATACAAGAAGACCCACTTCAGTACGACCTGCTCGCAGCTGTTCATCTCGTCTCCATGCCTTCTGAACGAGCTACCAGGTCTCCCTGGAACTAACTAACTCGCTATACACAAAGTCATGATCGAGTTGCCATTACCACAAGGGACCTTCATCGCGTCCTGCAAATCTCAATGATCAAGCTCATCAAAATTTGGGGCGGATCGACTTCGTTAAAGAACCCCATATTTCATTCATCTTGGGGGCTAGATCGGTTCGATTACTTCTTTTCAGCCTGAACCCAGTTCAACCTAAAAAGAGGGGGCTTATGTAGGGGTACTATATACAACATACATGTGGCACCATCTCTACCGTTCATCATGGTGCCACGTGTCAACATATAATGGGCTCTCTCTTGATGACACAAGTTACAAAGTTAAAGCCAATTACTACAAAAATATTCTCTCATTATTACCCTAGTAAATGCTAAGAATGGAGTTACATTGTAGCCTATAAATATGAAGGCAAGCTACTCATTCTAGGCATGTTCTCATCTTCTCACATGTTCTGATCTGATGATAGTCTAATGCTCTCAACACGATCTCATGGTGAGGTCTCATGATCAACGACCTCCCCAATCTCTCATGATGAGACCTCACCTCTCATGTCTCATCTCTCTCGAGCTCTCCTTATAATCGAGCTCCCATTTTGTATCACCACCACTACTATAATAAACTTCTTTCTCCCTCTCCGTGGATGTAGGCACAATTGCCAAACCACGTATACAATGGTGTTCATGTCTCTACTTTATTATTATTGTTCATATCATTTACACATCATCTTTCATTAATGTATTGACCAACCTCGCAAATATGGTTAATACAAAGTCCAAGTGCAAAATGAAGGACCCGCGTGTCACCACCACTCGGTACACCAGTGACCAACTACTGATTACTGAACTTAGTCTTCCTCCTGCTGGTGTAGTTAATTAAAATTAATGTTTGTTTATCCTCAAAAAAGCAGACCCGGGAGCAGCAGAAGGCAAACTCAACTCTTGGGTGCTTTTATAGGTGGGCTAGTGTCAGCACCAATTCTACTGTTGAAGCAACAACTATTGTACGAGGAGCTGTGAAAGCACTCCAGATGGGCTGATCAAGATGGTGGAATTTCAAAGGGGACTCCGCATTGGTCATGCAATACTCCACCGATCCTTCTAAAGAATAAAACCAAGTAAAAAAAAAAAAGTAAAAAGAAAAAAAATTTGAGTTCCTCAGGAGAGTGCAGAAGGTAATGGATAGTAACGTGATGACTGCGGGTTCGAACGAATATGTATTTAGAAGAATCGGGTTTGCTATCCAGAAAGGACTTGCCGCGCAGTTTGTAGCGCGTTTGTCCTCCACTTTTGTGTAATTCGTTTAGCTTATCAATAAAATTTGAGTTTATAATACCAAAAAAAAAAAAAAGTAAAAAGAAAAATAGAGATGCGAGGATTCGAACCTCGAATACCAAGCACCCTAGGTAGAGTGTGATTTAACAGTAATCAAAGAGATTATTGAGCTACCTCCCCGTTGTAATTTGACAAATTAAATGATTTAAACTATTATTAACCCTTCTAAACCAAACTACATATATAAATAGTCCAGTCCAACAATTTACTTGTTAAGCTCAATAAATATTGCAAGTCCATGCCCAACTCATGAATAGCATAGGGGATTAGGGGCTGATTAGCATAGGTAGATCGTTGGACGATCTATTAAGTTGCCAGCCAAAAACCATTCTGCCTTCTCCAATTTACAGCTACAAAGAGCGTAAAGCATTCGACCTCTAAGGTCATGGTTAGCCTAACTACAAGCCTAGCCAACATGGCTGTAGCTAGCTCGGCATATACTTAATAAACTGTTTAACAATAATTATAAAATAAATCCTCTGTTACTAATCAATGTGGGACTAAATAAGTTGGATTGAACATTTGAACACCAAAAATAGTTGGTAACTTGGTATAACTTGGGGTCTAACCCTAGGGCCACAGTTTACAGAGAATGAAGAGCAGTGAACACCACGGTGCGCCCAAATCGGTGATGCCCACTGGGGCAGCCTCTTCTCCCTTATTTCTGCCGAAATTTTACAAAATATGTCAGCATTTTTAACTAAGATCCAAACTACCTTATTGCCTCCGTACATTGGGTATTTGGGTTACAAGTTCTCGTTACCTAGCTTAGGGCATCCCTAATGGTTTTTTGTTTTGGTGGTCCACCTAAGCACATTTGATACCCATTTTGTGTTTTATTTGCTACCAAAAATCGTTTTCTCTAATGGTTCATCAAACTTGAACGGGCAACAGAGAACCGCTTTGGTTAAGCGGTCATTTAAAACCCGCTTATTTTGGGCGGGCTTTTAACACCCACTTGCATGTTATGGGGCGGGCAAAAGAGAGCCGCTTATATTCTTAGTAAAAAATCATGTTATAGGACGGGCAATGGGGTGCCGCTCAACAACATAATGTTTGGTTAAGTTGGACTTGAGCGGGCAACCAAGAGCCGCTTAAGTTAGTTTAAACTTGAGCGGGTAATAAAGGACCGCTCAAAGCGGGTGTAAACTTGAGCGGGTAATGAAGGATCGCTCAAAGCGGGTGTTCATGAGCTGCTTAACTTGAGCGGTTCGATCTTACCCGCTGAAGTGTGGTATCAAATTTCTTCAAAAACACCAAATTTTCACCAAATTTGCTACGAACTCAAATTTGATGATCCATTAGAGATGAGTTTTATTGTTTTTTTATCAAATTTGAGTTTGATACCAGATTTGATGGTCCATTAGGGATGCCCTTAGCTCGGCATTTGTTTATATTCCGAATTAATATAAATTATTAAAAAAATAATCTAAAATTAACCAATGTGGGACTAAAAAAACTTGGTGGCGTAGGATAAGCTAATTGTGTACACCACAGCGCACATTAGATCAAAACAAAGCAAAGCAAGGCAAAGCAAACCCTTTCTTTCTCTGAACTCTTTCTTCTTCTACTTCTTGTTGTTCAAGGTTTTTTGAGATAAGAGAGGAGAAAGCAGATGGAGAGTAATTCAGAATTAACACCAGAAGAAGAAAGATTAGTAATTAGAGATATAGCTATTTCTTCTCAATCTAATACTAAAGAAGGTGATCTCTTTTATCTCATCACTCAAAGGTAACTAATTCACAGATCTCTCTTTCAATTTCTCGTTCTCTCTCTCTTTTTGAATTTCTCGTTCTCTCCGTTCTATTTTGTGCAAATTAGTTTTAAAAATGACAACTTTAGATGAAATTAAAACTAGAATTACAAGTATTTGAAAAATTATGCTAGAGGTTTTTTCAGATTGTTGATGAATTGACAATGTTGTTGGAGATGTTTGAAATTTGTTCAATTCAATTCAACAATTGCGACTTGATTTAGACAGTAAGTGCTATTGTATTCATTTTCAATGGAATTGAGATTAGGAACACGAAAAGGAAAATTTGAAAGTTAGGGTTTTTTTTTTTGTGCTAATTAGGAAAAAGGAAGAATCTCATTTGTGATAGATTAGTCATTATTTTTATTAACCCTAGAATCTGAAGTATTTGAAATTTTTTGCTAGAGATTTTTTGAGACCGTTGATGAATTGACAATGTTGTTGAGATGTTTGAAATAGTTCAATTCAATAATTGCGTCTTGATAGGTAGAAAGTGGTTTTGTATTTATTTACTCCTTAGGTAAGATGGAAATGAATTATGATTTGATAGGAAAATGTGAAAGTTAGGGTTTCTTTGTGCTAATTATGAAGAAGAAATAATTTCATTTGTGATAGATTAAGAAGAATTAGTTATAAAAATGATAATTTTAGATGACAAATGTGAAGTAATCTACACATTTCTTCTTTGAAATTAAGAAAAATAATCTCAGTTAGGGTTTTTTTGTGCTAATTAAGATTTGGAAAAAAGAGATGGCTAAATATAGAACTGTGAAACGGTGGGGACCGACTTTGGGTCGTGAGGGAGAAAGAGATGGGGAAGGAGAAAGAGAGAGGAGGAAGAACAAAGAGGGGTTGAAGCAGAGAGAGTTGGGGGAGAGAAGAAGATGAGAGAGAAGAAAAAAAAAAAACCCAAAGTGGATGGACGGACATGAATTTTGGTTCCACCCGAAGTATAATGGACCTCCTCAAGTCGGTCGATTAACATTAAAACATTCTTATATAACTTGTTCGATACATTCTCATTATTTTATCTGTTCTGATTGTTTGGTGACAGATGGTGGCAACACTGGCTTGATTATGTTAACCAAGACCTGACAAGTATGGCAAATGATGGCTCCTCATCATATGCAGACTACCATGAGTTGGCTGGATCAAGTACTATGAGGAGGCCTTCTGGCATCGATAATTCTGATTTGATGTATGATGCAGACTCTGACGACTACAGCATGAGAATGGAACTTCATGATACTTTAGTGGAAGGGCGTGACTATATATTGCTTCCACAGGAAGTCTGGAATCAATTGTATTTATGGTGAGTGTTTGTTTCATATCCATCTTTTATATTAAATGATGAAGAGACACTCAAAACATGCTCGTAAGTTATTTTCCTTATATTTATCAGAGAAATCCCTTTTCCATTTGAATCCCTATTACATAGATATTGATATATGTTTCACATTTAAAATAGTATCTTTCATTTGTTGAAGGAGATTACAGATCAATATTTTATTATTTTCTATGAAATTGTATCATGTTGTTACTGTAACAATCATAGTTTTTCTCCCCTTGAATCCTAAACTAAGTAAAAAATTTCAAATTCAACGACATGCCTAATTCCTTGTTCCTCCCCATTTGTAGTTCGTTGTATATTGAAAGCGTTTTAAGCAATTACTTCCCACTTCAAGTAATTTACGACTCCAAACGCACGAATCAACCTTGTTGCTGCTTAATGTTCCATAATCATGAAAATAGTATTATTTGGTTTGTAGGTGCTTGTGATAAAAAATTGGATTTTAAGATCCATAATCATTCTTACTGCCCTGTCTTTCATATCTAAAGAGTTTCCTAGTCAAACCATAAGTCCAGAGTCATGTTATATTACTAAAGCAGTTTTGGGAACTGACTTGGTAGAGTAATCCTCATATGTACCTGCACTAATGTTACTGTCCAACCAAACAAGTTTGAATTATTATATCAGAATTTCCAAGTTTCAATTTATTGGACTGTATCGATAACATAAGTGATTTTACATTCCTATCTTGTGTTTGGTACGGTAAGTGATTTGTTAGAATGTCGCTTTTATCCGTAGGTTTGTTTAGAATAACTATATAAAATATAAATAGATTCAAAAGGAACAAAACAAATGAATATTAGAATATGTCATTGAGTGTAGAGCCGAGAATTTTGTTGAGGGTGAGCATTCATTTGATCATTCGCTAGAAAAAAATTTAGCTAACTTGCTTAGCTATATTGTTGGCGCAATCATATGAAGCATCCACTTTACTTGTTTTTTTTTTCTTTAGTACTTTGTTGAGTCGTATGATATTGGTTTCATTTGTTTTTGAGTCAATAAGAAAGAAACAATTATTAATTAGAATTTCTTTGAAAGGAACCCATGCATGATTAACATTGAATGTCAAATGAGTAGATATGTAGAGCAGCGTTTGCTCACTAATTAGTAACTAAGGCTTTGGCAGCGTTTGCTCCAGGGGATATTAATTTTCTCCAAGGAACGTAAATGGATTTAAAAGGAACAAAATATATGAATGTGTAAACTCAGTGCTGAGCTAGGAATTAGTTGATGCCTTGATGGTGAACTCTGAGCACTGATTCGACCATTCACTAGAAATTTAAAACTCAACCAACCTGATTTGTGATCATGTAAGAGTCATTTATATGTATTTTGTGTTCTTGTCAAAATCATATGAAATTTAATACATAGATGAGTTGTATGATATTGGTTTTAGTTGTTTGGAGTCCCAAAGAAAATTGCAAAGATTAAATGGAGCAAATCTATGCACGAGGGTTTGATCATCTTAAAATTGTCATTTTTGTTTCGCAAATGATGTCCACTTGTGAAAGTGGGAGTCATTTAATGCATTCATCGAATTACTTAAGATAAGATCTTCATATTTTTATCAAACGTTGACATATGAAAGTAATGGGTTCCTAAAAATTGATGTTTACTATGCCATGATATATGAAATGTTATATCTGGATAAAATTTACTTAAAAATGCCTGAATTAAAGCAATCTATCAAAATTTAAAAATGGTGACATATTCATGAGCTCAATAATTATAGGGGATTGCACATGGTTGGAGTACGATATCACCACCTTGGTGATCCTTGTCTGAAATAGTGTAAGGAATGCATCAAAGCCTAATTCTAGGTGAGCTGAAATATCTGGCCCATACATGTTTAGGTGTAGGTAAGGTAATATATGGGCTGAAAAAAGCAATACACATTATTAATAATATAGTTGGGCTGGACTGGAAAATGGTAGTAAGAGATAAAATGTCTGGGGTTAGTATCTGCGTACCCTCAACCGCACAATGTCTGTCGTTAGCATCTGCGTACCTTCAATTCCCTGGCTCCGCCACTATGTGAACTTTAAGAAAAATGCCCTATCATTTTCATTATTCTCAAGGTCAGAAATTATAAAGTTTTTGATGTCAATCACATTATAGTCAGAAGACCCGGAAACATATTTGTTTGATGATTTTATGGAGACGAGGAGGACCAATTTATATTAAAGGAGGAGGACTGAGACGAGGTCTGAGGGGCTAGTCTTGCTTGAGTGGCTGTGAGGATTTGTGGGGTACTTATAACTTAAGTAAAAATAGCGATGTACAGTCACTTGTTTGGTTTAAGGGCTTTGTGGGATATGGGGGGTTTTGGGTCTTTGGGACAAGTAGTAGTAGTTACTTGCTAATTCAGTTTACCTATCAACTTCTTGATGTAATTTTTATTATATCTATGAATACCTTTTAAGTTTTATCATTTAAAAACACTAAAAATAAAATAAAGTTGAAGGATCAGCTGAATGTGGTACCAAAAAAAAAAAGAATTTTTATTATATCTGTTTACCTATCAACTTCTTGATGTACTTCTGCTGCTTTCTTAATGCCCCCAAAAATAAAAAAAAAGAATAAAAAATTGTTTTGTAGAATCTTGACAACATTGAGGAAAATTTCTTTTTATTGCCAGTTTTTTGCCTTTACAGTGTTGGATATGTTACTAATGTTATGAGTAGGCTCCCATGATCTCGAAACTCTTTAGTTTCTATAATTTTTTTCGTTGATTACTTTTTAATAACTTGTACTTGCTACACTTTAAAGAGGAGGTCATGGATATATGACTTATGAGTAGGTTATTTTCATAATATTTTCTTCTCTAGCAGTTTTTCTATTAAAAATTCCTGATGCTCTATTTTCTTTCAGGTATGGTGGAGGACCGACATTGGTAAGGAAAGTAATTAACTCAGGGTTGTCTCAGACAGAATTGGCTGTAGAGGTTTATCTTCTACGTCTACAACTACTTTTGATGCCTAAAGGAGAACGTGCTTACGTCAGAATAAGCAAAAAGGTACAGTAAGAATCAGCTTAAAACAATCCAACTCTTTTCCTTACGAAATTGTTGCATGTAAGTAGCATGGCAGATTACCTGGAGTTATCATTTTGGACAGGAAACAGTTAAAGCACTCCATAAAAAGGCTTGTGAGATATTCGAGTTTAATTTGGACCAAGTAAGAGCTTGACATTATCCTGCAGCCGATTCCGTGTGCTTAAAATTGTTGATCTATATGTATTCCATATTGTAGGTATGCATTTGGGACTACTATGGCCATCGAAAACATGCTCTGATGAATGACTTGGATAAGACCCTTGATGATGCCAACTTACAGATGGATCAGGATGTGGGTATTTTAACTTACACTGTGCTTTACTTACGTCTTTTTAGTTAAAAGCTTCTAATCAAGTTAGTGTGTGTTCTAATCTACAGTATACTGAAATAATTCCAACAAATTGATCGAACATCAATAAAATCACACAAAATCCTAATTTCCATTAGGTTTCAAAGCTCGAACCCTAAAACAAACTTTTATTATCAATTCTTCATCATCAAAAGGACTCAACTTTCAACTGAATGAAACTAAGGCGGTAAGGCCAACATGGCCTATTTTATACCAAGCCTATTACTTTCTTGCCAAGTAACCCTAATTAGACTCACACATATATGTAGAAAATTTTAATAATAAAATAAAACTTAATACATGTGGCTTGGATGTAAGGCAATCACATCGGCCTCTTGTTGCGCCTACATCACATGAAGTTGCAGATCATGTTTTTAAACATATGAATTTTTGTATTGCCTTCTGGTTTTCTTTATTTTTATTTTTTTAAAATTTCTCAAAGTGTAATAGCAAATAAGTTACTGGTGCAGTTAATTTATCTTCTAGATACTTTATTCTGTATATCTTCCCTCCATCCTCATTCCTGAATCTTTGGCCTCAGATAGCACACACGCGTTTATTTGAATCTGGTATTGCCACAAGAAAGTACACATAATTAGCAGAGCCTCAATTTTCCTATTTTTATCATCTTTTCCATGAAGTCACACTCTTGTTGAGTGTTACATCTGTATGTTCAGGAAATAATTATGATTTGTAGCATTCTTGAAATAAAAAATTTGATATAATAAATTTGTGTTTATGGGTTTTTAGGGTACTGATCGGCTTGTGTGAATCATTTTGTTCTTAAGTTTTATCCTTTCCACCTTTTTGAGCAGTGAAGCATCATTATTACCTTTACTACCTTCCTTCCCAAAACAATAGAAGAATTAATAGGAGGAGATTTCCCATTAGAAGAAACAAAAAAGCCACCGAGAAATCCAATTTCTAATAACCAGTCAACCCCTTTGCCCCCTAAATAAAATGGAATACAAAGACTCAGATTCAACATCCTCGTGCATTCCACTTTTTACATGAAACAAATATGATCCTTCTCTTGGAGGGAACATCCTTTCATATTATGAATCTGCACCTTTACCAATAGAAAAATCATTAGACCTTTGATCTAAAACACTATAGGTATGTCGGTAAATCCATTCATACCTGGGAAATTTTAGGACAACAATAGCAAAATTTTTGTGTCTGAAGGTTAGGGAGAGAGGCGAAGGAAATAACAGATTTATATTTTCATATTTTCATGTGAAACTTCAGTATTACCCTTAAATCTTTCTTTTCCGGAAAATTAATCTACCGAATCAAACATATCCTATATTCAAATAAAAAAATTGTGTTGTCCATTAACTTATTTGCCATTCGTTTGAGACTTAGACGGATCTGTTGACTACAAAGCAATCATTGACAACACATACTTATCAGATCATAAATCGTAGGAGTCTAAGACAACTAATAGTGTAAATACAAAAAGGATTGACTTGTTTTTACCTTATGGGTCACATTAAAATGTTTGACCAGACAAACCATCATACTCTTCGACCAAATAGAACTCAGCCCCAAATTATGAAGGCTTTGCACTTGCGTAGGAAGATCAGGCCCCATCAGAAGGGAATTTCTTAACTGCAGGGAATTCAACGAAACCATGACCTCTATTACTCAGTAAAACTGATTTCATATCATTTTGGGCACTCAGTTGCTCTATGACCCAGTATTTATAGAATTATAGCTGCTTTTGTTGCATATTCGTACATTCCCCCGAACTGGTCTGATCTGAAAAATGGTGTTGACTGAATAGCTTCTCGTGATAAGAGCTGGATGGTTCTCCTTGGTGTGATGTTGACTGGTGTATGTGATCTGACCAAGCTGGACATCTACTGTTGGGTATTTGTGCCACGTCACCCATGACACCAGCTTCACCCTAGTTGTAGTGCTGCTGATATCTGTTGAAACCTATGCTGTCAGGGGCGCTATTTCTGAAGGGGGACGCTCCGCTGGGCCAAAACAGCGCCTAAAACGCCTTGGGCCGCCTGGGCGGCGCTCAGGTCCAGCGCTCTGTTTAGACCGGCCCATACAAACGCGCTCAGGGCGGCCCAAACCTTAAAAAGCCCATATAAAAGTTAACCTCACAAAAAAAAAAAATCTCTCGTTCTCTCTCTGGTCTCTCTGGTCTCATCTCTACGGCTGCTTTCTTTCTCCGGCTCTGCTGCTGCTTCTTTCTCCGGCTCTGCTGCTGCTACTTCTAAATTCTAATCTTCTTCTAATCTTTTTCTAATTTTATTCTAATCTTCTTAAATCAAATCCAAATCTAATCTTCCTTTTCTTTAAATTTTTTTAATTTTTCAAATCAAATTCAAATCTTTTCTTTTTTCAATTTAACTTCGATTGAAGTTTATTATGTTAGTTTATTGTACAGGAAATATTAAGGGAAAGAAATACTGAGACTTAGAGTAGTGTAAACTGTAAACTGTAAACTGTATGTCTGATCGGAGCGCCGCCTGAGCGGTGGAGGCGGTTCTCTGAAATCTGAGCGCCTGGCGCTCCGCTCCGCCTTTGACAACATAGGTTGAAACACACCCTCTCCAGCCTATTAAAAGAAACAATTCTCTGCACAGATTATTATCTCTAAAACCTGTGTTGCTTTACCCTTAATCTCAACAGAAATAGATTCAGGGTCTCTTTAATTATAGAGAGTAAGAAGAATAATCTCTTTGTTTGATGAAGACATAAGGATTTTAGTCTTGTTTTTAATATTGAAATATATTTCTTTCGTGGAGTTAATCACCAGCTGGGACTCACTTTCAAGATTGTGATAATTGTAACTGGTAGTAGTTGGTAGTTTGATTTTGGTAGGGTGAGCTTCTCTCAAGTATCACCTTTCCTCTCTTTTGGTAGCTTTTGTATATATTCCTTTTGGGATATTTTGCTTGTCTGGCTACAAATTTTGTTGTTGTTAGTATTTTGTCTATGACAATATGAAGTTGTGCTTTCATTGACATATTATCTGTGCATGTTAGAACTATGCTGCCATTTTAAAAGTGTAAGCGCTCTCTCTGTGTGTGTACTTAACAAATACTCAGCAATGTTTAACGTGTTTCCTTTTACTACTACCACTACAGATTCTGGTGGAAATCCTTGGAGACACTTGCCTGAGCTCTGTACAGGAAAATGGATCTGCAGAGAAGGAATCAACATCTATTTTGGTAGAACGTTGCAAATCTGCAGCTGGTGGCTCGTCTTCAGCCAAAGCTGGTGTTTCCAGGAATGGTAGTTCAGAGCTAGGTCAGATCGTTGGTTCCCCAGTTGGAGAAGCAGAAAACAACTATGGGGCCAGTGGGGTAAGTACAAGAGGGTCTACTGGAGGGTTGACTGGGCTGATTAACCTAGGAAATACTTGTTTTATGAACAGTGCAATACAGTGTCTTGTGCATACACCTGAGTTTGCCAGATATTTTCGGGAAGATTACAAGCCAGAGATAAACTGGCAGAATCCTTTGGGCATGGTTGTAAGTTATCTAATCTGTACCTTATTAATCTCGCATGCACCTGTTTTTGTAATTTCTTTTCAATACTGCAGAAGTTTATTTGACTCAATTCTGAAACTCAGAAGTCTCAGGAATTTTATGTTGTGGTTTTATAGTCGAAGGGGGCACCTTTTTTGGAGGTTTATAGTCGTAGGGAAGGGGGCATCTTATTTGGAGGGCTACAGTCCTTTATAACTTTTTTTACATCCCTGGAAATTGTCTCCTGAAAGTCTAACCATTTGTTTCTTTAAGGTTTGACCCGGAAAAGCAACAACGTTTCCT
Organism: Aquilegia kansuensis; assembly: GCA_020826895.1. NCBI lineage: Eukaryota > Viridiplantae > Streptophyta > Magnoliopsida > Ranunculales > Ranunculaceae > Aquilegia > Aquilegia kansuensis. Next base: position 37,744,597 of record CM037004.1, on the reverse strand, counting down.
TTAGGGTCTGTTTGATTCAGGTGGGTTCTTTCCCGGTAAATCTTTAGGAGGGGCAGATTAGTAATTGTATAATACAGTTAGAAATTTTTTTAATACTCCGTCTCTTTCCCTCAGTGTCTTCTCTTCTTCTCCGTTCTCGGATTAAATTTAATTCCACCCCGTGCCCTCCATTTTCACCGGTGAACTGATTTACCGCTCGTATCGAACAGACCCTTAAACTTAGCTTTCTAACCCACCAGAATCTTCGAACGTAATGTTGTAGTTTATTGTTGTTGAAGACCATATAGAGTACTGTAGTACGAGATATATCTAAAGAAAATAGTATTCCATATGATTGAGAACAAAATGACGGATGTATATAGTAGTGAAGAAAAGTATAAAAATAATAGAGGGAAGTATATTTGATGCCTCATGTGGTCGAAATTGTGCTCAAGTGTATGGTAGACATGAAAGCCATAAGCATAATTCTATTTCTTTATCATAGACTTGCTATGTACAACCCAAAGCTGTGATATTTCTTAGCAGAAAAAACATTATTAGGAGAGCAGAATATGTAACAATTGTTTTTCATTTTTAGAACATCTAACCTTTTCATTCAAGTGGTCAGTTAAAATTCCCCTTCAGGTGACCATCTATGCCTTCTTTGTGAAATTGTTGGTTATATTTTCTACCTTCCAACAACAAGATCTGTCCATTTCGAGCAATTCATTTGTAATTGGGAGTGTTTGATTTTTGTTGTATTCTGATATAGTCATCTATACTTTGGGAATTTTGTGACGCTCTATAAATAGAATCTACTGTTGCACCAGTGTAGGACACCGCTTTGGTGTAGTCAGTAAGATTTCATGATCTATGACCTTTAGATTTGTAGTCCAAATGATGAAATTGTAATGTAAGGCTAGTGTGGGCATGATGATCTTTTTGGGTAGTTTCTTTAACCAATTTCTTATTGATTAATGTGTGGGATTTCTTCATGATGTAACACATACATACACACACCAAAATAAAATAAAATAAAATAAAAAGATAAGATGACATTATGACAACAACTATGTTTCTTTCTGATGTGTGTTGACTTCTTTGCTTTTTTTGGGGGGAGATCTCTTAAGATGAGCCTCTAGGAAATCACATGATAAATGCATTCTTAATGTGGATTTATTTTAAATTACGTAGGGGGAGCTTGCTATAGCATTTGGCGAGCTGCTTAGAAAACTGTGGGCCCCAGGACGCACGCCAATTAATCCACGTCCATTCAAAGCAAAGCTTGCTCGATTTGCACCCCAGTTTAGTGGATATAATCAACATGATTCACAGGTGGCTTATTTTTTGTTAATGTATATAATATTTCAAGCTTTCGAAATGTTTTGTGTGACTTACTAGTGAAAATTTGGAATTTCCTCCTTTAGGAGCTACTGGCATTTCTGTTAGATGGGCTCCATGAAGATCTGAATCGTGTAAAACACAAACCATATTTGAAATCTAGAGATGCAGATGGCAGACCAGATGAAGAAGTTGCAAATGAATACTGGGCAAATTACATTGCTCGAAACGATTCTATAATTGTTGATGTGTGCCAAGTGAGTATATTATACTATTGTGAATTAATATTAAGACATGAATTTGTTTTTCTGTTTGACTTTGCCAGACGAATTCCTGTTTGTTTATAGATAATATCTTTGTTGAGAAATGAATTATTCTTACCCATAACTCTTTGCTACTATAAAATGAATTATCCAAGCTTAAGTAAAGAATGCATTAACACTTTTCTCTGGATGATGAACACACTTGAATTCTTTTTGTTCAAACATGGAGACTACTTCTTATTAAGAAAATTTTGTGACGGTTCGCACATTCACACTAATGCATATCATCACAGGTTAGATATCCTTTTGAACCTTAAAAGATGAAGAGAAAGAAATTCTTCATCTGGTCAGAACTATAAGACTAGATGGATATTATTCTCTGTCTAAATCGTGGGTTACATGCAAATTGAAATTCCCGTCCCTGTATCCAAGTGCTTTCATGATGCTGTATCTGACACTTTGTACACATGTCGGACTATGACGCACTTATCCATGTTAATGTTACATAGGAAAGCCATACTAGTCTGTTTTGCTGTGTGCATTCATAGAATTTGGTTTGAAGAGAATATACGGGCTCTGGTTTCCTTGTTTTTTTCCTTTATTATAACTTGGCGAGGCACATTCTTTGCATATGTTCTTTAAGTTTGCAGTTTTTTTTATCAAAATGCAATCAGTGAAAGTGTCACTCTTGTTAACTCTGTGATGTCCCTGCCTATGTTCTGCATGAATGGCAGTCATGTATATGGGTGCTTAATTACTGTTGAATGGGGTATATGATTGATATTTTTATCATATTTAATATAAGCATATTGGTCAAAATGTTTCAAGGACATGGTGCTTAATTAATGTGAGGTGCTTTTGAGTTTTGCCACCAATTTTACTATAGTGAGCAGATTCAAAAAAAAGATTTATTTATTTTTGACATCTGCTTTTGAGTTTTGTCTCTTTAGTTTCTAGAGTTCCTATTGGAATTGTTAAATAGCACACATTAAAGTTGGCCTTCTGGACTGTAGGTAGGGTTTAGTGGTTCATACGTATGATATGTTTGTACATTCAATGGTGTTATAACATAGATGTACTATTGGTTTTTATTTATTTAGTTTTTTTTTTCATGCTTACTAGATATTGGCTGCCACTGCTGATGATTCAACAGCGATCTCGTCCGTGAATTTATATATCTGAGTAATCCAATTTGACAGGGTCAATACAAATCAACTCTGGTCTGCCCCGTATGTGGCAAGGTCTCCGTGACTTTTGATCCCTTCATGTGGCTCTCATTGCCACTCCAATCTACCAACACAAGGACTATGACCGTCACAGTTTTCACTAGCGATGGCAGTGCGTTGCCCACACCTTGCACTGTGTTTGTTCCCAAGCATGGTCGATGCAGGGACTTGGTCCAAGCCATTAGCAGTGCTTGTTCCTTAAAGAACGACGAGAGGCTATTGCTTGCAGAGGTGAGTCAAACATGTGGTTCAACTTAACAAGTGTAGTTATGTAAAGCGTATCATGTGATTATCTGATTGCATTGGTTGATTCATGTCTTTACAGGTACGTGGCAACTTGATTAGTCGGTTTCTAGAGGATCCTTTGATACAGTTATCCACCATAAAAGACGATGACCACCTTGCTGTGTATAAGATACCAAAGTTGGTTAAGAATACAGTATATCTTCAGTTGGTACACCGCCGTGAAGAAAAGTAAGTTAAATTACCTACCATGTTTGCTGGAGTTATTAGTGTGTTTGGTTAAATCATGTCCCTTTATCGGCAAGATCTTTCGAAAAGACTGGTTCCTCGTGACCTCAAGTTCTTGTACTTGTATCACCTTCGAGGGGTTCCAGAAAATGTAAACTTAGCCCTTATAGTAAAGAGATTACTTTGTCAAGTGTTTATGCATCACTGAGATGGTTTCGATTGATAGGACCAGGTAGCTTGTAACATGTATTTATCTGAGTTCAGAAACAATGCTAGCTTCCCAGTAGAATCCCCTCATATTGTCCTTGAAAATTTTTTTACCTCTGTTTTGGAATTATATTCTTTCCTTTTCGTAATAAGATGTACTTTGTTATTTTTATCTGAAATTATTAAAAATCTTCTTTATCAGGGAGTCTAGCAGCGGACTAGGCTGGAAATCGTATGGAACACCTCTTGTCTCACCATTATCGCGCGATGACCCAATCACAAGAGGTGATGTGCAAGCCATAGTGCATACGATTCTCTCTCCCATGCTACGAGCTGAGAATCTTGAGCCTTCTGATCTCAATTCAACTATGTCAGGGGAAGGATCACATGCATCTCATGATGGTTGCTCAAGTGAAAAAATTGCAGATTCCACAGCATCAGACTCTGCCATTAAGGAACATGGCCGGTCCAAAATAGTGAAGGAGTCCTTTTTGCCTCTACAACTGATGGATGAAAATGATATATTAGTTGATTTGACTACGGGAGAAGAAAAGGCCATCAAGCTGTCCTCCTCAACAACATCAGTTTTAGTATTTATTAATTGGTCACAGAATCTGTTGGAGAAGTATGATACCCAATCCCTTGAGAATTTGCCAGAAGTGCTTAAGTTTGGGCCTCCTACTAAGAAATCTCGTAATGAACCTATCTCGTTGTACACCTGCTTGGAAGCTTTTCTACGGGAAGAGCCACTTGTGCCTGAAGATATGTGGTATGTTTCTTTTTTCCCCTCTTTATACTTCACTAGCGTGCATACTTAGTTTCTTGATTTGACAAGATGCCCGCTTTGGAGGTTGAGGTCTCATGGTTCAGATCAGTGCACACAACTACATTGTTGGAAAGGTTTCCTGGATCACTGGCAAAATTTGTTTGATTTCATTGTATATAATTTAATAAAGTGGATTGTTAAGATCTAGCCATTAGTGTGGGATTGGGTGGGGATCATTTTATCTGATGCTCTGCATTGCTTGAATAGTTGAATGTAAGCTTATGTGAGACAACTCACACAAGTGCTGTTTCACTTTAGATTCTTTCACGAGTTAATGTTAAAGTTTTCATCTCCAAATTTTTTTAGTAAGTTTAGTTTGCCATTTAACTTCAAGGATTAAAATTTTTTGGTCTCCTATAAAGGTACTGCCCACAATGCAAAGAGCAACGACAAGCAAGCAAGAAGCTAGATCTATGGAGGCTACCGGAGGTGCTTGTTATTCACCTAAAAAGGTTCTCATACAACAGGTCAATGAAGCATAAGCTGGAAACATATGTCAACTTTCCTATTCATGACTTCGACTTGACGAACTATGTAGCTCATAAAAACAGCTCCAAACGCCAGCTTTATGAGCTATATGCCTTGAGCAACCACTATGGTGGCATGGGAAGTGGGCATTACACAGCACATATCAAGGTAAATAATTATCCTGTACGACTCTCTTTTTCTGTTTGTGGTATGGAATTCTTTGTGAGTGGTGTATATTTTTTATACATGCAACCACTGCTGTATACTACCAAAAATTCTGCACACCTGATGTATACCATCTGGCTCGGTGACATTTTTACAACTTTGTTTTGTCACATCTTGTCCGATTCTGCATTTTTTTTTATCAGTTTAAGAGCATTTCATTAAACAAAAGGTCAGTAGTCATTTTTACACGATGTTTGTCAAGTACATTCTTCTGAATCTATTATTTTGATTGATTTATGCAGCTTGTAGATGATAATAGGTGGTATAACTTTGATGATAACCATGTCTCTACCATCAACGAAGAGGATGTAAAGTCTGCTGCAGCTTATGTACTCTTTTACAGGAGAGTCAAGACTGAAGATGTCTCAGTGAGCAATGGGGCTCAGTCCTCTGTCGGTCAAAACCACATGTTATTGGAGAAGCAATAACTTAGGACTTCCTATAGAAAGCAAGTACAGAGGTGTGCTTTAGTTGCAGACTGGTTATTGCAACAGGTACTGGAGCAATTTGAAATTCTTTGGAGGCATTACTAAAATTAGCTCCACCCGGGGAAATGAATACATATCAGTCTTTAGATTAAAAATGTCTGGAATCTCTTGTTTCCCTTAGTTATTTATGCTGGGGTCACCCCCAAAAAGGCCTTGTTTCCTTAGTTATTTATGCCGTGTCAGTATTTTTTTTTCGATGACAAGTTAATTGTAGTATTTGTATACTAACAATTAACTTTAAAATAGACACAGATTGAACTATTTTTTTTAATAAAGTTGAGAACATTCTGTTGAGCGACAGTCTAATTTTAATTGGATTGTGATTGAAATTATGTATAATAATTTGTCTAAATATATGCAGATTATGAGAATGATTTAAAACTTCGTTCATTTCTACCTTTATATAATTCCTCCATTTATCAATAAAATTTTTGTTTTATCAAAAAAATAAAATAAAAATTAATTCACTAAATTTTAGAATTTTTTTATTAGTTTTTAGTAATATTAAACAGAAGAAGGCCTTGGGCCCAAATTATTTGGTCTAGATCCAATTTAATTAGAATTCTAATTACTAAAACGTTGACAACTTTCCTTACTAAGACAGCATCTTTAGCAAAGAAAGCTCTATAAATAGGGATTCCCCAAGGTTTCTTTTCATCATCTTTACATCTTTTGTTTAAGGTTTAGGGTTCTCTACTTTGTGTTCATTGTTGTTCTCTACTTGCTTGCTATTGATCATGTCGACAACCAAGAAAGTAACACTTAGGAGCTCTGATGGTGAGGCTTTTGAAGTTGATGAGGCTGTTATTGTTCAATCACAAACTATCAAACACATGATTGAAGACGAATGCGCTTCTGATGTGATCCCTTTGGCTAATGTCACTTCAAAAATCATGGCTAAAGTGATTGAGTATTGTAAGAAGCATGTTGAAAATCAAGAGTGTACAGATGATGTAGATTTGAAGTCGTGGGACACTGACTTTGTTAAGGACGTCGATCAAGGAACACTTTTCGATCTTATCTTAGCTGCTAACTATTTGAATATCAAGAGTCTTTTAGATCTTACTTGCAAAACTGTTGCAGACATGATTAAGGGTAAACCAGCAGAGGAAATTCGTAAGACGTTTAATATTGTTAATGATTATACTCCTGAGGAAGAAGAAGAAGTCCGCAGAGAAAACCAATGGGCCTTTGAGTAGTAATCATTCATCGTCGACATCTTCCATATTAGTACCATCTGCAAAGCCTTTCATATATATTTAGATTCATGTTTTATTTTTTCTGTTCCATCTATTTGTGAACGTTTCAAGATTTTAATGCGCAATTTATAAGTTTTCTGTTCCATCTATTTGTGAACGTTTCAAGATTTTAATGCGCAATTTATAAGTTTTATTTTACCAAAAGCCTTATTGCCTTAATATTATTGATGTATATTGCAAAGTTAATCAAACATATAAAAGCTTGGATAGGGTTTCTTTCATACGATGATCAAGAGCAGACACATTATATATGCATCGCATCGCCCTACACTACACTTAGTCCAATATTGCACCAACCTAGGGACTGAATATGTTAACCCCCATGGTTTGCCATTATTATACTGTATAACCCTATTAAAAGGGTTTTATTACTTCTGTTCTAAGCAGGGAACGAAGGCAAGAATTGAACAGCGTGAGCATATATGTGTAGGCAAAAGTTTTAGTGGTCTGTCCTGCCGTCTCCCTCCCTCATCCTAATTGAAAGTAAAAATATCACTGTTATTGAAGTTATATAATGGTTTGATCTCCATAATGACATGATGCACTGACAAATATTAGATCTACTAGTTGTTCAGTTCTTTGGATACAAGCATATAATGAAGATTCAGGCACTGTGCTAGATAGGGGACATGGTGAACGATGAGTTGGTCAGATTATGAGGCTCTCTAATCAATTTGTTAATCTCTATACCAAACTTTTTCATGGCAGACTCAGGCAAAGTAACATCCATTCGAACTCCATCCTCACCTTTAGTGTTCATTGCTGATACAAGCTAGGAAACTCACGTAACAATTGCTCCCAGTTGTTCCTCCATATATTGGTTGGTTTTCCCCACCCGAAATCAAAATCCTTGAATCCAATATTTGTAAGATCAGATACACCATATATGAAAAATTTGGTGTAGGTTTTTTCTCTAGTAGATCTATTGTCGATCTAATAAACTCTTCAGTCACATAACTTTACATTTTTGTGACGAACTCTACCGCGTACACGATTGTGCAAAGCCTTTGCAGCAAAGGCATCACCATAGTATCCAACAGCCATTAAATTCCTTGAAAATATATCCAATTGCAATTTATTCTTGCTAAAAATTGATAGATGCCATTAAGCTAATGCTTTGTGTAGTAACTAGTAAGAGATAATGGAAAAACTTGTTGGATTGATACAGGAAATAAGATTAAGAGCATAATTAAGCTTACAGTCATATCAAGGTCTTTTCAATATAAAAAGGGTTTATTAGCGATTGCGCCCACTTTAAAAAATACAAAACTCATACTTGTCAATATATGCATTAGTTAGTTTATAATATATCTTTACTACCTTAAACAAAACATGCATGTGAACAGTATTCTGACGTCATCAGTGTCCTTCCGTAACCACATATAATCTAAACTAGGTCCACCTTAATTCTAAGCTCATCCCAGTACAACATCATCTATAATTACTTGAATACCTTTCGCCTCATATTTATTTACCAAAGTTTATTAAAATAATCCTATTTAACATAAATTACTAAAATTTACCTAACACTTTAAGAAAATCATCAATTAAATTTGATGTCATAATAATATAATTAAACTAAATATTTTGTATAAACATACAATTTAGTTCTAACGTACGTAAATATTTTCAATAAAAAAACTATGCGCAGAACGCGTACAAAGACATAGTGTACTTAGAAATTAATATGATGATGAAACTGAGCCACAGTTTTAACATATTTGGGCTATTCCAAACATATGTATGCAAAAATGGAGCAAATATGCTTGGATATATGGAGATGACAAGTTTTCTTCATTTCTTGATAAATTTTGGATTGTTATTTTCACCATGTATGTAGAATTGAACCTGATTACAGATTACTTTGAGCCAGTTTGCACAAAGATATGTTCAGTTGTACAAATACAGAATCAAAGCTGATGTAGCTAGGTAAGGTCAGGTACTCTACCGATATCTGGAAAAAAGCCTGAAAATGATCTGAAATTAACAGGTCTGAATTACTGAACATAACAAAGACTCATTCATACTGCATAAAAAGAAAGTGATTACATAGTTGGGCTATGGTATGATAGAACATGCATGAAAATCATGTATGTGTTCCTTACTTCCTTGGCATTGACTTCAGCTAGTTGGCACAACCGTATCAAGGAATCAAAGGTGATGTAGGCCGGTAAGGTCACAGTACTTTCTGGAAAAAGGCTGCAATTAGCTAGCAGGTCTGACTGACTTCTGAACATAACAAAGACTCATTCATAATGCAGGAAAAGAAAGAAAGAATCCAAGGTGAAGATGGGTTGTAGATTATATATATGGCATATTGGCATACAAAAACAGCTAACATATATGGCAAATCCATACTAATACATGAAATAAGACTCCAAAGTCCAAAATGAAGTCTACTAGCCATGTTCTCTTTCTATCATGTAGATTTGTATCATGTATGTTCCTTGAATATAGGCTTCAATTCAAGGTCATAATGTTTTTTGTTCAATGGTTTCGACAGGAATATGTTTTTATAATGATCTATCCTCTCAAATTCAAATCCCATGCTTCTTCGTGAGCCGAGGTTTATGATTGGCGAAGATTACTGATGTGGGGTTAGGGTTAAAAACCCATCCGATCAGCTGAAGCTATGTCTCAGTATGGAGTGCACCCCATGCTAGACGACAAACTGCTGATTTTGTTTTTCTTCTGTACTCTGCAATCAACTAATTGAATCAATGAGGCACCTGTTTCTACAATGTCATAAGTTTTTGAGTATGGATTAATCTCAAATTATAGAAGGTTTTAATCCATATAAAAACTTATATCACTCATTGTAAATATAGTGTGTTAGTAGTATTATATTGTTGATGATCGATCGCTAAAGCTCTTCAGCTAATCAGCCCCAAGAATCCTAGCTTGTATGAGTCCCTTTAGTTTGTTATAGTTGGGTTTCCTCATGTTCTTGTATAGAAGATTGACTGACGACTACTTGTACTAGAGTCTATACCATTTACACAAAGAAGCCTGTGGCTGTGACTATAAGTTGCGCTTAGATTAAGTAACTTTAAGAAAGATTTCAATCATAATTATTTTGGGTTTGCAAACCAGAGATGCTCAAATCAGAGATGCTTGGTCCAATTACAATTGTTATGAGATAATTTCTTGTTTACCATTTACCAAACACACTAAGCTATACAAGCAGAACTTGGATCCAATACTGTTTTTCCGCATCCACATCATAAAAATGAAGGGTTGGTTCCATATAATCATTATAACACAAATTCCTGTTAAAACCATATAACAAAAGAGAAAATCAATATGTTTCTAAATTTCAAAACACAAAATAAATTTCTTTGATGACACCATGAAAGTTTCAATGAAAACTTACCCTTATATTACCTATAAGGCTACACTCATGATAGGGAAAATGATAGAAATCAAAAGGATGGACAGAAGAAGAAGATAATGAATGAAGGAAAGGCAAGAGGGAAGTAGACTTCACTTTGGACTTTGGAGTAGTCTTATCTGTTCTTGTTCCATGTTGCATATATAAGCTGTGTTTAACAATTTCTGTTCCTACACTATCTAAAGTAGGGGTGAGCAAAAAAACCGGTAAACCGAGAAACCGAACCGAACCGGTACATGCGGTTCGGTTTTCAACGGTTTTTAGAAGTGTCGGTTCGGTTTGCGGTTTTAAAAATTATAGAACCGGTACTTACGGTTCGGTTTACGGTTTCTTTCTACAAAATTTTCGGTTAACCGAACCGAACCGAAAATAGTAGTTAACATGTTAATATACGTTGGCCCAATGGATTTTTTGGATTTAATATTAAGTAAAGTCTGAAAGCCCACAATATATTAAGGTTGTAGGCCCAAAATCTTAAAAAGCCCAAACCGTAGAACCGAACCGAACCGTAAAAATCGGTTCGGTTTATGACCGGTTCCTAAATTTTAACAGTTCGGTTTCGGTTCTAAAAAATTAGAAACCGTGTTCCACGGTTCGGTTTCCGGTTTCACCTAAATGTGACCGGTCCTGAACCGAACTCACCCCTAATCTAAAGTAGTCTTATCTTTTTGAAATTGCATTCATGCATGGTTTGATATTACTGCAACTGTGCTAGATAGGGGACACAATGAAGGATGAGTCACTACTACAGAAAAGAGTATTTGCAACGTTCCGAAACGTTGCAAATAATGTCATTAACGTTGCAATTACACTATTAGCCACGAAATAAAAGCGTTGCCAGACCGTTGCATTAGATTGGGTGACAATTACTCTTTAGCAACGTTAATAAGCGTTGCAACTACCTGTAATATTTGCAACGTAATAAACCGTTGCTACTACAATATATACGTTGCAACAACTATTTTTCTAACTTCTATTTTATAAATAAAAAAATACTTTTAAATTTTAAAAAAATATAGTTGCAACGTTCTAAGCGCTGCAAGCTCTAACGTTGCTATTATACATTAGGTATAAATTCGTTGCAATTATACCATTAACAACGCAATAGTAACAACGCTTTTGACGTTGCAATTGAAGAATCTATTTGCAACGATTATGAAGCGTTGCAATTATATCCGTATTTGCAACGTCTTGGTACGTTGCAAAGTCCATACAAACAGAAATTTATACCTATATTAGCAACACTTGCCGATGTTGCAATTAAGTGAACTTAGTTGCAACGATTTGTGAAACGTTGCAAATATACCTGTAAAGGTAACGAGTACGAACGTTGCAATTAAATTAAATTGGTTGCAACGGTGTGTTAAGCGTTGCAAGTATTAGTTTAATTGCAACGTCTTCCGAGTGTTGCAAATAATACGGTGCAATTATTATCCCTTTTGCAACGATTGTATTCGTTGCAATCTTTTAAAAATATACATTTCTATTTTGAAAGTCCACATCTATTTGCAACACTTATTTCTTTTTTACTCACGTTGCTAGTAGTGATCCTTCTCATGATTGCTAGTAATAAAAAAATAAAATAAAAAAATTCTTGAACTAAAGCAATTCAGGAAATATAATATTCCTTAAATTAAAACATCCATTTAATTATAAAATAGGTACCAACAACTTCTAAGAATTGCTAATCAAAATGTATCAACATAAACTAATAATACTTAAAAAATCCATATTGTTTGGAATACATGTTTACCAAAAAAAGAAAAAAAAAAAAAGAAGAAAATAATCCTGTGATCTTCAAAAGTCTTCAATCTAATAGCTAGTCATCCAAAACCCTTCAATCGACAAGCTAAATACCCAAAGTTCTTCTATCTGCAATTTGAAAAATGCAGATTGATTATTATATGTTGGCGAGATTGTGGGTCCATAACAAAAAAATAAAAAAACATAAGCCCATTAACTGCAAAACTTGATCCTAGGATAAATGTTGGTAGCATCAGAACTAAGAATAATAAAAAACTGTGTACCACGTAAAAGCGTTTATCTACAATAAAGAAACTACTGTCATCTTTTGTATATACTATAAGGGATACTTCAGGTTCTATTCTAAACAGGGTTTTATTTCCATGTAAAAGACGTACTACTCTTTCTCTCTACATATAGAGAAGAAAACTTGTGAAAATCTAAATTATAATCTTTCAATTCATGCACTTCATATTCATACAAAAGGGGCTAAAACTCATGCAAAATAACACATTATTTCCATACATTTTAAATGTAAAGTCTTACCAGGAAGATTCACCAGTGAAGAACGACTAAAAAGCTGGAATACTTGCTAACTGTAATAAAAATTCCTCGGTTTTAGTCTGTCGGGCATTCAGATTCTCTACTTGTGTAGAAAGCTGCCTCTCGGTTTCCTCTGCTTTTCGCCTATACTCTTCAAAAGCTACATTGTTCGAGTTGTATACTACAGACTGTGATGTTGATATAAACCCATTTCCAAGTCCACGAATGTAGTTACGTCTCTTTCCTAATACCTCATCACATATTTCATCCTCGGTAATTGGATTAGACCCTTCTGCTGGAGGTGTATCTTTGAGTATCAACATTTCATCCTATAATAAAATGCATTCTCGTAAGTATTAACAATAATAATATTATCCAAATAAAATTCTGCACACAAAAATTAGATTTTTACATAGTTTTTCTGTGCGAGAGGAGAAACCCAGCCCTTAGTTACATTAAAATGCATCCGGCGGTAGAACTCAATCCTCCCCTCTTGACTGTTAGCATCTTCAGGTGTGTCAACAACACCCGCAGCCTCACGCGCAGCAGCACGCTTCAAAATGTTAGTGCATATATGTTAACATCAGTTAAAATTATAATAGTTTTATGAATGTCAAAGTTACAATATAAAATTCTGTACATCAATCTTGCTTACCTCCCTTTCTTTTTCTTTTTCTTCTTCATAATAAACAGCAAACGATTTTGCTCCACCACGATGGTTGATCACTTTTTCTTTTGTACTTGCAGAATTCTTTTCGCTTAATTTCTAAAACAAACAATAGACCGTCCAAGTCATTCAAAAGTTGGCAGTAGACCACGTTAAGTAAATCTGTGTTCAGTATGTGTGTGGGTGTGTGTGTGTCCACGTGTCTGACCTTATGTGTGACACTCCTTCATCTCTCAAACATAAGTAGGCAATCAATCTCTAAGAACAAAATTAAATGATCACCTTGAATTCTGCGGATTCAAACCACGTACATATCACAGCCCAAGGATCATGACCAATATGTTTTGGTGGATTGGCCCTCTTGTCCACACCAGCTCCTAGGCTCTGATAGTGTTTGTGCATCCTACTCTGTGTAGTCTTAAAATTTCCCCCATTTGTTTGTCGACAGTCTTTCGAACAGAAGGATCAGCAAAGTTTACATCGAACTTTACCTTCACAAATAGAAATAGAAATATCAAAATAAATTAATAATTAAGATGTTAAGTAGCAATTCATGCGAGGATTGGTTATTGGGGGTCTTTAGAAAGACCCTTTTATGAAATTAGTATGTAAACAATATAAACAAAACATTCTTTACCAAGATTCTTTTATAGAATTTATCTACTCCATGGTTTTTTTTATTTCCGTCCATCTGTGACATGCAAGAGGTGCTTCGGCACGACATACTATGCCAACTTCTCGGATGAATTGTTTTCCCCAGTTACAAACTGGTCTTGCTAAACCTGGTTTGAATTCTATCTTTGGTTTTATCATACCCCCCTTTATGAGGTCATTGAGTTGCTCATCCAGCGCCTTGCCTCTACGACAAGGAGGTTCGGAAGATGCTGTTCAAAGATAAAAAAAAAATTAATTTAATTAACTTTAATAAAATTCTGCAATGATTACTATTAACAAAAAATGATCTTATACCACCAGTATTTGAGCCCTGCTCAGATGATACAGATCGTGAATTCGACCTTGATCCACTTCCAGGTCCCATAACTACACATCGAAACAGAGATAAAATGAATTGTGACTCTGTACATTAAAGTGTTCATGAGAGTAGAAAATTTGATATGGAGATTGGTTATCTAATCAATGACCGTGAGTCCAATATCTCAAACATTGTAGCTAAGGCATAGAGAAACAACACGCTGGCTATTAATCTGAATAAATATGTATGACTTAACTAGTTCTTATGACAGGTAGGTTGTAAGGAGGTTTATGACAGTGTTGCAAATAAGCAATTCTGTTGTAGTGAGTTGGTCAGATTATTAGGCTCTCTAATCAATTTGTTAATCTCTATAGCAAACTTTTTCATGGCAGATTCAGGCAAAGTAACTTCCATTAGAACTCCATCCTCACCTTTAGTGTTCCTTGCTGATATAGGGAAACTCGCGTAACAATTGCTCCCAGTTGTTCCTCCATATATTGGTTTTCCCCACCAGAAATCAAAACCTTGAATCCAATATTTGTAAGATCAGAAACGCCATGGACATAGCTCACTGAAAAATTTGGTGTTCGTCTTTTCACTAGTAAATTGTAACACCCCGCACTAAATTATCATATGATTAATGTTTCTCGATATATAACCTGTGAATATGGTTTGTGTGATAGTTGTGTTACTTAATTCGATCATGAGTTAGATTTCTATTAGAATTCTCACAAATCAAATTATATACTATCAGATTTCTTAACTGTCTATATATGATATAATATATTTAGCTCTTAATCAAATGATTTTGAATAGAAGCTAGTATAGTTATTGATTGTTTCCCCTCAAAAGTACAGAAGGTTCATTACTTAATAGTTGGTTTGCTTCCTTGTTCTATACATAACCTTGGGTTAATTCTTATCAGGAAGGTTCGTATATTATTGTTTTTTGAATTGTTATGTTGGTTTGTGTTTGTCGATGAGATTGCTTATTTGTTGATCTTGCGACAACTTGTTAATTTATTTTTTTGATTGAGAATGAATTTGCCGAGTTGCTATATCATTCAATATTGATTGTGTTGGTTATGTTGTTGGGAAATCCTGACCTCTTTATTGGTGAGGCAGATATTCCATGATCGATAACTTGTGTAATGAAAAGATGGGTCGAGAGAGTTCACACCCGTCCATAAAATGCCTGATGGGGGCTAGGAGTGTGTGATGCCATAGGTTGGTGCCTAATGAGCCAAGATACCTTGGGTTGGTGCTCATTAAGCCTCTTCTTCCCCTAAACAGTTGAATGAGGAAGTGTTCACACCTGCCTAATAGTGCAGAATCGCCAAAGGCATGCAGCAAGTATCTCAAACTTAGAGCATTTGCGAAGTGAAGTGGGACGTGATTTCTCAGGGTTGTTATATTTTGTCCACTAAAGAAGAAGGAGCATTGCTTCTGGCTTTTCACGCATTAAATTCTCAAGGTCCTTCTGAAATCGGCATTCGGTTGTTTGACATCATTTTGTGACTAGGTTAGGAGTGTCCGAGGTTATCTTGCCTTGACGTCATTGTTAGGAAGTACCTTGATGTGTGAGCGTCGTTCCTTGTCTTCATTCTCTTCCTTCTAAAGATTGTCAGGTTGCAGTTTGTTCAAGAACGTACGTAGTCATAGGCAGATCTTTTCTCATGTTCTGGAACGTACGTACCATGTTAGGACGTACGTACGTTGAAGTGTCCAGGTTGGTTTTCTTATTAGGGGACGTACGTACCACGTTAGGGAATACGTACGTCATCGAGCCTTTTTGTTATTTCGGCCCATATTTCTTTCTTTCTTAACCCTAGGTTATAAATAGGTCGTTGGTGTTATGTGAAAGGCAAGAGTTCCAACCTAGCCTCCATAGAGCCCTAGTTTGTTTGTTGCCTCTTCCACAAAGATCATCTTCTTCCTCAATTGATCTTTGTGTCTATTTTCTATCCTTCCCTAATTCATCTTCCCATTATTGTTTATAGTGATTTAGCTTCGAGTCTTCTTGTGTGTTCATCAAGAAGTCGAGTATCCTTGTGTGTTCATCAAGGAACTCTGGTGTAAGCTTATTTCATAGTTTAGCTTCGAGTTTCCTTGTGTTCATCAAGAAGTCGAGTATCCTTGTGTGTTCATCAAGGAACTCTGGTGTAAGCTTGTTACATAGATCGGCTTCGAGTCTTCTTGTGTGTTCATCAAGAAGTCGAGTGTCTTGTGCGTACATCAAGGTACTCTGGTGAAGTCAAGGTGTTAGAGATAACCAGTAGTGTCAACTCGCAGTGATTGCAGGTACTTGATAGGTTTGTACATTTCTTTTTATCTAGTGGATTTATTTGTTATCGCGAGGACAACCGTGGACGTTTCCCATATTGGGTTTTACCACGTTAAAAATATCGTGTGGATTTACCTTCTGTTTGTTAATTTGCTTGCTTAATTAGTGGTAAATGTGGTAATAACACTATTTGTGGAGTTTCACCTTCAATGCCATTAAATTCCTTGAACATGTAATGTGTACATGAGCGCCAAGTGCTATCTCACCAGCAGCTGTCAAAAATTGAAGGAAACCAGTTGCATCACTCATTACATGGTTCAGGTTAATAGCTTGGGTAAATCTTCACACAACAACCGGGTCACCTGCATTATGTACACAACACATTAATCAGTATAAACTATAAGACATGGCCGTCACATCAGATTTTAGCAGAAAAAGGTGGTGGTGATCTTCATCCACGTTTAGCTATTACCTGTACCAAACAAAAGCGAACTATGTAGCAGATCACCAGAGCTAGGGCCATCATGAAGAAGATTCTCTATACATGGGAAAGGCGGATGAAGAACATCACCAAACTGTTCTAATTTCACATTGGCACTGGCTTCAATGAACAGAACTCCTTCACCAGTGCATTCAACCATAAGCTTATTATTAGGTGCTTCCCTGAGCGTACCTGCAAACGGGTAATAACAAACAAGTGCTTACAGTCATATCAAGGACTTTTCAATATAAAAAGGGTTTATTAGCGATTGTGCCCACTTTAAAAGATACAAACTCATATATGTACTTAGAAATATTTGCGCTATTCCAAACTGAGATGCATGCAAATTTGCGCTATTCCAAACATACATGCATGCAAAAACTGAGCAAATATGCTTGGATATTTGGAGATGACAAGTTTTCTTCATTTCTTGATAAATTTTGGATTGTTATTTTCACCATGTAAGTAAAATTGAACCTGATTACAGATTACTTTGAGCCAGTTGGCACAAAGATATGTTCAGTTGTACAACAGAATCAAAGCTGAGATGTAGCTAGATAAGGTTAGGTACTCTACTGATATCTGCAAAAATGCCTGAAAATCTGTAATTAACAGGTCTGAATTACTGAACATAACAAAGACTCATTCATAATGCATAAAAAGAAAGTGATTACTTGTTATTAATGGATGGTGTAACATAGTTGGGCTATGGTATGATGAACTTGCAGTCTTACATGAAAATTATGCTAACCTATAATAATTTTATATATTTTGACTAATTCTATGTGTTCTTTGGCATTGATTATTGGAGCTAGTTGGCACAACCGAATCAAGGAATCAAAGGTGATGTAGGTAAGGTCAGAGTACTTTCCCGAAAAAAGCCTCCAATTAGCTAGCAGGTCTGACTGACTATGAATGCTGGAAAAGAAAAAAAAGAGAACCCAAGGTGGAATTGAAGAAGGGTTTTAGATTATATATATGGCATATTGACATACAAACACAGCTTACATATATGGCAAATCCATACTATTAATACATTAAATAAGACTCCAAAGTCCAAAATGAAGTCTACTTGCCATGTTCTCTTCTTTCACTTATTATCTTCCTCTTTCTATCTATCATGTAGATTTGTATCATGTATGTTGCTTGAGTATAGGCTTCAACTCAAGGTAAAAAGGGTAAGTTTTCCTTTAAATTTTTCATCACTGAAATTAAAATTTACTTTATAATACAAATATAATGTTTTTTGTTCAAAGGTGTGGACAGGAATATGTTTTTATAATGATCTATCCTCTCAAGTTCAAAATCCCACGCCTCTTCATCAGCTCAGGTTTGTGATTGGTAAAGATTACTGATGTGGAGTTAGGGTTCCAATTGTTAAGATGAATGAACTAGAAATAAAAGAACAGAGAGAAAAATGATTTTCATTTCATTATCTTTGTTCTTCTCTTACAGATCTTATTTATAGAGTAATCTGTTACAACCCTTAACTGAAAATATAACAACCTAACTAATTACAATTACTACTAACTGTTTGTGAGCTGGCTGTCCTTGCTGATGTGTCAATACCTCCCCTCAAACTGATGGCAGCAGGACTGACAGATAGTTTGGAACGCAGAAAAGAGAACCTTGCTGTAGAGAGTCCTTTGGTGAATATATCAGCTATCTGATCTGTGGTACACAGATATTGAACATCAACAAGATTTTGAGTAACAAGATCTCTGATATAGTGATAGTCCACTTCAACATGCTTAGTCCTAGCATGAAACACCGGATTAGAGGCTAGAGAAATAGCACTGATATTGTCGCAATGAATAACTGGTTTCCCTTTGAACGATATGTGTAAATCTTTTAAGAGATGACATAACCATGTGAACTCTGCAGCACATTGCGCTAAAGCTCTGTATTCAGATTCAGTAGAACTTCGAGCAACTGTAGCTTGTTTCTTTGAACACCATGAAATAAGATTGCAGCCAAAATATACACCAAAACCAGTAATTGATCTTCTATCCATAGGACAACTTGCCCAATCAGCATCAGAGTAGCAAGTAATAGTAGGTGGACCCTTGTGAAAAGATAGACCAAATGTGATAGTGCCCTTCAGATATCTCAGTATTCTTTTCACAGCTGTAAGGTGTGTGGTCCTGGGTTTATGCATAAATTGACAAACCTGGTTGACAGGAAAGGAAATTTCTGGCCTAGTCCATGTAAGGTACTGTAGAGAGCCTACAAGAGATCTATAGGATGTTACATCTTGAAGCAAATCTCCAGTCTCATTATCTAAACGAGTAGTGGTAGCACAGGGAGAAGAACATGGTTTGGCATTTAGCATAGAAGCTTTATCCAATAGATCATAAATGTATTTGGACTGAGATAGTGTAAGAGTATCCTTAGTTCTGTTGACTTCTAAACCTAAGAAATAATGAAGAGGACCTAAATCTTTCATAGAAAACTGTTGACTAAGATTCGTAATCAATGTTTGACAAACAGTAATGGATGAACCAGTGACAATAATGTCGTCAACATAAACAAGGACATAGATGAGAGAATTTGGAGATTTTTGGATGAAGAGAGAATGATCGACATGTGAAGTATGAAAGCCTAAGTGAAGAAGTACCTTGTGTAACTCATTGTACCAGGCTCGCGGAGCTTGCTTAAGACCATACAGAGATTTCTTCAACTTGCAAACATAATTTGGTTTAGAGCTATCAACAAATCCAGGGGGTTGTTGCATGAACACAGTTTCATTGAGATGACCATGAAGAAAAGCATTATTTACATCAAGTTGTCGAATAGGCCAGTTATTGTTAACTGCCACAGTAAGAACCATTCTTATTGTAGTTGGTTTGGCTACTGGACTGAACGTCTCTGAGTAATCAATCCCTGCCTGTTGATGATAACCCTTAGCTACCAGTCTTGCTTTATATCTTTCAATACTACCATCTGCCTTTTGCTTTATTTTGTATACCCATTTACATCCTACTAGATTCTGTCCTTGCTGATGTGGTACCAGATCCCATGTATTTGTATGTAGTAGAGCATTAATCTCAGTAACCATAGCAGCTCTCCATTTAGAATCCTTCATAGCTTGCACATAGGATGTTGGTGGGGTAAGTGTACTCTGTATACTTGCAGCCAAAGCAATAGGAAAAGTATGTTTAGATGTGACCAGAGCTTTTGGCTTGACAATACCATTCTTAGACCTTGTCTTCATGTGATGATTATTTACTGTTGAGCTGGCTGTCCTTGACGGTGACAAATCAGGTACAGATGATTGAGCTGGCTGTTCTGAATGTGGCATCTCAGGAGAGCTTTGTGAAGAATCATGAGTGGATGATGGCAATGCAGAAATGATATGTTCAGAAGAAAGATTTTCAACATTCAAGGATGGATTTGACACAAATGGAGAAGAATAAACACCGGAATTATTTGAGAAAGGAAAAGAGGACTCATGAAAAACTACATGTCTAGAGATGTAAATCCTACCAGTGGACACATGAAGACATTTATATCCTCTGTGAATGTTGCTGTACCCAATAAACACACAGGGTTTACTCCTAAACTCGAGTTTATGATGTGTGTATGGCTTTAGCCATGGAAAGCACAAACAACCAAAAGTTCTTAAAAAGGAATAGTCTGGTTTTTGACGATAAAGCTTTTCGAAAGGAGATACAAAAGACAGAACAGATGAAGGAAGCCTATTTATTAGAAAAACTGCTGTGTAAAAAACATCAACCCAATATATGGAAGGAATATTGGACTGAGCAATAAGAGTTCTTCCTACATCAAGTATTTGTCGATGTCGTCTCTCGACAACACCATTTTGTTCACTGGTATGGGGACATGTGAACTGATGAGTAACACCATTAGTTTTGAGAAAGTTTTCAAATTTATCACTAGTGAATTCACCACCAGAATCAGTCCTCAAAATCTTTATTTTTCTGTTAAAAGAAGTTTCAACTGAGGCTTTGAAAGTCATGAAATTGGCAAAAGTATCTGATTTGGACTGTAGGGGAAAAAACCAAATAAATCGACTCCAATGATCTACAATACTAAGATAGTATTGATAGCCATTGATAGACTTAATATGTGAGGGGCCCCATAGATCAGCATAGACAATATCTAAAGGACCTGAAACTGAAGTATGACTGATATGAAAAGGAAGCTTAGTACTTTTGCCAAGAGGACAAGAAGGACATGAAAAAATTTTAGAAATAGAATTTTGAAAAGAAAGACTAGAATTTTGAAGAATTTTATTGAGAATAGATGAAGAAGGATGACCAAGTCTATTGTGCCATATATTTGAGGAAACTTTATGAAAGAAAACTGTAGGATGGTATTTACACTGAGAATGAGCTTTAAATGGATATAAGCCATTTTCACTCGGCCCTTGGAATAGTATCTTCCCTGAGCCATTGTCCTTCACATAAAAACAAGAGGATTTAAAAGTTATGCTACAATCATTATCTGTAACAAATTTATGGACTGAAAGTAGATTATTTGATATTTGAGGAGTATGTAAAACATTTCTCAAAATAAAAGATTTATAACGAGTTTTAAAGATCGAAGAACCAATGTTAAGAATGGACACACCTTGACCATTGCCAACAACAACTTTATCTGGGCCTTTGTATTCAGTATGTGTTTGAAGATTGGAGATTTCAGAAGTAAGATGATTGGTGGCACCACTATCAGCATACCAGTCAGTTTCTGAAGAAGACGAGGAGGCACCTGTCGGAATAGTACCTTGAGCCATCATAGCAAGCTTAGATGGAGGAACCCTGCCTGCATATGAGTGATTCATTCTATACCAGCAGTCTATAGCTTGGTGACCATTCTTATGACAAATCTGACAGGGCATATAGCCATTTCCATTAGAGGATCTACCAGCACTCCGACCTCTTCCTCTTCCTCTACCATTAAAACCACCTCTGTTATTACTTCTGCCATGATTATAAGAGCCACTTGAGGAATTCTTTTGATCTGAGTTATAAGATGAGGAATGAATTGAGCTAAAAGCTTGAGTTGTTGCTTCAGAAGATGCAGTCAAAATCACTTTATCTTTCAACTCAATTGCAAGTTCTTCTGATAACAAAAGATTGTGAAGTTCATCTGTTGAAACAGAATCAGATCTTACACGTATTGAAGTAGTGAATGAGCTATAAGCATCAGGTAAACCATTGAGAACATAAACCACTACATCTTCATCATTAACGGGTGATCCAGCTGCAGCCAAGCTATCTACAAGT
This sequence comes from Aquilegia kansuensis, assembly GCA_020826895.1. Classification (NCBI taxonomy): domain Eukaryota; kingdom Viridiplantae; phylum Streptophyta; class Magnoliopsida; order Ranunculales; family Ranunculaceae; genus Aquilegia; species Aquilegia kansuensis. The sequence continues at coordinate 37,722,514 of CM037004.1, read as the reverse complement.
TGTTTAATTTGTTGAAAGTAATCAGAAATAGTGAGTTGACCTTTCTTCAAACATTGAAGCTTCGATTTAAGTTGAATCACATGAGAGCGAGAGAGATTTGAGAATCGTTTTTCCAAATTTAACCATAACTCCCTTGCTGAACCAACTCCAACAACATACGGAAGCAATTCTTCAGATAACGTAGCATTGAACCAAATCAAGACGGTTTGATCGCGTTTCAACCATCTAATATACGCTGGATTCAGATTTGAGGAATTTGGTAGAGTTTGAGAAGGACATGTTTCTATTCCATAGACAAGATCAAGAAGATCATAGCTTCTCAAGATCGGAAGAAAGATTGATTTCCATAACAAGTAATTGTTACGATTGAGTTTGATAGGTACTAGATTACCTATATTGTGCAAGGTTGGAGCACCAGAATTAACCAGAAGTGAATCTGAAACAAGATATTGTTGTGTTGATGGATCTTGATTTAGGGTTGAAGCAGAATTATTGTTTCTTGTCATGATGAATCAACGAAAATAAACAAGAAAAAGAGATGAAATTGAGAATTTGAGATATGAAATTGAAATTAGGTTTTTTTTAAAACTCCATTAAAGGATCTTGCTGTTGAGCTTTAAGCTCTGATACCATGTTAAGATGAATGAACTAGAAATAAAAGAACAGAGAGAAAAATGATTTTCATTTCATTATCTTTGTTCTTCTCTTACAGATCTTATTTATAGAGTAATCTGTTACAACCCTTAACTGAAAATATAACAACCTAACTAATTACAATTACTACTAACTGTTTGTGAGCTGGCTGTCCTTGCTGATGTGTCAATACCAATCTCCCATGCCTTTTCATCAGCCGAGGTTTATAATTATATACGTTTTGCTGTGCTATGCAGTGTGGAATGAGTTCTGCTGATGGGTACTCTTTCATATGGTGTAGTGATGCAGACAGAGTCTGTAGATGGGGGGGTGGGTCATTTAAGGGAGTTGCTGCTGCTGTCCTCTGCTTACAGGCTCTGCTGTGGCCTGTGGAAAGAAGAATGCAGAGAAACCCAATATGTTTCTGACGCTGATTTCTTTGTACTTGTTTAATTTATATGGAAGGGGGCACTACTTCATGTATTTCTGGGATTAATTTTCTGAAACCGACGGTGCCGCTTTGAACTGCATGCTGATCAGTTGGTGTATTTTTTTTAAGATTGTAATAAAATTTCTAACTATCAGCTGTCGCTATTAAACCGCTTCGATCAGCCCTAAGAATCCTAGCTAGCTTGTATGAATTCTACTACTTCTATTTATTATGTTCTCTTCTTTTATTTATTATCTTCTTCTTTCTATCATGTAGATGTGTGTTCATTGAGTGTAGGCTATAAGGTAACATGGGTAAGGTTTTTTTTTTATACTTCTCAAGATACATGTCAAAAGTAATATAAGTTCTATAAGATCTGTCCACTAAAATTCAATCCAATGGCATATTGGTATATGTTTGGGTTATGTTTTCAGAAATGAATTGCATGATTGTATCTTAATACTATGGAGACAAATTAAAATCACAGATCAAGTTTGTGAGAGTGTGAGATTGAGACTGAAACCGGCATGAAGTTGTTTGACATCAATTTTGTGACATAGTGTCCATGGTTATCTCGCCTTGAAATCATTGTTAGGGAAGCCAAAGATGTACGCACGCTCGTCTCGTGTCCGTGTCTCTATGTCGTTTGTTTTAGTATGTTTTGGGTACTGGACGTACGTACCTAGTTAGGACGTTCGTACGTCCATTGAGGCAGCAAGCTTCCTTTTGGTCAGGACGTACGTACGTTGTTAGGACGTTCGTACGTCCAAGCAGGCAGCAAACTTTTCACCGTGTGGGGATGTACGAACGTTGATTCGACGTACGTACGTCCAATATGGATTTCGTCCAATCAGGCCCATTTTCTGTGTATTCCAACCCTAGGTTTAAATAGCCTTCTTCTTCAATGAGAGAGCAAGTTCTTTGGCCGTCCAATTCATCTCTTGTCTTGGAGTTTGTTTAGGTTTTGGTTTAGGATGTTTTGGTGATTGAACTCATCTTCTTCTTCCTATTCATCTTCTTCTTCCTTCTTCCCCATTCATCTTCTTCTTCATTATTGAATAGTGATTTAGCTTCGAGTCTTCTTGTGTGTTCATCAAGAAGTCGAGTATCCTTGTGTGTTCATCAAGGAACTCTGGTGTAAGCTTGTTTCATAGTTCGGCTTCGAGTCTTCTTGTGTGTTCATCAAGAAGTCGAGTGTCTTGTGCGTACATCAAGGTGCTCCGGTGAAGTCAAGGTGTTAGAGATAACCAGTAGTGTCAACTCGCAGTGATTGCAGGTAGTTGATAGGTTTGTACATCTCTTTTCATCTAGTGGATTTATTTGTTGTCGCGAGGACAACCGTGGACGTTTCCCATATTGGGTTTTACCACGTTAAAAATATCGTGTGTTCTTTATTTGTTTATTGCTTTATTGTTTGCTTTACTTTTGTTATATTGCACATATATTGGGTTCTCAATTGGTACCAGAGCAGGGCGCTTGTTAAGGAGCGTAAAGGCTCACGCGTAGATCCTTAGTGCAATTTTAATGGATTCTGAAAAATTTGGAACACTAATTTGTCCTCCTAAATTTGATGGAACTAATTTTCCCTATTGGAAAGTTCGTATGGCTGCATATTTGCAGGCTATGAGTGAGGATGTGTGGATCGCTGTGGAAGAAGGTTGGTCACCACCGAGAGTTACTACAGGTAGTACAGATGAGGTTGTTACAATTGTAAAGCCACGAAACACATGGAGTGTGGAAGACAAAGTTGCTTCTACTAACAACCAAAGAGGGCTTAATGCTATATTTATGGCTTTGGATGCTAGTGAATTTCGGAGAGTTCATGGTTGTATAACATCCAAAGAGGCTTGGGATAGGTTGGTAAGAACTCATGAGGGTGACATTGCTGTCAAAGAGAGTAAGCTTGAACTTCTTATTACTCAATTTGAAACTATGAAAATGGATAATAATGAATCTTTTGATGAATTCTTTATTCGTTTGCAGGATATTATCAACACTAGTGCATCTTTAGGTTTAGTGTACACCGATACTCAAATAGTACGTAAAGTTCTTCGGTCTTTGCCATCTAGATTCCGTTCTAGGAAAGATGCCATTCAAGAAAGCAATGACTTAAAGACCATGTCCATAGAGACCTTAGCAGGAAAATTGAGAACTTATGAACTTGAGGTTCAACTTGAGCAACCTCAAAATAAATCCTTTGCTTTTAAAGCTGGATCTTTTGAGGATGTGCAAGATGAAACAATTAATCATGATAAGTCTCTTGACACTAAGCAACATCTAAGTATCATTTATCGTTATCTCAAACATATTTTTAAGACTATGAAATATAATGGTTTGACTAACCATGGTTTTGACGAGTGTAAGCTTTCCAAGAAATTTGGTGCACAAGGGATAGAACAACAAAAAATCAAGTTATCTACCACTTGGGAGGAAGATGAAAGCGATGATGATGATGATGATGTAGTGGAAGACCATGCTACACATTGTGTTGCCTATGGAGCATCTTTGAATGAGAATGTGGATTGTCAGGTAACCGATATTGTCGATCATGAATTCGATGATTCTATTTTGGTAAGTCCTGGTGAGTTAAGGGAATTACATATGTCATCTGTTAAACAATGTCAATCCTTGCGTAAGACTAATCAGATTTTAAATGATATGGTTGAGTCTCTTGTCAAAGAGAAATCTGTACTTGCAGGTGATATGAATGCCTTATCTGAGGAGTTTTCCCAAGAAAAGCTAGATTTCCAATCTAGAATTATTTCTTTGGAAATATCCAATCGTGAGATAGAAGATAAGTATCGTTCTTTGTTGTTTGAGCATGAAGCTGTGAAAAAGGATTTATTTGCTTCTACTAAGCGATTGCAAGGGTTTGAGAAAGCTTCAGTTGATTTAGACACCCTTATTAAAAGTGGAAAGTTTTCTTCAGATAAGACTGGTTTAGGATATGACTATGTTGGAGCTTCCTCCAGTTGTGTCCCTCCTCCTACTTCTTTTGTGAGGCCATCATTGCCTCCTTTGTTACCAAATCCTCATATTCCTACTCCGTCTCCACCTACCAAGGCTTTTGAATCTAAGCCAAATGTGATGACCAAGAACAAGACAAGTCCTAAACATAGACATTTTAAGTGTTTTACTTGTGGTCGGTTAGGTCATACTTCCGCTTTCTGTTGGGATAACAATTCCATGGTTCCATATTCTTCTTCTTATGGTAATAATTATTGGAACTCACATTGTTCTTTTCCTGTACAGGCTCATCATTTCTCTTGGCCTCCTTTTATGCGAAGAAGTGGCCCTAAAAAACCACAACACTTCAACAATAGAAAGAAGGTTGTGCAAAAGGTCACCAAACCACCTCACATATGGGATAGAAGCATCGATGCTGCCAAATATAGTCTAGAGAATGAGAGGTTAAAGATTGGAAAGTCTACTATCAGGGATAATATTCAAAAATCCTCCATATCCGGGTCCAACTTGCAAAATATCTCTCAAGTATGGGTACGAAAGGATGACTTGAACGTTCTCTTTTGACTTCTTAAAGTCAGATTGAATATCATCTTCTTATTTTTATTTTATTTTTTTTTGTTTGTTTTCTAGCCTTGTGTTATTTTAATTGCATATTTGTCTAACCATATAGGCTATTTGTTTGGTGTGTTTTGTCTTTCTGTTTATGCATGCTTTGTTTGTTTGGGTTGAATATCATGCTCCTTTTAAAATAAAAAATAAAAAATAAAAAATAAAAAATAAAAAATAAAAAAATAAAAAATAAAAATATTTTGTGGTTTACTTTGTTATGGGTGTTTGGGATACACATACTTTGTATATGTGGTTAGATTGGTCTATTGCTTTCCATCATACTTGTATGCTTAGTGCTCATGAATATAACTATTTTATTACACTTAGCATACGCTTGTGCTTTCATGTTTAGATTTTAGACCAACGTTTATCTAATTGTGTCTCATGCATATATCCTTGTTTGATTACACTATGCACAGCTAGGTGGCACTTTGAGAGTTTGTTTGCATATCTTTTTCCATCATTTGAACATGATGAACTTCTAGGATAATCATTAGTTGGAAATATACGTATGCATGCCTTCTTATGTTATCTTGATTATTAGTATGAAGGCGGTGTGGTAGTGGTCAACAATTCACAAAATCCCCAGCTTTTTGATCTTCTTGAGAGAGAAATCATTTGGTATTTTTTCCCGTTGGGGCCGTGAGGGTCATGCAATGACGGATGCACTCAAGAGATGTTAGTTCTTGTGTTGCACGTTACCATGATGTTGCACTACTTTATGGTTGTTTTTAAAGGGGAAATAATTTGAAAAGATGTAGGCTACACCCTACCACATGTTGCAAAAGATGAAGGTAAAAATCCCTTTCACATGTTAATTTATGCACAATAAAAAAAAAAAAAAAAAAAAAAACAGGTTATAAGTGCATTTCCCCGTATCTGTTTAGGCGTTTGTGAAGTGAAATCCTTCTAATGGTGAATACTAGTTGTTTTGAGTGTTTTTATGGTTTGTGAGTGAGATGTGAAAATGACTCTCTTTGTGTTTTCTTTAGCTTTCCCACACACCAAGGATGTTTGTATGATGCATTTCTAGTAGATGTTTGGTTTCATATCTTAGTCTTTGATTAGTGCGTACTTTGTTTAATGAAACCAAGTTTATTCATCTTTACTAAGTATCTTGTTTTAATTGAGCTTGCATATACTCTCTTCTACCCTTGTATGTATGGTTCTTTGTGTGTTTCAAATATCCTTATTTCGTTTGTTTGTTCTAGGTGCATCTTTCTCATATGCATTGCATTTAGGTGAAGCTTTTGTTTAGGGGGAGAATTCTTTGTATTGACATCGTGTTAACAAGTGTTTATGTTATGGCTTCCGTTGGATATCCTTTTTGTTGTTAACATGATTGTTCTCTTTCTTTTCTTCTTTAATCTTATTTGTTATGGTTTGGTATTTTTTTTTCTTTTCTCTTTCTTTTGTTACCTTGCTTCATTTGTGACAAAAAGGGGGAGATTTATGACTCTAATACTAACACCTTCTTCTTCTTTGTTAGTGTATTTTTGGGTCATGTTTCAGGTATACTACATGTATGGGGGAGTGATCATGTATGGGGGAGTGAAAGTGATGATGATCACAAAGTGCATATACAGTTTTGGGTAAGCTCGAGTATTAAACCTTGGAGCTCATGAAGTATGGGGGAGTTGTTCGAGGAACTTCCGTTGGCTCTTTGATTGTTGTTGCTTCCGTTCGGTCTCTGATGGTTAAAGTGTCTTACTCAAGCTGGATATCAAGAATTGGTGACTCGGTATGTGTTCTACCTTGAGTGATTTTGTAGGCATGATTTATAAATGCCATGGTTTGGGTTTGTAAGCACGTTTTATAAGTGCTATTAGAGTCATAGGTTTTTGTCACAAAATCAATGTCAAAGGGGGAGATTGAAACCGGCATGAAGTTGTTTGACATCAATTTTGTGACATAGTGTCCATGGTTATCTCGCCTTGAAATCATTGTTAGGGAAGCCAAAGATGTACGCACGCTCGTCTCGTGTCCGTGTCTCTATGTCGTTTGTTTTAGTATGTTTTGGGTACTGGACGTACGTACCTAGTTAGGACGTTCGTACGTCCATTGAGGCAGCAAGCTTCCTTTTGGTCAGGACGTACGTACGTTGTTAGGACGTTCGTACGTCCAAGCAGGCAGCAAACTTTTCACCGTGTGGGGACGTACGAACGTTGATTCGACGTACGTACGTCCAATATGGATTTCGTCCAATCAGGCCCATTTTCTGTGTATTCCAACCCTAGGTTTAAATAGCCTTCTTCTTCAATGAGAGAGCAAGTTCTTTGGCCGTCCAATTCATCTCTTGTCTTGGAGTTTGTTTAGGTTTTGGTTTAGGATGTTTTGGTGATTGAACTCATCTTCTTCTTCCTATTCATCTTCTTCTTCCTTCTTCCCCATTCATCTTCTTCTTCATTATTGAATAGTGATTTAGCTTCGAGTCTTCTTGTGTGTTCATCAAGAAGTCGAGTATCCTTGTGTGTTCATCAAGGAACTCTGGTGTAAGCTTGTTTCATAGTTCGGCTTCGAGTCTTCTTGTGTGTTCATCAAGAAGTCGAGTGTCTTGTGCGTACATCAAGGTGCTCCGGTGAAGTCAAGGTGTTAGAGATAACCAGTAGTGTCAACTCGCAGTGATTGCAGGTAGTTGATAGGTTTGTACATCTCTTTTCATCTAGTGGATTTATTTGTTGTCGCGAGGACAACCGTGGACGTTTCCCATATTGGGTTTTACCACGTTAAAAATATCGTGTGTTCTTTATTTGTTTATTGCTTTATTGTTTGCTTTACTTTTGTTATATTGCACATATATTGGGTTCTCAGAGACAGTGATGTTATTTAATAATGGACTTAAAAAAACAGAAAATGAAGACTGATGGAAAATGGCTATGGCAGAGTTTGAAAAGTGGTCAGTTTATATTTCTGTAGGGTGTAAATAAATAAATATCGACCAATACCACTACGAGGAAAATATCACAAACACTGCCCATGTGTTCTTGCCTCAGCATACTCCCATTCCTGGTTCTCTTCATTCCAGCATAAGCTAAACAAACACTGCTTATTTCATCTCTGATGATTCAACCATAACCAGCTTTTGTTCCTCCTAGGGCTCCATCTGTGTTAAGCATGAAAACTGCCTCATCTGGTGGTCTCCATTGGAATGTAACTCTAATGAATATGCATGTTAATTAATAGATGATGATGCATTGATAGAAATTATAGTTAATGGATGGTGTGACATATTTGGGCTCTTCCAGCTGACATTCTACTTCCCATGTTCTCTTCTTTTATTTATCGACCGACGTTAGGAGGTCTTTTAAGCGTCGAGTGGGACTGAAACTCATGTCTGTCCCCGAATTTTTTTTGATTTATTTTTGTCTGTCTGACTTATTTTTAATTTAAAATTTTTTTTTCAATGCTTTTTAATTTTCTGTGTCCGTCTTTTTCTGTTTTTTTTTAAATCTTTTTTTTTTCTTTCTTTTCTCTTCCTCTCTTCCCCTAATGTCGGTCTCCACCGTATCACGGTTCTATATTTATCTTTTTGTTTATAGCATATAGATTTGGATTATTATTTTTATGAAACCTGATTAAACTTTTTTTTTCCTTTAAATTTTTTTAAAAACAAATTTTATTGATAAAAAAAAGAAGGAATTACACAAAATTATAGGACAAACGCGCTACAAACTACGCCGCAAACCCTTTTTGAATAGCAAAACCAATCCGACGAAATACATATTCATTGGAACTCGCGGTCATCACATTGCTACTTATCACTTTTTGTATACCCTCCTGAGAAGTTCAATTGCTTCTGGTGCTAAAAACCCAAAACTATCAAAAGCAAAAGGAATGAAATAATGTTGGTTCGCTGCACATGCCCTCTCGTGTTTCTGTACCTTAGCTGCAACTGCATGAGTGGTTGCCTGACCCACTTCGAAAAAAAAATTATATATTAATCGTGACCCGAAGGCTTACAAAGACAGGGCCCAAAGGGCTTACAAAGACAAGGTCCGAAGGCTACTGATGCTACCACCTAAGCGTCCACACCGCCACCTTGCAACTCGAGCAATTCTGCTATTCAGGGACTTGCTTTCGCTAAAGAACACCTACCACATCATCATCATGCGAGAACACCTAACCACATCATCATCATCATAAGAGCATAGACCTCCTAATCTCGAACTAGGCCCGAAGGCTGACCCACCTAAGATTACATGAGAAATTCTCCCAAACACTATTGATGGGAATCAAACTCACAACCTCTCACTCATGGGAGTGTTTGAGAGGAACGTGATTAAACTTGAGATAATTGGCACAAAGATGTGTACAGTAGTAGAACAAAATCAAAAGTGAAGTGAGTAAAAAGTACTCTCTGAAAAAAAGTCTGACAATCTGAAATGAACAGGGTCTGAACATAACATGGACTCAATTCATAATACATATGAAGATAAAAGAATCCAAGGAGAACAAGGGTTAGGTTTGAGATTATATATGGTGCTACTGTGCTAGTCATACTAATCATACATTGGAAAACTGAAGTCGTCGACTACTACTTTTTTTTGGTTGGCAAGCAGGGTTGAGGGACCCTTACCCCTTTAAATTATGTGTGGAAACTTATATCAACAATCAGCTGTTGACGTGTTTCGAATCCACAACCTCTCCACTTTGTGAGAGGGGTGCTACCATTGAGCCACACGCTCATTCGCGACTACTTGCCGTGTTCTCTTCTTTTATTTATTGTCTTCTTCTTTCTATCATGTAGATTTGGATCATGTGTGTTCATTGAGTGTAGGCTTTAAGTAATAGTCGTATTTATTTATTATTTTTTTTAATCCAAAACAAATTTATTGATAAAAATTTGAAGAGTTATACTAACTTTTTTTTTTTTTTTTTTTTTTTCAAATTCTCAAGATGCATATTCAATGAAAATTATATATTAATAGTATAATGTTTTTGTTCTGTATTTTCAACAGGAATATATCTATACTCTCTATTAAAGTTGGGCATGCCCTTAAGAAAAAAATTTCTCTCCAAATTATCGAAATTGTGATACTCTAATTGAAGAGAATTTAACAAAGATTAGAATTAAAAAGGTTATTAATGTAATTTTATATCAAATACTAGCTTTAAATAGCGATATGGCTAGCTCTTGAAATAAATGTAACATAGCTAATGAATTTAATGAAATATGCCTACTGAATGTAATTTGACTATATGAATACTGAATATAACGATAACATGACAAAATATATTATTAAACAATTTTTTTTTTTTTTTTTTTTTTATAATTTTGCAACTTACCTTTTTGCTTCCAATAAGTACCCATCTTCCCATATATAAAATTTAGTCTATATTCTCTCGATTTTTTGAATAGTGATTGGAAGAGAAAACGCAACGTTGATACAATAGATTTGTATACTAAAGTTCGATGATACTATACATAACATTTTACTTCATATATGGACTTACTATAAACGCTCAATACAGTACGTAGTATAGGTCGGTATATTGTGAGTCCTTACCACGTGAACTAAACCAATACTTAATTGGAGCCTACAAAAAAATAACCAAAAAATAATAATTATTAAATATCCAACACACGCACAAATAGTAGTTACATATTCACATATAGATACCCTAACAACCAAACACATCCAACAAAAGGGCTCGGAAAGGGATTAAGGATCTAAATGAAATTTAAGATGTTGCACTTTATAACCTAAAAAGAACCAGAATACCTTATAAACTAATATACCAATAAACCTATCCTACATTTAGATACTAACTAGACATCTCCACAATAATGCATCAATGAAAATTCATCTCACCATATCCAACATTTTCAGTCCTTTCCTAAATGCAGAAAAAAAAAAAAAAAAAAACAGAAAAAAAAGAAGAAGAAGCTTCCATTAGTTTTTCCTTTCGTTTGCTCTAATAATTTGTTTCTTTATATCCCCTCCCCCCCCCCCCTTTTATTTATCCAATTTACTTTGTTTCACCAATTTGGTTAAATAAATTTCCACTCTTTATGTTACCTTCAATTTGAAGCTTATATTTATACCACTCAGTCAAGCAGTATCATAATTTCAGACTTCCATCTAGAAATATATTTTTATATAATTCAAAATTATAAATGCATGGAACCTAACTTCTTCTTACCAATTCTTAATACCAAAGCTATAAACCAGTTTTGAACAACGTATGTTGGCACCTACCACCAACAATTGCTCTTCCACAAACCCATTTACCAACAAACAAAGAAGAAAACAAATAATAAACAAGGTGGTAATGGGTACGATAAAAAATAACACGCTTCATTGCAATGATACCAACAAGACATGCAATGAAAAAACCATATAAAAACGATTACAATGCTGAGCGAAAATGTTGCACATCCATATTTTAGATTACATGGATTCAACACTATGGACAAAATTTAATTTTTTTTTCTTATATGAAGGAAGTATCATAAATTTCAACCTTGCTCTATTAACACTGCAAAAGAAACTGTTTCACCAGTCACATTCAACATTGAAATCTAAATACAATCAAACACTAATTGGTTTTCCACACAAAAGAATGTATATCCATACATCTAGCAACCAACCAATTTGCCCACCCTGTAATCCATCTTTGGATTACATTAGTTTTTCCTTTCGTTTGCTCTAATAATTTGTTTCTTTATATCCCCCTTTTTTTATTTATCCAATTTACTTTGTTTCACCAATTTGGTTAAATAAATTTTCGCTCTTTATGTTACCTTCAATTTGAAGCTTATATTTATACCACTCAGTCAAACAGTATCATAATTTAAGACTTCCATCTAGAAATATATTTTTATATAATTCAAAATTATAAATGCATGGAACCTAACTTCTTCTTACCAATTCTTAATACCAAAGCTATAAACCAGTTTTGAACAACGTGTGTTGGCATCTACCACCAACAATTGCTCCTCTACAAACCTATTTACAAACAAACAAAGATGGAAACAAATAATAAACAAGGTGGTAATGGGTACGATAAAAAATAACACTCTTCATTGCAATGATACTAACAAGACATGCAATGAAAACAATCATATAAAAACGATTACAATGCTAAGTGAAAATGTTGACATCCATATTTTAGATTACATGGATTCAACACTATGGACAAAATTTGATTTTTTTTTCTTATATGAAGGAAGTATCATAAATTTCAACCTTGCTCTATTAACACTATAAAAGAAACTGTTTCACCAGTCACATTCAACGTTGAAATCTAAATACAATCAAACACTAATTGGTTTTCCACAAAAAAAAATGTATATCCATACATCTAGCAACCAACCAATTTGCCCACCATGTAATCCATCTTTGGTTTCAAGGTTTTAAGAAAAATAAATTGAGCTTTCATATTATGTTTTAGAAATAAAGCACATTTATTCATATTATGAATGTTACAGTCACCTAAATCAGCACATACAAGAACACCCATTTTTGAATTGAAATCGTAATAACCATATTTTAAATAATTAATATTTGGTGTAATACAAATTTATACCTAACAAAGCTTTTCTAAAGATCTACTCTCAATTTACATTATTTTAATAACACCCGTGCATTACACACGGGCCTTATAACTAGTGTTTTATAATGATCTGTCCTCTCAAATTCAAATTCCCTGTCAATCCACTGGCATGTTGGTATATGATTGGCAATATATGATTTCCTAGCATTTTGTAAGTTTTATATATGTTTGGTTAAAATTAATTGGGTTATGTTTGTAGAAATGAATTGCATGACTGTATCTTAATACTACAGACAAATTAAAATCACAAATCGAGTTTGTGAGGGTAGATATTGATGGAGGATCCCTTCAATAAACAGAAAATGAGGATTGATGGATGATGGCTATGGCAGAGTCTAAATGTTAAAAATAGTTTTAGGTTGTCCGAAGGTTAAAAGAAGTGGATGAGGAGTTTAAGAAGGTGAAAGTGGCTGAGCTATCTAGAGAGATAGTTGTCTACGTATCTGAGATTGACCAAGTCCCAAAATCAAGCCTACGTAGTTCGTTTATATAGGTGATTGGGACAACAACTAGATCATTAATTGCCCAACGGTGGGGTCAATTAATGAGTATACGTTACACATATCTTGGAAATATATTGTAACTGAAGGGAATATTTGCAGATAATAAACGTGTGGAAATTTGTCTTATTTTAAATGAGGTCAAGTGGAATGAGCCCTAGCTCATGTGAGCTTAAGGAAAAAGAGGCTCATGTCGAGTGACCACGAATATAATATTGGTTATCTCGAATGAATGAGATAGTTACTCAGCTCGGGTGAGCTTGAGTAAAATTAGGTGCACGTCGATGGACGTCGATAATAGTTAGGGGACAAGCGCGCTACAAACTACGCTACAAACCCTTTTTCAATAACAAAACCATTCCTACAAAATACATATTCATTGGAACCCGCCGTCATCATATTGCTATTCATCACTTTTTGTACCCTCCTGAGAAGTTCAACTGCTTCTAGTGCTAGAAACCCAAAAGTGTCAAAAGCAAAAAGAATGAAACAATGTTGGTTCGCTGCACATGCTCCCTCGTATTTTTGTACCTTACGTGTAGCTGCATGAATGGCTGCCAGACCCACTTCAAATTTTTTATTACCAAACCCCACCATCGAAGATGCCCCTGTGATGTCGACACATGCATGTTTCCCTTCTAAGCAACTGTATATCAAAACATCAGCTGGGCGTAGTGTTGATTTGCCTTCTGACGGGTATGTAAGAAAATTGACCGGAGCCTATTTCTTAACGTGTATTCCTGCTCGCCATACCACATCATAAAATATATCACACACATGATCGTGTCTGTATTTAAAACTGGGGTAATAGTTACAGTGTACAGCATGGTCCCCAAAAGCGCTCAGTCGACTCTTCTTACATACAGGACATAAATACCCATCTGTAAATAACAGGATCATGAAACGGTACTGGAGAATGGCACGATACTCCATTGTCATCATGCGTTGTCCTAATCCCACCATAGGAATAACAATAAGGAAGTCCTTGGCATGTCTGGTCTGTAAGCATTCTATCACAAGCCTTTGATGAACAGACAAATAAAAATCCCTGTCAATACCAGTAGCAATTTTTCTGTAGTAAGCTTCCGCCAATGTATGTTGGGGTTTGGGGGGGGCGGTGGTAGCCCTTGAGGCTAGAATACTAAGGTAGAAATTAAGGAGAGAAAGTTGTAGCTCAGCAACCGTACTATCAAAAATATCATCCATGTGTGCAGTACCACACCCTCGGTGTATGTGGACCTAGAGCTCTTGAGTTTGGCATCGAGAAGCTACGAAGGCAAATTTACTGACATCCGTGGTACAATAAATGCCAAGACCACCAAGGCGTAACGACATGGTTGCTATGTGCCACTGAAGTTCACCAAAGCCCGGACCATCAGAAATTATGATACCCTGAAGGGTTGCCCAAAGGATGCGATCAAAATACTCTTCTGCTTCCTGAACAAGAGTTGGTTGGCAAGTGCGAAGAGCGAAAATAAGTTTAGGTAATCCCATACATGCTCGTAGTAGTGTCAGCTCACATTGTGGGTCTTTTAATTGTGCCAGTAAACTCATTAGCTTGGGTGTTTTTTTTTTTTTTTTTTTTTTTTAATATTGATAAGAAAACAAATTTTATTGATAAAAGAAGAATCACACAAAACTATAGGACAAGCGCACTACAAACTGCTGCAAGCCCTTTTTGAATAGCAAAACCAATCCTACGAAATACATATTCATTGGAACCCGCCGTCATCACATTGCTATTCATCACCTTCTGTACCCTCCTTAGAAGTTCAACTGCTTCTGGTGCTAGAAGCCCAAAAGTGTCAAAAGCAAAAGGAACGAAACAATGCTGGTTCGCTGCACATGCTCCCTCGCGTTTCTGTACCTTAGCTGCAACAACATTAATGGATGCCTGACCCACTTCAAAATTTCCATTACCAAACCCCACCATCGGAGATGCTCCTGTGATGTCAACACATGCATGTTTCTCTTCTAACCAACTGTATATCAAAACATCAGCTACACGTAGTGTTGATCTGCCTTTTGACGGGTCTGTAAGAAAATTGACCGGAGCGTCTTCCTTTACCTGTATTCCTACTCGCCATACCACATCATAAAGTATATCACGCACATGATCGTGTCGGTATTTAAAACCGGGGTAATACTTACAGTGTACAACATGGTCCCCAAAATCGTCCAGTCGACTCTTCTTACATACAGGACATAAGTCCCCATCTGTAAATAACGGGATCATGAGACGGTACCGAAGAATGACACGATACTCCACTGCTGTCATGCGTTGTCCTGACCCTTCCATAGGAATAACAATAAGGAAGTCCTTGGCATGTTTGGTCTGTAAGCATTCTATCACAGCCTTCTGACGAGCAGACAAATCAAAATCCCTGTCAATACCAGTAGCAATCTTCCTGTAGTAAGCTTCTGCTAGTGTGTGTTGGGGTTTAGGAGGGGCGGTAGCCTTTGAGGCTAGAATACTAAGGTTGAAATCATGGAGAGAAAGTTGTAGCTCAGCAACTGCACTATCAAAAGCACCATCCATGTGTGCAGTACCACACCCTCGGAGTATGTGGTCCTGGAGCTCTTGAGTTTGGCATCGAGAGGCTGCGAAAACAAACTTACTGACATTTCTGGCACAATAAATGCCCAACCCACCAAGGAGTAACGACATGGTTGCTATGCGCCACTAAAGGTCACCAAAACCCGGACCATTAGAAACTACGATACCCTGAAGGGTTGCCCGAAGGATGCGATCAAAATACTCTGCTGCTTCTTGAACAAAAGTTGGTTAGCAAGTACGAAGAGCAAAGATAAGTTTAGGTAATCCCATGCATGCTCGTAGTAGTGCCAACTCACATTTTGGGTCTTTTAATTCTCCTAGTAGACTCATTAGCTTGGCTGTTTTCTCAACTCGTTGTTGAACAAGGCCCGCAATGAATGATTCATCAGTACTGACAGCCCCTCCAAGCAACTTGACTCCACGTTGAGGACATGATATACCTGGTGGAAACATACCAGTACTAGAGCGACGAGGATCAACTGATGGCCAAAACACCTCTGTCTTATTCACATTAAGAATGAGCCCCAATGACGGTCCAACTGCCTGAATGATATGTACGGCTGCGGCCACCTGATCAGTGTCACCAATCAAGGTCCCATCATCCAAATACCACGCCTGTAACTTCAAGTGACACTCAGATTGGATGCGTAGTACTAGTGGATGCAAGACTAAGGCAAAAAGAAGAGGCCCTAACAGATCCCCCTACTGAATCCCGGTTATTGAGCAAATATAAGTGGACCCCAAATATAATCTTGCAGACTGGCTATATAGATATTCAACCCATGGTGCAATACTGGGACAATGAATGCGTACCTTATTTAGCATAGTCGTGTGATCAACAAGATTGAAAGCATTTTGGAAATCCACCAACAACATAGAAAGGGATGTGCTATCGTGATTTGCATGAACAAACCGGCTAACCGCATGCAACATTGCCTCTGCCCCCACCAGGCACACTGACGCCAAACTGAAAATCATTGAGGTATGAGACCATGTCTTGGGCAACTCCTTTCATGGCAATCTTGGACACTAGACGTCGCCATGCCTACTGCTATTGGGCGGACTCCATTACCAGGCTTGAGGAGAGGAGTAAGGGGTGCACTTGCAATAAATTCTGCTAATACAGGTAGGCACCGACCTTGCAGCCAGTAGTTCACAACAAGAGTCAAAGCATCCAAAAGATCTGTACTTACAGCAGAGGCTGCACCGCTCATAGCATCTAGCAGGTGTTGGGCACGGAGTCCATCACGCCCACATGATGTACCCTTCGGAAATGACCTAATGGATGCCAATACTGTATCCCTCTCAACAGTCAAATTAAGGTGGCTCAGACAATGGAGTTTCTGGTATGGACGGTGGTGGACTCATCAGGTGTTTTTCCTCTAATGCCTATCGGGTCTTTGAAGTGTTTGGTGCTACCCCTGAAGATGCCAACACTTTAATCGCAGCTGCAAAATGTCCATCCGCAACCTTTTCTAAACAACGTCTTACATTTTGGTTATGAGATGGTTGGCCTGGTGATGTAGAATGAGAACCTTGTACCAACTCTAAGAGACAAAAGATACCACCAGGCTCATTCCAAACTGCTAAGGCATGCCTGATCTGTTTCTGTTGTAGATTCTTTCGGGTGCCAGACCATCCCTCGACGCGATTTTTTAATTACTGGAGATATTCCTGCAAAAAAAATAAATTCAACAAATAAACTGAAAAATTAAAATAAATTGAATTGTAATTTCTTCTTGCTAAAAATTGATAGATGCCATTAAGCTAATGTTTACAGTTGTGTCAAGAACTTTTCAGTATTCAGTGTATTATCAACATTTGCATGAATTGATAACATACTTTTGAAATTCTAGACATTAGACAAAGTTGACAATTTTGTGACATGACCCATTATCTCTAATTAATATGCATGTAATATGATGATGAAACTGAGTCATAGTTTTTTGTTTTTTTTCCTTAGCATGAAGATGTGAATATATTGAAAATAGAAAAATAGATTACAAACTACATTAGAGAGAGGGCATGCCCTTCGCGCGTTACATTAATACTTCAAAAACTATTTCTCTATTCTGAAGTAGATCTTCGCAGGCTCTTCAATGTTGGTAACAAAGTCAAGAATCACCTCCCACTACTCATCAAGTCCTTGTTGTAATCTAGACCCATATTTTGCCAATACATCAGCAAAGAAATTTGCCTCACGAAATTTGCCAATCTTCAGCTCCTGAATGTTCCTTGTTGCTATCTTCCATCTTGCTTTAAGTTCCCAGGGAATATCATTCCCTTGGAAGGATTGAATCACAACAAGGGAGTCTGACTCTATGGTGACCTATGGTGAGCGGAAAGGGACAAGCAGGTCCATCCCATCTGTTATATGCAGATGACATCATCCTCTTCTTAAGTGGAGAATCAAAAAGTGTTAAGAAGCTGTGGGACTTCCTACAATTCTACCAGGAGGCAGCTGGGCAGGTTATCAGTAAAGCTAAAAGCAAAATCTTCACTAGGAGCATGAGTATGAGAAGAAATTTTGAATATACAAGAAAGGGGGATGCCTGAGAAGTATCAGGGTGTTCCTTTGTTCAAAGGTCCAGTTACAAGAAGTAAAATCCAACCCCTAGTGGATAGTATAAGAAGGAGAGCAAGTGGATGGGCCAGTAAATGCTTATCATTGTAGGGGAGAGTCATTTTAATACAATCTATTCTTAATATCATGTCAGTATACAATATAGGAATCTACCGTTGGCCTGCTACTTGTGTTAAAGAGGCTGAAGTTGCTATCAGGAACTTCTTGTGGGCAGGAAGTCCAGATAAGAGAAAGTTGGTCACTCTTTAGTGGGATAAAGTTTGCAAGCCAAATCTGAAGGGGGTTTAGGAATTCGAAGATTGAAGGATGTAAACGGTGCATTACAAATGAAGCTGGCTTGGGGTTTGCTATCTCAAGGCAATCACTGGGCAGGTTTTATGAATAACAAATACAAAACAAAAGATGGGGGTTGGATCTCTTATCACAAATCGTCATCCTTGTGGCCTAGTCTAAAGAACACTATTAATCTTATGAAATCTTTCATGGGATGGATGGTTGTAAAATTGATATCTAGAATGAAGGGTGGGCAAGCTCGGATTCTGTGAGAGATAGATTTCTGACTCTGGATTGGAGGAGGTATAATGCCAAGTTATGTGAAATAATTAATTATGGATGGCAGATGGGAGATTCTTGATGTTGTGCAACAAAGTTTTACAAACCTGGGTGTTGATCTTAATGGGATGTTACCACCAAGTGGGGAAGATGATGAAAGATTGTGGAAACCAGACAAATTTGGCAGGTTCACAGTTAAGTCAACACATGAAGTAATTAGAAATAAAGAACCTGCAGTTTCGTGGCACAATAGTATTTGGGGGATGCATACACACCGTAGAGAGGGTGCAACCATGTGAAAAATAGTGTTGGGAATTTTGGCGATGGATGACAAGCTTTTGAGGAGAGGTATATGTATTGTTTCTAGATGCAGAATGTGTAGAAAGCAACAAAAGACAGTTGAACATCTGTTCTGGGAATGCAACACATCAAAGGAGTTGTGGATGTGGCTTAGTTACATGTTTAATGTGCAGCTGCAGGGCTTTCAGCACAGAGAACTATTGCAAGCTGGCAAACACACAAGCCCTCTAATCAAAGACTTGTGTACTGCAGCGATTAATTATACGACAATTCATATTTGGAAGGAGAGAAATAGGGTCTCCATTGATAACCAGGATGTAGATCTTAATAGAATTAAAATGCAGATCAGAAGAGAAGTAATGGATTCTAGTAAGCTTACCAAATCTTACAGAAATAATTCTATTAATAACTTGATGACCTTGAGTCAATGGGGTCAATGCAGAGTGAAGCCTTCTGATAAGATTAAGGAGGTCACATGGATACCACCAGATGATGGATGTTTTAAAGCCAACTGTGATAGAGCTGCTAGAGGCAACCTAGGTCTAGGTGGGGCAGGGTGGTGTTTAATTAGAAGCCGTCATGCAGTGATGGGAATGTATGCAAAAGGACTTGGGGTTGTAACTAATTATGAGGCAGCGCAGAAGCTGAAGCTATTATCCTAGCATCAGAAATTGCACAGTTTTTTGTTAATGGATGGTGTAAGTGCTTAACATATTTGGGCTATTGAAAACATTTATGCAAAAGGAGCTTGGATCATGGATACATGGAAATTTATTTTTTTTCCCATTTCTTGACAAATTTTGGATTGCTATTTTCACCATGTAGAATTGATCAACAGAATCAAAGATGATGTAGACTCCAGTTGATTACAGATTACTTTGAGCTATTTGGCACAAATATATGTGCAGACTCCAGTTGTACAACAGAATCAAAGGTGATGTAACTAGGTAAGGTCTGTCAGCTACTCTGTGCGAAAAAAGGCTGAAAATCTGAATTAACAAGGACTCAACTCAATCATGCATGAAAAGAAAAATATCCAAGATGACAGGGGTTAACTTTGAGATTACATATGACTATATGAGTGTTAATAAATGATGAAACTCAGAGAACAAATGAGTTATTTTTTCTTAATGGATGGTGTAACGTACTTGGACTTCCAAACATGCATGCTATGGTATGATGACTTTGTATTATTTTGACTAATTCTATGTGTTCCTTGGCATTGAGCTAGTTGGCACAACGGCATCCAAGGAATCAAAGGTGATGTAGGTAAGGTCAGAGTACTTTCTGGAAAAAGCCTGCACTTAGCTAGCAGGTCTGCCTGCATCTTCTGAACATAACAACGACTGCCTCATTCATAATCAGGAAAAG
Source organism: Aquilegia kansuensis (assembly GCA_020826895.1). NCBI lineage: Eukaryota > Viridiplantae > Streptophyta > Magnoliopsida > Ranunculales > Ranunculaceae > Aquilegia > Aquilegia kansuensis. The sequence continues at coordinate 37,702,454 of CM037004.1, read as the reverse complement.
AAAAAAAGAATCCAAGGTGAAGAAGGGTTTTAGATTATAGAGATTTTTGGACATACCCCCATTTGAAAGTCGAAATTTGAGATATCCCCCTATTTGAATTTTTTTTTGAGATACCTCAATTTCAAGATAGAAGAGCTTTACAGTCGTAGGTTAGTTTTATGATGGACGGCTAAGATAACACCACATCTTGAAATGGGGTATCTCAAATTTCGACTTTCAAATGGGGTATGTCCAAAAATCTCTAGATTATATATATATGGCAAATCTATACTAGTAATTATACATGAAATAAGACTCCAAAGTCCAAAATGAAGTCTTCTTGCCATGTTCTCTAGCTTCTTTCACTTATTATCTTCTTCTTTCTATCTAACATGTATGTTCTTTGAGTGTAGGCCTCAATTCAAGGTAATTAATAAGGGTAAGTTTCTTTTAAAATTCTCAAGATGCATGTCAATGAAATTAAAATTTAATTTACATTACAGTTTTAATGGCTTTGTTCAATGGTTTTGACACCAGGAATATGTTTTTTTATAATGATCTAAACACTGACTGACCTAAAATCTCCAATTAATATGCATATAAGTAGACGATGGTTATATATATATGTCACAGTTTTAGTTTTTTTTTTTTTTTTTTTTTTTTTAAGTTAATGGATGGGTGTAACATATTTCGGTTGTGATGACAAGCTTTCTTGATAATTTTTGAATTCTTATTTTCAAAAATATTTGGCTAGCGAAGAGAAGTTGTTAGTGTAAAATTACTACATTGATTTCACATAATACGTAAAATACTTATTAAAGTAGAGAACTTAAATTCGTTTAAAACAATATTTAATAAATTTCCCAAATGATCTTAAATTTATCCTACCGTGCTCGTACACTGAGTTTACGATATATGCACGTCCACCAAAAAATCATAATTATGTTGTTTAATAAAAGATTGTTATCGACATTTTTTGTTTCATCATAAACAAAAAATGCATAAGCAAACTTGATCTTAAACCACAAGGAAACCAATGCCAAGAAACCATAATTTTGAGTTCCCTCCTTAATAAAAAGGCCTTTTTAGCTTGGATGGTTTCTTGAGGGCTTTGGGCTGGGCCATACTAGTCCATTTTTGAAAGCTAAAATAGTATGTCATGCTAATATTTAGGGTTTGGCTGCAGTAGATGATATATCCAACGACCAAGATTCAATGAGTTTACTATATAAATCAATCTTCACAACACAAGTCTAGACCACAACCTTATTCAGCAATTGTAGTCTCTCAGCATGTTTTGTTTTTCTTTTCTTCAATATGATTTGATCTTTGTTTTTGTTCTTAATCTTTTCTTGAGTATGATTTGATCTTTGTTTTCTTTTTTAATCTTTACTTTGAGGATTAGTTTTAGTACTTTTAATGTGACCTGAGATGGTTTTTCTGGTTAGAAAATCTCTCAAAACTTTGTATTACAAACAAGTCGTTGATGGTTCTTTATGGTTCTTTAATCATCCAATAAGCCCAGATTTAATTGTCTTTTGTAGTTGTTTTGATTAAAAATTTATGAAAATCTTTGTGCAGGTTGTTGATGGTATTGTTCTCACCTGTTTGTTTGATTTTGTTGATGAAATGAAGACTAATGAAGGAAGAAACTGGATGTGTTATATTAAGTTAGGTGAGAGGACAGATCATTATAAGTGGTGAGTACATCAATTGGAAGTTGTACTTACTGCTTGTAATGATCTGCCTCTCATCTTTCCCTTTTAAATTCTAGCTCGTTCAGTTCCTTCTTTCATTAGTTGGAAATTGTCCCAGTAATCCTGCATTTTGTTCATTGCTATTGGGGAGATCTATGTTTTTGCTGTAGTTGTGGCTTCCTTTCAAGCTGAAGAACATTGAAAAGAGAAGAGTTGTAGGTGGGACTATAGGTTAACCGGAAGAAATTATGGGTACAAAGTGATTCTACAGCAGTCTAGGCTTACCAACAAGATAAAGTTTTTCGATTTTAATTGTTTTGGGATAGTTCTTGAACATCATTTGTAATCTTTCTTTTCTCTTTCATGAAATTAAATTGTCGTGCGAGAAAAAAAAAAAAAAGGTTGGCATTTAGTTAACCGTTGTTTAGTGAAATACACTGTACACTTTATTATGCATTAGCTAATATTTTTCCTTACCCAAATGTGTTCTATGTCTAGTTAATGATAAAGTTTTGAGACATTTTCTATTAGGGGCTGTTTGGAAACTTTCTTGGGAATTGGAATTGAGTTTGTAATTCCAAAACTTATGATTTTAGATAATTGAAAATTTTTAATTTTAATTTTTACTATGTTTGGATACATAGATTGAAATGAAAAATGAAATTAAATAAGTGATATAATAGAAAAATAATATAGATGGTAGTATTAAAGTTTTCTTCCATAGAAAATAAATTTTCAATCAAGCCTAGAATCAAGAGTTTTACCCCCCTCCCTAAGAAACTTGTGATTCATTGATATTTAAAGCTTTTCATTTTCAATTCCAACCTCAATTCCAGGTTTCCAAACAGACCCTTGAAGTAATTACAATTTAGAAGCTTGTGTATATATATACACATTGAGCTACATCGACGTCAAACTTATTTTCATCAAGCTCACCCGAACTCAAGTATATTTCCAACGACTTGACCCGCCCGATATGCAGGACAAGTCATAGTTCAACTTGGCCCAACTCGATAACTCATGAGCTCGTGTGGCGCTTACATGGTGATTCCAATTAATGCCAACAATTACAAAATCAAGATCAAATATTCTTCTTTATTATTTGTCTGCTATTTTCCGTTACAATATCAATGTGATTTATATCACATGTGCTCAATTGTAATTCCTTATCTATATAAAGGGACATATTTCATGTAAAAGGGACTAGTTATCTCCTCTCATCTCTAATTACCTCATATCAATAATAAATAATTTATCTCTCCGTGGACGTAGGCACCATTGCCGAACCGCGTAAAATCATGTGTCAATTTACTTCTATTTTGTTATTTCTAACTCGTTTATTATGTAAATGAGAATAAATGAATGATAAAAAAGACATAAAATCTGGGAGCAAGTATGTTAAAAATGATTGGGAAGATAACAAGTATTTCTTTGTCATTGAGCGTAGGAGATGTCTGATGTCTAAAAGCATCTCCAATGTTACTGTGAGTTAGAATGTCATGTGGATCCTATGTGGCCTAACAAAAACATCTCCAATGTTACTGTGAGTTAGAATGTCATGTGGATCCTATGTGGCCTAACAAAAAATTCTAATGCACGTCAAGTTTTATTATGTAGAAATAAACATGTATATGATTTATATATCTATATAATATTATAAAGCGGTCTCATAAACACAACCGTTAGATGTCTATTGAGACAACCATAACCATTGGATGTACATTAAATTATATAATCGATGTAATAATAGCATTTAGATGTGGAAAATTGATTCTAACCTTTAGTTGTCTATTAAGACAATCGTAGCCGTAGGATTAATATTATTTAAGTAATTTTTATTTAATTTAATGTACCAAATATAAACTATAATATAGTAAGTAATAACTCCACAAATTAATTATTACATAATAACATCATTATACTTTGCTTAGAATATGAGATTAAATTAAGAAATGTTTATTCATAACATAAAAAATATAGGGTGTGTTTGATTGGTGGGAATAATTACTAGTGGGAATTTTTATAGGTAAAAATATTCCCACACAAAATAATTCCCACTAATAGGTTGTTTGATTAGACATGAAAAATGAGGGAAAATTTTATGTGGGAAATTTTTGGTTGTTTGATTAAACAAAAAAAAAAAAAAAAAAATATTCCCTTATAAATCTGGGAATTTTTCTAGGGGTGGGTCAAGGAAAGATTGGTGAGTAATATTTTTGTCATGGAATTTTTACGCAGCCCAACTTTACCTATCAAACATGCATCTAGGAATTTTCGGGGTAATATTTGATGTGGGAATTTTTCCCACGACCAATCAAACAGACCTGAATACAAACATTTAAATGGAAATGGATGCTTCTATTCATGTTATATATTTCCTTTGTTCCACCCACCACAACCAGCCCACTTTCACGCATAGGTTTACAGGTAATATTTTTTTTTTTATTATTGGTAAGCAGGGTTGGGGTGACCCTTACCCCATTAAATTATGTGTGGAAACTTATACCAACAATCAGCTATTGACGTGTTTCGAACCCACGACCTCTCCACTTTGTGAGAGGGATGCTACCATTGAGCCACAGGCAGATTCGCTACAGGTAATACGTTAGTGATACAAAATCCTAAAAAGTCTTCCAATTGCTGTCAATTCCTTCTTCATTAGCTGTATTGTTTTTCCTTTTTTCTTTTTGGGGCAGGTACAAAGTTCTGCTTGCAATGGCTACAATAAAATTATTATTTTTGGCTTCCAATTATAAATAATTTTCACGTTTATTTTTTCCTCAATTTCATATAATGTAGGATCAAAAGTTTAAAACAAAAATATAATGTATTCTAAGGATTGTCAGTGTATAGGAAGTAAGGTTGTGATTTATTGATTCTTACATTTTGTTTTTTAGGTGAATTTTCTCCCATTCACAATTAAATTTATTAACACATGTCCTTGATTTCTGAAAAATAAGATGAAAACAGGAGACACTTTTGTGTATACATTGGCAGACAAGCTATATATCGATGAAAACCAATCCGAGTATGTGAACTTATATCCTACTGAGTTCTTGACTCACTTAATCTAGGGGTGGCAATCAGACCTGACGACCCGAAACCCGACCTGAACCCGACCTGATCTGGGTCAGGTTTGGGTTTGGATAATTGGGGTTTTTGGGCTGATCAGGTCGGACCTGATATACACTCAGGTTAGGTTCAGGTTTTTCTTACGTACCCGTCGGGTCGACCCGAAACCTGATGGAAAAAAGTAAAACCTAATTCAATTTGTTCTCTAATTTCTATCTTTCTAACCTACTTATCTTAATCTCATTCCTGCGGCCCTTTCTTGCAAATAAGTTGGATTTTAATTGAACAATGAACTGAATTGAGTGAAAAAGTTGTGGTGGATCGAACAACAAAGGTTCAGATTTGCTAAGAAATAAGTACGTTTTGGCTATACTTTATACTAATCTTTTAGCTAAATTGCTAATTACAATCAAATCCAATCCTTATGTTCAATCAAATCAAATCTTCTTCTTTGTTTTTTTTTTCTTGTGTGGGGGGAATCTTTTCACTGATCACATGATCTTACTTCAAAATTTTTGTTCTTCTCTTTTTTAATTCTCATGTTTCCTTACAATTGAGCTCCAAATCTTGATAGATTTAGTCAAGTTTTCGATTTTCGTTTGAATCATTCATAGAAGCTTATCTGGTAATATGGAATTGGATGTTTACAATACTGAATTACATGATTTATAAGTTTTTTGTTGTGCTTTATTTGTTGCTTGTTGTTATTCTCTGCAACTGCTGTACTTGTAAAGTTGTAATATTCTGTCATGGGTTTTGTATGAAGAAAAGGAGCAAATTCTTGTGAAGAAACATGGACTAGTGTTGTTGAGATTTCTTATAAATTGAGACAGTTGATTACTTGATTCTATATTATTAAGTTTTTAGAGATTCAAGAGAGGCAGTGATGCACTCAGTTTTTCCTTTGATATGCAAATGTACTTGTTCATTCAACTATCGAACATAAGAGCTTTGAGCTCCGCTCTTACCTTGGCAGGCCATCACAAAGTCTATCTACTTGTTGTTGTTTTCCGATCATCATTACACTTTTGTCTTTTGAATTATTCTGTAAGATGATCTAGGTTTAGGATAATCTGTGGTATACATAACTAATTTTATTAGGATAGTGAAATCACATTTTTTTTTTCTTTTAATCTTCAATTTATCTTTTTTCCATTGTTCTAAGCCCTAGAGATTAGAGATTTATATTCTAATAAACCAATTCAATAAGTTGCAATATGTATTTGTTTGATTGATGGTCCTCTCAATACTGAAACATTTGATTAACATTACCATGGTGGCTAGTGAATGTCAAAATTTAATTTGTTTCAACTACAAAATTCAGTATGCATGTTTTAATGCTCTTGTTAATATTGCTTCTACCAAATTCTACCAGTAGAGTGATGTCTAGTTGTTATTTGTTTTAATTTGTTTTTTTTTTTTTTTTTACTTGTACTAATAGTGGTTAACATCATTTAATATAGCCTCCTAAAAATGATTGTCACCCCAATTTGCTGATTCTAAAGACAGTAGTGTGAAGAGAGCTATGTTTAATACTTGTAACATTGTAGCTTCTTTGCATTGTGTCTTGATTGTTCCTACTCAAACTTATGACAGGTTGAGTACTCCAAAAGACTGTCGGATGTTTGGATCGTTCCAAGGTGAAGGTCGTGTTGCTATTCAGTTCTAGCCATGGGGATCCTCACACATGCATATATCGACTAAGGTCGTCATACATGAAGAAATAAAATGAAGACTTCATTAGGCTTATGATTCTTTAAGCTTTTTGTATTTGACATTTTGCGTCAAATTAAGGGTCGCGAACCTATGAATTTTATGATGATTCATGACGTTTCTTTTGGATATTTAAATTTTTTGATGATCCATTCTATTTTTTGGATAATTTCTGGTTGTATACTTAGCTATATTAAGTAATTAAGTCATCAGGTGTTAAGGTCAGATTCTTCACAAGTAATCCAGTACTTTTTCTTTACATAAAAAAAATGCATTCAGGTTTTCAGGTCGACCTGAACCTGACCTGATAACCTGACAGGTCAGGTTCAGGTTTCATTTTTTTAGAAAAAACCTTCATCAGGTCAGGTTCAGGTTTAGGGGTTGAGACCCGATAACCCGACTGACCTGACCTGAACCTGACCCGACCTGACCTGATTGCCACCCCTAACTTAATCCACATGGATTCCCACCATTCTCTCTAATGGTCAAATCAGGTTCAAGGCTTATACTCTTAAGAGCTCTTGCCCCTATAGATGGGATGCACATTGGAACTCGATTGATGGTGACACAATGTGCAAATCAATACATTCAAGTAAAAATTCTTACTGAAGATAAACCAGGTGAAATAGTGGTCTATCACGAATAATATTAACTTCATCGTTTTCAATGCTCCGTTCCAATGACAAGGACACAATTCTCTATTATACTTGATAGTGGTGATGAGAAAATCGACGATTGCAATTGAGATTTCTTTGTGCATTTTTCTTCAAAAGTTTATTTTCCTCAGAACTATATATGTATGCGACATAGTAGTTTTTTGCCACCATTTCATTAAGGTGAGTCATTTTTTTTTTTTTTTTTTTTTTTTTTTGTAGACTTTCAGGAATAAATTCGTTGCTTATTCTAAAAAAGTATATGGTTGTTCTATCAAATTAATTTGGAGACTGTATAGTTTTTGGTAGGACAATAACCTTAAGTATATTCGTTGTTCCATTAATTTCTATATCAATTTTGTTGCTTTATTGGTTGTTGATCTCTTTGTTGTATATTCAACATGCACCTTAGTAATGAATGAGCATGTGGCTCAATGGTAGCACCCCTCTCACAAAGTGGAGAGGTTGTGGGTTCGAAACAAGTGAACAACTGATTGTTGATATAAGTTTCAACACGTAATTTAAAAGGGGTAGGGGTCCCCTCAACCTCGCTTGCCAATCAAAAAAACAAAAAACAAAATGCACCTTAGTAATCTTTTTGCAGGAATTTTCACTCTCTTCCCTTAATTTATTATCATTAGCTATATATATTATCTTTAGATTCAACAGACATGGGCTATGCATATATAGTTATGCACCTTAATAGTAATCTTTTTGCAGGAATAATGGTCACAAATCACTCTTTTCCTTCGGTCTATTATCAATAAATTTGTGACCAATAATGGCGTATGATCTCAATAAATTTACCGGTTAGATTCAACAATGGATAAAGTACAAACAAACACATAATAAAGTGTTCTATTGATAGTGATGAAACATGGCCATTGTATTCGACTTTTGTTAATTGTTACGCCTAATGCCTTTTTCACCTTTTTAACTTCTTACATTTGATTTGTATAAGATGTATTTTTTTACATAAAAAGTTATACTTGATGCATAGATGAAAATGTTGTACGAAATTATACACTATCTATATTTTTTTTTTATTAGATCCATTGTAAATAATCAAATTAAACAACTTTGATGTCAAATGATCCAAACTTAAAATTTATCGGTTAGATTCAACTTAACCTTCAAAGTAGCTTGACTTTGCAACTGGAAAAACACTTAATAAATAGTTGCAATGGTATACAAATATTCGTATACCTCTCACTACAAACACTTATATAATAGTTTTTTGAACAATGTTTTTGCAAAATTCTATCAAAAATTTTGAAATTATATCAAGGAATAACTCCCCAATAAAATGATTATTATTTTATAATAATTTATTTCAATAATTTTTAAAAATAAAATAAAATAATATCTTAAACATAAAATGTCTATGAAAACAATTGGATCGCCTATTACTGCATAAAAAATTAATATGACAACTATAGCTCCAAAAAAATAAAATAAATACTATTGCATCACCTACTTTTATTATGAAAAATAAAATACCATGTAATTGTATTCGTTTCAATAATTTTTGAAAAGAAAATTCTAAAATGAAAATTAAAATAACCCTACTGTAGGCACGAGTTATCACTAGTCTATATAATATTACAAAGCGGTCTCATAAACACAGTCGATAGATGTCTATGGAGATAACTATAACCATCAGATGTATATTAAATTATATAATCGATATAATAATAACCTTTAGATATGGAAAATCGATTCTAACCTTTAGTTGTCTGTTGAGACAATCGTAGCCATAGGATGAAGAGAATCTTATGTAATATTAATTATAAAAATGAATACCAATAATAAATGGGCATATTTATTAATAGATTTGTAACCCTTATTTACAAGAGTTGGTTAGTTGGTGTAACCCCTATTTATTAATAGATTTATTTGTAACCCCTATTTGATTATAAATAGTCTACTCATTTTTTAAATGAGCCATCCCCCATCATTCCCCTCACCAAATATACCTTTCAAATTTATGTTTTCTAATATATCTTTTCTTTCTCAATCTAATGAGTTCTTTTATCTGTTATCTAATAGGATTAATGGAAGAATAAATTTTTCTTCGTTTTTTTTTTCATATTACATGGTTTATCATTGTTTGATTTTTTTTTTCTTAATTATTGGAGGTATATGTATCACATCAGTTGATACTTTCTCAATGATTCGATGCTGACAATTCTTTTTTCTCATCTTTATTTTAACTGTTTTACTCATATTAAATTTGTTGTATGGCCTATAGTAAAGGAACCAACTATGCAAAACTACAACAAATGATTTGACAAATTTTATTTACTGTATGTCTATAGGTATCTTGAGAGTCGAGGTAATTTTTTTTGAAGAGATCGATGTTATATAGTTGACCTTTTGGAAGTAACGCGCTATCGCCCCCTACATGATTGTCAAGTAGAAAACTATAATGACTCATTTGGTTAAACTATTGAGAAGAAATATCTTACATGCATTTTTTTTTCTTGCTCTATGTGTACGTGTATTGAGATATAATATATAATTCTCTTTATGATAGATACAATATCATGTTTGGTTTGTAAAATCTTTTGTTCCCAGAAAACCTTCATGTTATCTCTTTGGCATATGCAATAATAGTTGTTTTCATCCACTAACAGTTTTCAAATCATTTTATATATGTTTGTTAAATTAATTTCAAAATTATAAATTCTGCTCAATTCTATGTAGATATTAGAGGAATGAGAGAAGCAAATAAAAATATTCTGTATATTACTATACATATATAATGTTATTAAAATAAACCAAAATTTGTTTGATTTTTAGATAAATCAAAAACAATATCATTTGTAATCTCATTTCTTATATAACCAAAAAAAGATTTACAACCCCCTCCACTAAAATAAAAGCACGGGTTATCACTAGTCTATATAATATTACAAAGCGGTCTCATAAACACAACCGTTAGATATCTATGGAGACAACTATAGTCATCATATGTATATTAAATTATATAATCGATGTAATAATAACCTTTAGATACGAAAAATCGATCCTAACCTTTAGTTGTCTGTTGAGACATTCGTAGCCATAGAGATGAAGGAAAACTTATATAATATAATACTAATTATAGAAATGAATACCAATAATAAATGGGCACATTTATAACCCCCATTTACAAGAGTTGGTGTTAAGCAAATTAATGTCTAACACATTTAATTAGCAATGTAACCCAAGGATCAGTTTAAATGATCCATTGTAACCCAATTAATTAAAACAGACTTAATTATTCTATATTATGATATGTAACCCCCAAATTAAGAACTTAACCCCACCTCAATCAAACAAATCTCTGTTCCTATTTAAGTATAAATAACCCTCTCATTTTTTTTATAAGTCCTCCCCCATCATCCCCCCTCACCAAATATACCTCTCAAAAAATATATTTTCCAATATATCTTCCTTTCTTAATCTAATGCGTTCTTTATCCTTTTATCTAATAGGATTAATAGAAGAATAATGTTTTCTTCATTTTCTTTTGTTGTTTTCATATTTGATGGTTTATCATTGTTTGATTTTTTATTTTTATTTTTTTTAGGGTAGCAATTTCAGTTTTTTTTTTTTTTTTTTTTGTGTGTGTAAAACAAATTTTATTTATAAGCTCAAAGAATTACACCAAAAGTAGAGGACAAATGCGCTACAAAGTGCGCGGCAAGTTCTTTCCCAATGATTTCGATGTTCACAATTCTTTGTATATTTTTCTCATCTTTATTTAGCCTTTTTACTCACGTTATATTAGTTGTATGACCTATAGCAAAGGAACCAACTATGCAAAACTGCAACAAATGATTTGACAAATTCTATTTACTGTATGTCTTTAGGTATCGCAAGAGTCGAGGCAAATGTTTTTGAAGAGATCGATGATATATAGTTGACCATTTGGAAGAAACGCCCTATCGCCCCCTGCATGATTGTCAAATGGAAAACTATAGTGACTCCTTTGGTTAAATTATTGAGCAGAAATGCCTTACATTTTTTTTCCTTACTCTATGTGTACGTGTATTGAGATATAATATGTATTTCTCTTTATGATAGATACAATATCATGTTTGGTTTGTAAAATCTTTTGTTCCCCAAGAAACCTTCATGTTATCTCTTTGTTGTGCATAGGCAATAATAAATGTTTTCCTTCACTAACAACTTTCAAATAATTTTATATATGTTTGTCAAATTAATTTCAAAAATACAAATTTTGCTGAACTTTATTTAGATTGTAGAGGGATGAGAAGAAGAAAAAATACTCTTAAAAATATTCTATATATTACTATACATATATATTGTTATGACAATTTTTTGTGCTTAATAAATTTGACCATAGAAATTAGAATAAACAAAAATTTGTTTGATTTTTAGAATAAATCAAAAGTATAATTTGTAATCTCATCTCTTATATAACTAAAAAAATTTTACAACCCCCTCTACTAAAGTAATCGTGTCGGGTTATCACTAGTCTGTTAAATAATAAATTCTCATTAATAAAATTCTTTGTCCAATCCTTTTTTGATAGATAAAATTTTATTGATTAAAACAAAAAATGACATCACACCATCAACATTAAGCCGTGTTATGTGATAAACTGCTATTACAATGCGCCAGTAATAACCTCCTACCAGTGAAATAACAGATCATGATATCTATGTTGTCTCCTTCCTTCCCATGCCCCTTACCAAAACCAGATGGTACCCTTAATCTCATTATAGTTTTGATCAACAATCTGACTTTCTTGTTGAAAGATTCAACTTATTCTCTTCAAAAGAATCTAGATTGTTGCATAAAGTAGCAACTTCCAAACTTTAGCACCGGAGTCGCAGGTACTTCTCTAAATTGTTATAGATGTGGACAACTAGGTCACATCAAGCAGAACTGTTGAGTGAAGATTGAGTTCAATCAGCGGTGTGGCAAAACAGCTCACATCAAGAAAACATGTTGGGTGAAGCTAGAGGATGGCATGCAAATATTGCACGTGAGAGCAACACTTCTGATCAAGAAAAATGGGAGCATTGTTGTTCTATAAAGTTTTTAAACCGGTGATAAAGTGGTTTCCTTGATGCACTTGACCGATGCATATAAAAAATCCATTGTAACCATTGATTTCGGGAAGGAATGGATTGTCGATTCAGGTTGCACTCATCATACTTCTGGTAATGAATCATTACTTTCTAATGTTTGCTCTCATATGGCTCAACGCGCTATTGTTATTGGCAATGATTCTGTCTATCCGATCACAAAGGAAGGTGACGTGAATGTGGAAAACCAAACTGATGGTAGTTTTGATTTTGGAAATGTTTATCATGCTCCCGTTTTGAAAAACAATCTGGTTTTGATATCTGAAATTACTGATTTGGGGAGGTACATTCTCTTTGGTCCTAAAGATGATCAAATTCTTAATAATTTTAAGAAAATTATCGCTAATGAGTATTTACTGGAAGAAAGAATAAGTCATTATATCTTTTATCCGCAAGTGAAGCTTATGTTCAAAAGACAGGCAACTTCTAGTGCTTCTATTTGACATGCTTGGCTAGGCCACATCGATTATCAATTATTGCAACAAATTTACGCAAATAAGTTGCTTGATGGTGTTCCTTCCTTCAAAGAATTACATCCAGCTGTTGTTTGTGTTGGTTGCCAATATGGTAAATCACATCGACTTCCTTTCCAGAAATCTATGAACCAAACATCGACTTTGTTCTTGCTAGTTCATTCCGATCTCATGGGGCTAACTAAATTACCTACCATTATTGAGTCTATGTTTATTCATGGAAATGAATGCAGGCCCCCATTAAGAGCCCAAAAAGCAACATTTTCTTATCTAAGGAACAAAATGTAAAAAAGGCCCCAAAATTGTGTTGAAACAAAGCATTGAGTTCTTGGCATAGTAAGCATTCATCTCTTGGCATAGTAAGCATTCCTCTTGGCATAGTAAGCATTCACCTCTTGGACTTTAAAATGGGGCCTTTTTTACATTTTGTTCCTTAGATAGGAAAATGTTGCTTTTTGGGCTCTTATGGGGGTCCATTTTTTTTTTCCCTGATGTTTATTTAGTCTTTGGTTGAATTATTCTTGAGCAAGTTTTAGGAGTTAGTAGTTTAACTTGCTGAATAAGTTTAGGAGTTATTTATTAGATTAACCCAAAATTAGTTGAGTTTTTAGTAGAACCAAGTGGTTATAAGTAGGAGTCCATATAGTCCAGTTTTTTTCCATCTTCAATTGAGTGTTATCTTCTTTGTTCAACAAGTTATAAACTTAGTTGTTCTTTCATTTATTTTTCTGCATTCTTTTTCATTCAAAGTTTTTATTTTGTTAGAATTACAATATAGATAATCTTGATCTAAGCAACCTTTCCAAAGAAAGCAAAGATGAATAAGGTTTTGCAGTAATTACTAATTAAAGAAAAGAAAAGGTTGGGTTTGCTAGAGACGAATAAGAAAAACGAAAATGTTGTTTTCTATGCTAAAATTTAGGTGTTTTGTAGTTTCAGGAATACTCAGTCGAACCAAAGTTTGGGATGTTCAAACATGTTTTTACATCCTTTCTGGAAATTGGAGATTCGTGTCAGACATTCAAATTTTTTTTTTTGGATGTTCAAACCAACTGTGTGTTTCTGCAGTATTAGGCCTAGTGTTGTGGCAAACCCTACTTTGTGTTTGGTTTTGTATGTAAAGCCAATGATGTAGGAAATACAATTTAGGTTTTGGGAGCCTCATTAAGCAATAGTCTAAGAAAGTTTTGAGATATTTAAAAATTAGAGATTTGAGGCTTGAAGGTTTGGGAAATCTTAGGAGAAATCTTTGTTGGGGGATTTCTAGGTTTGTGAATTTCTGTGAAGGGTATGAGAGTGAGTTGTGTGAGATATCTTCTTGTACTCTTTTGGTTGAAGATAATAAAGTTATTTGTTTTGCTTGTGGTGGTTTATTCCCCGTAAGGGTTTCACCACGTATATCTCGTGCATTGGATTCATTTTTTCTTTCTTATTATCATTACTTGTTTATTTTAATCTTGAGTTATTCTTCAATTTGGGTTGATTGAATTATTAATAACTTTCCCAAAAATTTGGTATCTAGAGCTTGGGTTGTAGAAAATGTCGAAAGGGGTAAGGTTGTTATGATATTATGATGTTGAGAAGTTTGATGTAGTCATGAAATTCAGTTTATAGGCAAATTCAAGTTCGGGATTACTTGGTGATGCTTGAATTGGATGATAGACTTGATGGTCCTCCACTTGTATCGAAAAAGGGCCAAGAGAGATTAGGAGACAAAGTAAAGATGGAAGAAAAGATTGATGATGCATGGAAGAAGAAAGATCGGAAGGTAGCAAGTCAAATTCAATTGTGTCTGGCGAAGAACATCTCGGCAAACACTACTTTAATGGGAGTTTGTACGAGAAAAGAACTTTGGAAAAAGTTGGAGATTTTGTTGGCAAAGTCGCTCATAAATCGGCTTCATTTAAAGCAACAGTTGCATCTTTTAAACGTGGAGGTAGATACTTCAAATTTTGACAACTTTTTCACTATAATTTGATCATTCATACTTTAGAATCCTAGGAAAAACAATTAAGGACGAGGATAAAGCTGTGCAATTGGTATGTTCATTTCTGGAGTCATATAAACATTTCACAACAACGTTACTTTATGGTAAATTAAAGGTTACTCTTTCAAAAGTTATAAGTTCCTTGATTTCTTGGGAAGCACGTTCAAAGAATGGTATATGTACAAGTAGTGTTTCTGGTGAAACTTTGGTTGCAGATGGGAAAAAGACAATGGGCAAAAATCATCGCTTTTTCTGGTAATTGTTAGACATTTTGTCGTCCTGGTCACTTGAGAAGGAATTTCTTAGGGGAAAAGGATGAAACTAATTCGGCAAAAATCTCCCATCATGCTAATCTAGGAGTTTTCCCTAACGATGATGAGGAAGGGTTTTAGTTTTGTGATGTCTACATCGGTTACACAAGACTAATTGTTGCTATATAGTGGTATTGATAAGTCCTCAAAAGTGTATATTTATCCCCCGAATAACACCTTTTTTGTCTAGCACTTAGCTTATATTATTGTATTATATCTATTGATTAGTGCTTTCTTGTTTATTGTGTAGGTTTTATGAGCCGAAATGCGAATATTATGTTAAAGCCCGCAAAAAGTCAAGAAAAACAAGCAAAAAAGTGTTATTTGCACAAGAGAAGGAGAATTGATATTTGCACCCACAGATCTGCTGAGGGCACCCCACGGTCAGACCAGTTGACTTGACTTTATGTCAAAGTGGGGCGGTCAAAATCTCAGCCCAAACTGGATCCTAATGGAGCCCACAAGTCAGAATTTCTATTTAGGGCTTTATTTAAAGTCCAAACTTAAAAAGGCTCTAGAAGGAGATCCAAAAGTCTGATTTGGGCCCATGAGCTATCAAACTGAAGGTCTTGGTCCAAGCTACAATTTAAGCCCAAGAGAATAAAGTTTTGATGAAGACCTAATGCCTCTAGAAGACCAACAGCTGCAGCCACGAATTTAACCTAATTTGGAAGTCTTTGCATGCAACTATTCTACTTTGTATTTTCTATATAAGAGGAGGAGTAGTTAACCTTTAGGTATCTTTTTAGATCAGTTTTTCATAGAGAGAGGAAAGTGAATATTTGTGAGAGAAAGTTCATCTTCTTCTTCTTTGTATCAAACTCAATTCATATCAATCAAATCAAATCACTTTACTTTATGATGTTTTGTTATTTAATTACTTATTCCATGGTGTCATCATCAAGGATGAGTAGCTAAATCCCCTTAGGGGATGGTTGAAGCACTCTAGATGATGCAAAAGCACCATGTTTGTTCTTATTGTTCGTTGTGATTCAAAGTTCTTAATGCTTATTTACTTCTATTTCGTGATATGAGGTAAGTATGATTATTTGCATGTTATTGTTATCCATGTTGTTAAAATACTATTGTTAGGGTTTAGGGAGACCTAGCTTTAATGATTTTATTTATATTGATTAAAGATGTGTAGTGAAATAGCTGAGAGGTGATTATTACATATCTGCATTTGATATCTTTTATTGGAACCCTTTTGCAATTAAGTCAAATAGCTGAGTGGTGATGATTTAGTTATGAATAATATGTTGAGTTAATTAAATTGAATAGCTGAGAGTAGACTGTTTGATTAATAAGACATATTCAATAGCATGCATAAGAGAATCCCGTTTTAATTGAGTGGAATAGCTGAGAGGTGACTACTCGATTATTATAAGTATTAATAATTAGTTGGAATAACCGAGAGGTGACTAATTAATTATTATAGATTGAACATGAAGGAACAACATGTTATGTTTGCATGATTTAGTTTGTGGATAATATCTTCCCCCTTTGTCATGATTAATCTTCTTTACATCTCTACCATATTCTTAAGTTATGGTTTATTTAATTATTACATGTAGGAAGTTAGAATCAATCTCAAATCTTGTTTGTTGATTCCCTTGGTGTTTCTTAACCATTGTTTTTTATTGTGTTTGAGCTAAATTTCCCCCTCTGAGATGGGTACGACCCTTGCTTGTTACTTGTCTACTTTGATATCCAATTCATACAGGCACAAGAAAGAACTTCAAGTTAAAAATATAATCTTTTGATAGGTGGAGACACCAATTTCCATCTATCAAAATGGCGTCGTTGCCGCTCTAAGGAACGGAGTTCATTCAAACACAAGCAAGAATAGTTGTTTCGGGACACTATCCCACTTCTATCCCTCCCACCCTTCTATTTTTAATTCTTTTTATTATTGTTTTAACTGTCTTGTTACTTAGTCCCCTTATTGATCTTGCAGTGAAGACGGATTGAAAAAAGCTCGAAAAACGGAGTAAAAATTAAATTTTTAAGAAAGACGCGCGTTCAGGATTTTTCCTGAAAAGTTACTGGTTGGATCTGATCTTGATCTCGAGTCGAGTTCAGATTGGCCTGTAGCCATCTCGAGTTGAGTTCCAAGCAGGAAATTGCCTCGTTTTGCGCAATTTTTCCAGAACGTTCCAGAGTAGTTTTTCAAGAAATCGTTTTTCCTGTTGAGTGATTGTGAGGTGAACTAAGTAGTCTATTTTTTTTTCAGCATTTTTAGAGACTTGTTAGATATTTAATTATTCGATCTACGAAGGGGTCGCGGTTGTAATATTTTTAAAGTAGGTGTTGTTAGGATTTATTTTATTGTGTGTTCGCGGCGGATAGTAGAGCAAGGTTGTGAAGCTAGCCTTGGGTCTACTAAGGAACGATTCCTAAGGACGATTAAAACCCAAGGAGCGGTTTCCCCTTAGTCTATTTCAAATCCTCTTCTCCCCACTTTTGTGCGCTTGTTTGGCAATTTTTTTTTTAGCACAAAGTGGGAGGTAAGCATTCTCCTAACCCTCATCGAATCCCCTATAAGAGGAGTTTCTGTATTGATTAACATGACCTTAATTGTTCCTTGATTTTAATTCTGTTTTTACTTGTTAAATCGGGACTGCAAGGCGGACCTGGCCTAAAAGTGAAACCTAATATCAATTGATTGCAATATCCTAAGCTTTAAAATTGAACCAACTAAAGCCATGCTACCACGATGTCCATTTGAGACCTTGAGCAGATATTTTAACTAGTACTGCGTCAACCATTCTTTGATTGGAGCACAAGCTAGGAATTGGGTCTAGAACCCCTACAGATTACCTCTGTAGAATCACTGTGGTTATTTAATTAAGGAACGTGTCTTACGCACGAAAAACCTTCCACACTGGTTATTCGCTACTTGACTCACGAAATATAGGGAGAATTCACAAGGGATAGCTATGGCATTCGCTCACAGATTGTGGGCATGTTGCCTAAGTTCCATGGACTTCCACGAGAAGATCCATATCAACACCTCAATAAGTTTCTGACCGTACTTAATATTTTCAAGGAGAAACATTTATCTGAAGAGGAAGTTAGCTTGAGATTGTTCCATTTTTATCTTGAGGATCGTGCATATCACTGGTTATATAGCCTTCCTTCCAATTCTATTGACACCTGGGCTCAACTAAGCAAAACGTTCTTGACCAAATTTTTCCTATTAGCAGAACTAATGATATTGTTGATGCCATTAGAAATTTTTGGCAGAAAGAGGGCGAGGTTTTCTTTGATGCATGGGAGAGGTATCAAGACCTATTTCTTCAGTGTCCACACCACAGAGTTGATGACACAGGAAAAGTTAGAATCATATATAGAGGCCTTAATTATACAACTAGAAACATGGTTTAAAGAATGAGCGATGGAGAATTCCTTAATTATTCCACCGCCAAGGCTCTGGCATTCCTTGAAAGAATTGTTAATAATAACCAGCAATGGGACTTACTTTTACATACCCCGAGAAACACTACCCCAGACTCATTTGATAAATCTAGAGGTATATATGAAGTCAAACTTGACTCTGAGCTTAAAACATTCCTTTATGGTTTAATAAAAAAGGTAGAAGCACGTGAGGGGTCCTTAAAGCCCACATCACCTGTTATTAGTACCTCAACTCTCCAATGTGATGCTTGTCATGACCAGACCCATACTGCCGAATTTTGCCCTCTCCTTTATAATTCACTAGAAACGGAGGAACCCCGTGCGTTCAACTACGCCGGGTAAACCAATTTACTAAGGGCAATGCCACGTACCCATACATGGACCACTCCAATCTTTTTTATTCAAATAGTCATTATGCGGCTCCACCTGGTTTTAATAACTCTTACGGGCAACGTAGCACTGCCACGTATGTTGGTAATAATGAAAATCAGAATAGGGTGTCGGTTCCCCCTTATTCGAACAATGCTCATCACATGAGTAGTTCTAGGGACCAAGTGTCGACCAATCAATATGCCCCTCCTAAGACCTCCCTTGAGGATGTGCTTGCCCGTTTCATTCAACAGACACAAGCGTCCATTGAGTCAAACACCCAAGCCATCCAGAGGATTGAACATAAACTTGATGAAAAGGGCAAATTTCTGGGACAAGCTATCCTGAATCCCAAAGGCAAGGAAGTTGCCTTGGTGACTGAAACTCTGTCTACATCTGCACCGCTTGCTGAAGTTAATTCGGTTTCCACCCTTAGGTCAGGTAACCAGGTCGGTAATCATGTTAATTATGTGCCCAGTCCAAATATTGTGACCCCGGTTACCTCTGTACCTGTTGCCCCACCTAAAGCTCCGGCTAATGAGGCAACCACCTGTAAGCCAAGGATACATACCCGTAAGATTGTGGATATTGCATTGCCTTACGACCCACCCGTCCCTTTCCCCCAGAGACTCACAAGGTCTCTACAGGAAGTACAAGCAGAGGACGTACTTGATGTGTTTAAGCATATAAATATTAATATACCTTTCCTCATGGCTATTAAAAAGATACCTTCCTATGCCAAGGTTTTGAAGGACTTGTGCACCGCCAAGAGAAAAACAAATGTGCCTAAAAACACGTTTGTGGTGGAAGAATTCTCTGTACTTGTACAACATAACGGTGTGGTAAAATCTAAAGACCCTGGAAAACCGACCATACCCTGCAAGCTTGGTGATACGTTCATGGGTAGAGCTTTGTTAGACCTGGGAGCGAGTGTTCATCTCTTGCCTTACTCCTTGTACCTTAGCCTGGGTCTAACATACATGAAACCCACGAACATGTCTTTACAACTGGTCGACAGATCATTTAAGTACCTAGAGGAATAGTTGAGGACCTATTAGTTAAAGTGTCTGACTTTTACTATCCTGTTGACTTTGTGGTGTTGGATACTGAACCTAGCTACTGCCGATAACTCAGTTCCCATCATCCTTGGTCATCCATTTTTGGCCACCTCTAGAGCTCATAAACTGCCGGAATGGTTCTATTGTTCTCACTTTTTGATCTAAGATTGTGGAAATAAATATCTTTAGTCTTGGCCAACAAACCCCTGATCTTTCTTTATCTCAAGATGTGTGCCCTTTCTCGATTCTCTACCCTATGAGATGGTACCTAGTTGTTACCCTAAAGATCCGGTTGTTAATTGCCTTCCATGCATAATGTTGACTTCCACATCGAACAATCTATTGCCCAAGCCAATAGATTACATGTGCAAATACAACTACACCTTGAGAAACTTGAGGAATAAGTGTAGAGACTTAACGTAGTGAGCTTTTGAGCCCCGTCCTTTTCTTGGAGAGATATTACATCAATCTGGAGTCAAAAGACTCAACCTCTCAGTTTTGTCTGTTTTTAGTCTCATATTCATTTTTATAGTTAGCCTTGAGATGACATCAAGTGGGTGTAATATAAACTTGGGTCTTGTAGCTTATTCAAGATGTGATCACCATATAAGTACTTAGAAATGATACAAAGACAATTAGTTAAACACTGTTTACCTTAGCCTACCCTGATGATACATTATCCCTTAGGTTGACAATTTTGAGCCTTTCTTGTTACTTAGCCTTTTTCTTAAGCCTATTATCCTTACCCAACTCCATTCTAGGAGTAAATACCCTTAGAATATTTTAGGTCCTTTTACCCATTGTTTTTGGAACATGAGGTTTATGGTTTATGTGGTTACAAGAAGAAAGGAGAAATACAAAGAAATCTCCAAACTAGTGAAATGAACCAAATATTGAAAATCAAAAAGTTCGAAGAAAATCCAGAAAAAAACAGAATCTTCCAAAACCATTCAAATCCAAAAGGTAAAATTGATAAAAAATACAACGTACTTTACACTATTTTCCACTTAATACAACGTACAAAAAAACTGACCAAATGATACTTGAACTTTCAAAAAGTTTCCACGTTATACAATCTGTTAATTTCATACTAACAGACTGCTTAGTTGTCAAAAATTTATCTATATGGCTTTATTTAATTAAAAAAAACTTAAAAATAATTTCCAACACAACAAAAACTGCACGTGTGTCTCATGTGACAATTACTATTTTCTTACAAAATATCCTTAAACAAATTCAAAAATGACCAACTACTCCCTTTCTTCTTTCTTTAGTTCTCTATTATTATTTATTATTTATAGAAGATTGTTAGTTCTAACAACTTCATTACTACGTACTTCAATTGTTGAACACTTTCTCGATTTCTACATATAAGATTTCAAATAACCCCACACTTCAATTTTCTTAAAATTAGAAAAAAAAATTCGATTTTTTCAACCCATTTTTTTTTTCCAATCCAATAAAGATTGTTGTTATTATTGTAACCATTTTGAAATTTTGAATTATGAACAATACCCATAGTTGATTGTTTAAAGAAGTTATTTTATTTCAATTGGTCTTTGATTTTCTCAATTAACTTCATATTGACAAATAAAAAGTGCATCTAATACATTTCAATGAAGAAGAAGATCCAAATTTATGTGAATAACAACAATTAACATTAGAAGATAAAGACATTGAGTTAAATTTGAGAAATTTTCAATTTAGGGGTTTTAAGTTTGAAATTGGGGGTTTTGGTTTCAATTTGAGGGATTAGTCTTATAATGAAAAGAAGATGAAGGTCATGTGAGAAACACATGCATTCAATTGTTGTGTTGGATTTTTAAATTTTATTTTTTATTTTTATCACATGCCACGTAGATAAAAATTGTCCACGTCATTCAACTGTTAGCAAGAATTTAACAGATTGTATAACGTGGAACTTTTTTAAAAGTTCAAGCATCATTTGGTCAGTTTTTTTGTACGTTGTATTAAGTGGAAAATAGTGTAAAGTACGTTGTATTTTTTATCAATTTTACCAATCCAAAAAGAAAGGAAGATTTCAATATATTGGCTAGAGCTTTATTGCAATTTTTCCAAAGAAGATGAGAAACACTTCTTCCCAAAAGAAAAATTCCAAGATTTATCCATGTGCTATTATTACAAATCACAAGTGTTGAAGGCCCGAATATTCCAAAAATATTTCACAAAAGCCTTTTTCATTTCTAATCGTGTCCTAAGCCAAGTTACAACCCATTACTGCCTTTTGTAGATCTAAGCTAATATGGTAGGATGTGGCGAGTAAGTGAGAAGGTGCTAAGGTGAAAAACCCGACATCTCAAGCAAGGCTAATTTTTCCATTCTTTGAGACTAAGTTCATTCCATTACACCAGTCCGTTCTTATTGATATATGTGAGATGATTGTTTATCTTCCTTCCTCACATAGAGGTAAAATGATAAACATCATCTCTGAGTGACTATATTTCTGAGTGTATGACTATGAGGCAGAAGTCAAGACGACTTAAGACCCGTGGTAGCATGGGTACATGCATGTCTTCAATGCATTTGAAACCATTATGCTTGGTTTATATTTCATATCTTATTCATGCATTTATATTATGCTATCTCATATGAACGATTTTTGCAATACTTATCCTTATCCTTGATATGACCATTCTGAGGTAAATGGTAGGAAATCCTATTCTTTGGATTAGTCATTGTAGTAAGTTTGTGGGTATCTTCTCTGGAAAACCCTCAGGAGACTATAACTCCTCCACTTGGGAAATCCTTGTGGTTGAAAGCCTTGATGCATATGGTTAATGCAATCACCTTAGTTTTACTTCTCTTTTGAGTCCTTAATTCTTTTCTTCTCACTTTTGCTTGAGGACAAGCAAAGTGCTGTTTAGGGGTATTTGATAAGTCCTCAAAAGTGTATATTTATCCCCCTAATAACACCTTGTTTGTCTAGCACTTAGCTTATATTATTGTATTATATCTATTGATTAGTGCTTTCTTGTCTACTGTGTAGGTTTTATGAGCCGAAATGCGAATATTATGTTAAAGCCCGCAAAAAGTCAAGAAAAACAAGCAAAAAAGTGTTGTTTGCACAAGAAAAGAAGAATTGATATTAGCACCCACAGATCTGTTGAGGGCACCCCACGGTCAGACCAGTTGACTTGAGTTTATGTCAAAGTGGGGCAGTCCAAATCTCAGCCCAAACCGTGTCCTATTGGAGCCCACAAGTCAGAATTTCTATTTAGAGATTTATTTAAAGTCCAAACTTAAAAATGCTCTACAAGGAGATCCAGAAGTCTGATTTTGGTCCATGAGCTATCAAACTGAAGGTCTTGGTCCAATCTACAACTTAAGCCCAAGAGAATTAGGTTTTTGAATACCTAAAGTCTCTAGAAGACCAACAGCAGCAGCCACGAATTTGACCTAATTTGAAAATCTTTGCATGCAAGTATTCTACTATGTATTTTCTATATAAGAGAAGTAGTAGTTAAGGTTTACTAGTAAAGTGGAATGTAATTAGTCTATCTAAGTTAGATTCTATGGTTTATCATTACTCTGTATACGATGGAGTACTAGTGAGGGTATACCGAGGAAACTCTTTGCTTATAGAAGAAAGCCAACGTAGAGGGTTGTATGTATTGTTGGGAAAAGTAGTAACTGGTGGGACCATAGAATCATCTCAGTTGAACGTTAAGGGTGCAAATTCTTATGGATATTCTACATCAGGTGGAGTTCTCGAATGAGAAAGAAAGGGGTTCCAAAAATGGGTAAGTCCAAATCAAATTTGGAGTTCCATGATAATTGTTGAACGATAACCAAAAGTGTGTAGTAAAACAAATAATTTTTTTTTTCTGGCCTAGAAGATCCGGTTGAATTCATACTGCGGTGGCGCATTAGTGGTTTGAGTTCTTGTTTATATATGAAGACTCATGTTTTCTCAAGTTAACGACTGAGATTGAAAAATCTTCGTCGTGGTGGAGAATTATTTTTTTATATCCTAAAATTTAAGTCTTTTACAGTTTCAGAAACACACCGTCCGAACCAAAGTTTGGGAGGTTTGAACGTGCCTTTATAAGCTCTGTGGAAATCCGAGATTCGTGTAAGACGTTCAAACCAATTCTTTGGACGTTTGAACCAACTGCGTGTTCAATGTTAAGCCTAATTTCATGGAAAACCCTAGTTTGTGTTTGGTTTTATATATGAAAGGATTACTTTATATATTTTGATTAGGCACCTAATGAAATAGGATGGGCGAACGACGGGAATTGTACCCGCGTCTTCTCCTTAGCAAAGAAATTTTTTACCATTCGACCATATCCGCATTTATTTTACTGAGTACATCCTATAGGTCCGTGCATATATTATAAATATAAATAAAGAATATAAAGATAAAAGAATTCCTTTGCCAGAATCCATGTTGTATATTTGAAATAGGTTGACCTCCTTGCTTCTCTCATTGTACAATCCTCTTCCCGCCGAGCACCTTTTCTCCTTGGTCCCCAGAGAAAAAATATAGGACGGGTGCCAACAGTTCATCACGGAAGAAAGGACTCACCGAGCCGGGATCACTAACGAATACTAATATAATAGAAAAGAACTGTCTTTTCTGTATTCTTTCCCCGGTTCTGTTGCTACCACGGGCCTTACGCAATCGATCAGATCATATAGATATCCATTCAAAACACAACATAGGTCATCGAAAGGATCTCGGACGACCCACCAAAGCACAAAATTTGGGAGCCACATTAAGTAATAGTCTAATGGAGTTCTAAGAGATTCAAAATTTTGAGATTTGGGGCTTAAAGGCTTCGGAAATCTAGGAAGAAAATTTTGTCGGGGGATTTATAGGTTTGTGATTTTTTTTGTAAAGAGTGTGAGAGTGAGTTGTGTGAGATCTTATCTTGTACTTTTTTGGTTGAAGATAATAAAGTTCTTTATTTTGGCTGTGGTGGTTTATTCCTCATAATGTTTCAATCATATATATCTTGTACATTGGTTTCGTTTTTTCTTATTATCATTAATAGTTTCTTGTAATTTTGGGTTATTCCGCAATTTGAGTTTATTGAATTATTATCAATTTTCCCCCAAAAAATAAAAATAAAAAAAAACAGAAACAAACGAAACAGGTGATAATTAGTAGTTTGGGTGTATTAATGAGATTACGATCTCGGGTGGAGTGCTCTTAAATTTAGGATATATAGCTCGTATAGTAAAAAATCTGGGTCATTATGATTTCCCTGAAAATATTGCAGAAGTGCATAACATTCCACAGTTCATTAAGGCCAATTAAAATTCCTTTCCACAGTTCATTAAGGCCAATTAAAATTCCTTATATAAACCAGAACAAGTCATTTGACCTGTGAAATGCACGGATTATTTTTTGGTATGTATTAGAGTTGTAATTTGGGCTAAGTTATTATTATTATTATTTTTTATTTTGTTTTCCATAATTATAATTGGTTTAGTTTATTTATATATTATTACCTACCTTAATATATTATTTGTTTGAATGGCCTAAGTGGAAGTGGAGTACTTAGTTTAGACGAGCCAAAAGATAGTATTCCACCATTGAGTCTGCAAAAGAGAGGCACATCCACCTAGATTTGTACCAATGTTTTACCATAAAACCAAAATCCATTTGCTTGTGTAATAATCTGTTTATTATTCTTGCAAAACTTCATTTTGATAAGCCAATCGAAGTGGAAGTTGTTTCGGATTTGGTTAAGGGAAATAAGTGTGTGATGTAGTTAAAGATATGATTGGGTAAACATTACTTCATCTGTTGTCTCCAATATTGAATAGAATTATGTGCACAACATATCACCATCAATAGAATTCCATTACAGAAACCATATGTGTAATAGTTCATAACACAATTTGCGAGCCTAGTAACACAAAAAATCTGGGTGTCATTACTATTAACAGAAACAAATTTAGGATAGCGTTCGAGTACTCAATTTGACATAGGTTCAAGTTAATAGTATTTCTTGCATCCTCATCTGAGATTTTGTTTGTAACTACAAAAATAAATGCCTCTTATGATATCATTAACCATTTCGTTTTGTAAACTGTTGCCATCTTCTGAACCACGCTGTAACTCCACAAATAGTGCTATTACCACAGTTATTGCTAATTAATCAAGTAAGGCAGTAAACAAAAAATAAATGAACACGCGATATTTTTAACGTGGTAAAACCCAAAATGGGAAACGTCCACGGTTGTCCTTGCGACAACAAAAGAATCCACTGGATGAAAAAGATATACAAACCTATCAACTACCTGCAATCACTGCGAGTTGATACTACCGGTTATCTCTAACACCTTGACTTCACCAGAGCACCTTGATGTACGCACAAGACACTCGACTTCTTGATGAACACACAAGAAGACTCGAAGCCGATTTCAATACTCAATATGGAAGAAGGAGAATGAATGGAAGAAAAGGATTGAGTTCAATCACCACAAACACAACCTAAACAAACTCTAGAAGAACACCTTGATTGGACGGCCAAAGAACTAATTTTCTCTATGTGAGAAAAACCATATATACTTATGGTTTCAAAGAGGAGAGAGATGGGCCGAAATAAGCAAAACCAAGGTGGACGTACGTACGTCGAAACAAGGTACGTACGTCCCTGAGTCACAAAAGTTGTTGCCTAACCCGACGTACGTATGCCTTAACTAGGTACGTACGTCCAAGACCTAAAAACCGCTGCTGACATACACAAGGTACGTACCTCCTAACTAGGTACGTACGTCCTAACCTTAACACAAGTTTGCTGACCAAAACAAGGTACGTACGTCCTAACTAGGTACGTACGTCCTACACTAAAATTGCAACCTGACAAACATGACGCGAGAAGAAAGACTCGGGACGACGCTCATACATCAAGATTTTCCTAACATTGAGAACAAGGCGAGATAACCATGGACACACGTAGTCACTAAATAATGTCAAACAACCGAGTGCTGGTTTCAATATCCCCCTTTGACATTTATTTTGTGACAAAAACCTATGACTCTAGTAGCACTTATAATACGTGCGTACAAACCCAAACCATTGACATTTATAGAACATGCCTACAAGAACACTTATAGTAAATACGTACCAAGTCACCAACACTTGATATTCAGCTCGAGTAAGAGGCTTTAAACATCAGAGACGAGACGGAAGCAACAAGGAATTCCGAATTAATCAGAGAGCTAACGGAAGTTTCTCGAACAACTCCCCCATACTTCATGAGCTCCAAGGTTTAATATTCGAGCTCCCCCAAAACTGTACAACCTCTAATCATCATCACGTTCACTCCCCCATACATGTAGCATACCTGAAACATGACCCAAAAATACACTAACAAAGGAAGAGAGAGGTGTTAGTATTAGAGTAATAAATCTCCCATTTTTTGTCACAAGAAGTGAACAAAGGCAACGAGGAGGAAGGACCACGAATAAGAGACAACTCAGACAATAGGATGACAAACAAGAGAAACGAGATAGACAAGATAGAAGAATAGCCTTAACAATCAAATATCCACGAAAGAAATATCAACCATAAACAGTAGTCCATAAAAAGAAATAGGAATCTTAGATGAAAAACAAAACCCTAAGAAAATAAGTGGAACTCTCCACCAAGCTTAAATAGTACCAGTAACCTGCTGCAACACACACGATTTCCAAGAAAATAGTTCTTCGATCCATCGATCCAAAAAGCAATCAGTTAGGATGAAGGGAACAGAGCTAGAGAGACGCCCAAATAATGGATAACCAACCAACTGCAGAATGTAAACCTGAAGATCAAAGGGCAATCTTTCCCAAAGATTGATATGAACCATCTTTGAATCCAAACTCGGCTTGTTGAGATAATTGAATCCATGAGTTGCCTTGCAGTAGCCACAAACTGGAGATTTCTTTTTGTACTCAAGAAAATCATAATCCACTCCCATACTATCATTGAGACGAAGAATATGATTGAACAATAACCGATTTGAAGTAAAGCAATTAGACAAAGGAACATGAGGCCGGAAAACAACTACAGTTTGAGACAGTGACTTAGAAAGAGAGGGAGAAGAAGAAGAAGAGGCCATTAGATAGAGAGCAAAAGATAAACAGACACAACCAAACCCTAACAGGATTAAGATAATCCAACATGTAGTGAGTGGATGAAACCAAAACACCATGTTAATATAGCAAGGACCAATGGTTGAGTTAATTGGGCTTAAAATCAAACCAAGTGGGCCAATTGCGAACAGGACGTACGTAC